>QEOQ01000519.1:737238-791522 GCA_010279815.1 Brachionus plicatilis
TCTTTATTTTACAATAATTTCATTATATGTAGCTGTCAGTCATTAAGTACAGAAAATACTTGTTTATTTGAGATGATATCAGAGACCTTGGATACTACTGCTTTTTTGGTTAACTGTGAATGCAGTGATTATTACGAAGGAACTTATTGTGAAAATATTCGCAATGGTTGTGGAAATGGGAATCCATGCAACATTGTTTCGGATTTTAATCAAACATGTCAACCATTGGAAGTAGAAGAGCAAAAATCAACTAATAGATCATTTAAATGTGAAGGTCCATGTCCTGTTGGCTATGTACAAGATGAGAATGGCGCATGCATTGATGATCTTGAGTGTGATAGAGATCCACCAGTTTGTAAAGATAATTCGACTTGCATTGAAAAAGTGGGAAGTTTTGAATGTTTGTGTGAAAAAGGATCCTTTTATAGAAATGAAACTTGCCGAAAAATTGATTACTGCAGAACAAGCATAAACAATTGTGACTCTATATGTACTTCCATTGAAGATGGAGTAGAATGTTCTTGCTATAGTGGATTTTTTTATAACTCTTCAACTAATACTTGCGAGCAAAGTGAGCATTTATCTTTTAATTTTGAAATAATAAAAAAAATTCTTATTTAAATTTTATTTAACTATATAATTAAATGTTTTAATTTCATTTATTGAAATTTCTAGACAATACTTTTACTGACTGCGAATGCGAACAATTATGTGGAATCGACTCAAACGGTACGATACAATGTTTTTGTAGAAATGGATTTGAGTCCTTAAACAGCACACATTGCACAGGTATTTAATATGTCAATTAGAGAGATAATTTTATTATTTAAACTTATTCTCAAATTAAGATATTAAGGAATGCCAAATAGACAACGGTGGTTGTCCAGAAACTTGCATTGAAAAAGAGGGTTCATTTGAATGCAGTTGTAGAATTGGGAGGAAATTTAACGAGGAAATCAAGAGTTGTGAAGGTTTTAAATTTTTTAAAAAATTTTCTCAAAAATTATTCTAAAATGATTTTTTCAATAGAATGTGAACCAGAATTTTATGGTGTTAATTGTAATCAAACATGTAATTGTAGTCTTAATTCCATTAGATGTGATCCTATATTAGGATGTGTATGCAATGCCGGATTTGAAGGATTGTTTTGCGAGAATGAAATTGACGGATGCGAAGGTAATTTATTTTCCGAAATTGATACCAAATATATAGGTACAAAAGTAATTTGTACACAATTCAAAGATTTTATTTCAATTGTATTTATTTATAAACCTGATACCCTGCAGAGCTCCAACTTTATACGGTTAACATTATTCTTAAAGAGAATTTCAAAAGTTTTCAAAAAATTTATCTATTTTTTGTCTAGGTAGTATAGTTTTTATTGTTTTGGGATAATTAGATCAAAATAATTGATCTTTTTTTTCCGGGAATCGAATTAAAAAATTCGAATACGACTCATTTAATTCGGAATTTTTAAAGATTTTTGAATTCTCTAGTTTTCTTAATTTAATAAAAACCTGACCACCAAGGATTTTTGCTATAATAATTTACGCTAGTTAAAGAATTCAAAATGCTTGGCTAATAAAAAATTCGCTATGTATAAAGTTTAATTTTCTAGGTTAGTAAAAAACTAAGATAGAAATCTTTTTTTTCTAGGTATTTTTTATTGATTTTTCTAAGTAAATTTAATAAAAATGAAAGGGAAATAAAAAAAAATGAAATTTTAAATATAAATTGGATTGGTAAAATAAAACTATTGCTTAGCAAATTAAAAATATCCCAAAAAAAATGTCCTTTGTCTCATAAGAGCTTGCATTGCTTCAGCTGGATGACAAATACAAAGGTTTGTCACCATCATTTTGACTCATCTAATTATTTGTATACTAAATTTCGAGTTTTTCAAGGCTTAATATTTTTGTATCCTGGTTCACTGATTCATAAAATTTAACTTCGAGACTGTCACTCAAATAATGCAAACATAAATTTTTCAATTGTTTTTTTATTTAATAATAAACTCAAAATTAATAAAATATTAATAAATTTAAATTATTTTAGTAATAAATTCGCTCTTTTTTTTTAATCGATGACTGAATGAACAAAATAACCATAGAGACCCTTTATTACTTTCTTCCTGTTTTAATACAGCCAAGCAATTTAATTTTGTTTTTCTAGCACTTTGATTTTTCTACGTAGCATTTTGTATTTTTTAACTAGCATTTAAATGTTTGCCAAAGTTTTTCATATAAAAAGAATTTTATATCAGACTTAAATAAGAAAGTTTATATCAAATATCAAACTTTATTTTCGCATGAATAAATTCAAGTGAATTACTAATTCTCGGTAGGCCCAGAGCATAAATTTCATTCCACACATTATTTATTTCATTACACCATTGCTCAACAAAATATTCTATAATTTTTAATTCCTATTCAATTGACTTTTATTCAATTTTCTTTGAATAAATTTACCGCAAATCGAAAAATTTGGACGTTGAAAATTTTTTGTATTCGAACGCTATCTCTGAGATCTATTGGGTACTGAGTTAGGCTTGTTGATTTAAAATTTAAGATCAATATTCCGATTGAAGTACCCAACATTTAAATCTTCGACTTTAGTGAAAAACTTGTTTAATAAAAAAACAATATAAAAAGCTACAACAGATTAACAAGTTGTAGCGCAAACTTTTGCTTGCTTAGATAGCAATTATCTACGTAATAACAGAAAATTTTAATAATAAAAAAATTTTTGTTTAAATTAGAGCGGGTTCATATCGATTTTATAAAAGCCAAGTAATTCAAAATAATTTAGCATATTAATTTTAAAAAAATCGAATTCTTTAAAAAGAAATTAAAATTTAAGAGTATTTTGGTTAATAATTTTTTTAAACTATAATAATTGCCATCGTAAATAAATTAACCAATTTAGTAAAAAAATTTTAATCTTTAAAAAAAAAGTTATTTCTATATTTGTAATGCTAAAAAATATAATTTATAAGTTATGGTTTAAATCAATAGAACAAAATTTTTTATTTTTGAAACAAAAAAATTTTTAAAAATCTGAAATATGGCGTTTTTTTCATGATTTTTCAAAATTGTATAAAATTTTTTTTTAAAATACAAAATAATGCACCTATATATTTTATTATATTATTTTGTCATCAACTTTATGAAAATTTCATCAAGAAAATAAATATATATCAATTAAATAAAAATAAACATCAAAATACAGGCACATTTTGAATAATTAAGAAGTAAAGATTCAGTAAAAATTTTTCTATGATTAAATAAAAAAATTATTACCGTAGACGCGTGTTAAGGACTCTAAGAGTAAAGCCCTAATACAACCTTTTTTCTTTTAGATTTAATAAAATAGTTTCTGTATAATATTAATTAAAATTGAATTAGCTAGAAAATACCCTCAAAATGGAATATTTTCAAAAAATGATGCCCAAATTTAACTTTTTCTCTGACAAAAAAAATTGTCTTTATTCTCATAAAAATAATTGAAAATTAAAGAAATTGTAGATTTAATTTCGAAAAAGAAAATAAGTTAGATTAATATTTTTTATTAAAGGTAAAATATTTTTTTTAAATTTGAGTTGGCGATCTTTTTCGCAATAACAAATATTCTTTGATAAGTAAATTGTACGATTCAATTCCATTATTCAACAGAAAAATCGGTTAAATAGAAACCGAACCAACCAAAATTTCTATTAATCAAATAAGTTTTAAATAATCTATAAAATCATTAATTTGATGTATAGTTGATTTATTTTAAGAGAAATTAAGTGTAAAATTAGAAATTTTAATTTTTGATGCAAAATTTCATTAAATGTTTTGTTTTTTTTGCATAATTTTTTTAATTTGATTCATGGAAAAAAAAACTGATGTTAAAAAATATTTTATTAAGTTATTTTTTATTTGTTGTAAAAAAATATTATTGATGATAAAAATTTTAATTATGGTCGAAAAATTTTTATTTTGATTAAAGATTTGAATAAAAATTTGATGCCGAATTCTGATTCATTTGGATACCTGAAAAATGCAAACCCCACATTTTTGACAAAAAGCTTACTCTCTTGAATTTCAAAAATTTAAATCTTGGTTAAGTCCAATTATAACTCAAAAAATTAGTCTCTTTGTGCTCTTTTTAATGAGGGGTAGCTTTTGCTTTATTTATTTTATTAAGCTCGAAAAAGTAACTGGCACCCCTACCATATTATTTTAAATTTTTGTTTATCATAAAAATATTAAGATCATAGTTAACTCGACCAATAAAATTCGACAATAAAAAAATTAAGACCTAATTTAATTCGACATGTATTTATTAGACAAAACAAATTCGACCAAAAAAAATCAATTAATCAATTATTTAAAAACAGTAACCCTTTTTGCTAATAAAAATTCGCTTTTATTTTTTAAATTCAATCAAAAAAGACAAAAATTTAAGATAAGACATTACAATGTTAGGCATTACAATTCAAAATAAACTTTACTAAAATTGAGTTAAATGCATTTAAAATTAAAAATCGATTTTATCAATAAATTGAGAAAATATTTTTTTTTAATTATTTTATTTTTTAAATCTGCACAAAAGTATGCAACATTAAAATTATTTAAATTAATTCAAATATTAATTTTAATATCTAAAGATTTACTCTGTGTATTGAATTGATATTTGGCATTTTCAAAAAATTGGTAGAAATTTTTTAGTCGAATATTAAAAACGGTATCTCGAATTAATGCACGTCGAATTATTTTATCTCTGATTTTTTAACGTCAAAATTAATTTGTCGAAAAGTAGCATTACCATGTTTTTTAGGAAATTCTTACGAGTAAAAATTAAATTTCAGCTATGATTTATAGCCATTTTGATTGATCATTGAGATTTTTAGAATTAAAATTAGAGTTAATTTTAATATATTTAATAAGTAGGTCTTATTGAAAATTTACTAAATCTCTTGACTAATTTCAAATTTTGATAAATCTTAGCTCATATTAATTGCTTTTTTTATGATATAAAATTTTTTAAGGTATAAATACAAACGACATTTTAACTTGTGTATCGTCTTATGGAACGCCTAAACTGTCTTGTGAATCAGGATTTAGACTAAATAATTTTGTTTGTAATGCAATTGATTTATGCATAGAGGAAATTCCTTGTAATTTTGAAGCCAATTGCATCAGCTTGAATGGCACATTTATATGTGAATGCCAAAGCGGATTCCGATATAATTACGATAGAGGTGAATGTGAAGATATACAAGAATGTCTGGAAGGTGAAATATGTGGGGAAAATTCAGATTGCATTGAACTTGCTGGTTCCTATGAGTGTGCATGCAAAAATGGGTACGAAAGTACATCAAGTGATAGCCAAAACCCCAATTGTGTTAGACGAGATTTGGAAACTAATCAAAATCCATCAACAGCAGAAGACGTTTCATCGACAAATCTTCAAGCATCATTCAGTACTTCATCAAGTTTATTTTCTAATGCAACTGTAGCAACATCATCACAATTGTCTTTTTCCTCTTCAAATGTATTGTTATCATCTACCATTTCATCTCCTATTTCCTCATCATCTTCAACTTCAACATTTCCAAACAATTCATCATTATCTTCAACTTCAACATTTCCAAACAATCCATCATTATCTTCAACTTCAACATTTCCAAACAATCCATCATTATCTTCAACTTCAACATTTCCAAACAATTCCTCATCATCTTCAACATTAACAATTCCAAATAATTCCTCATCATCTTCAAATATTCCAAATAATTCCTCATCACCTTTTATTACAACAACAGCAACTCTCTCCATTTCATCAACTTTAAAACCTACAAGTCCAGAATCAACGACATTAGATTTCCCTCAATCAAATAATCTGACTACTATAGATATAATAAATTCAACTTTGTCTTCTGAATTAACAACTTCCTCAAAAAATTTGAATTCAGTTGAATCATCTATATCTACATTGACACCAACTCTTCTTACAAAATTCAGAATTATTCTTGAAAAAATTATAAAACTGACTTCATCACAAAAAAGATCTTTAATAGTTGGCGATACAAATTTGACCAATTTAGAAACAGAACTTATTAAAACGATTCCTAATTCAATCTTTAAAGGCTACCAGTAACTTTTTATTTTTTTTTAATTTAAAAATTTAAGTATTATTCAAGGGAATCAATTGATATTTTTATCGATGCAAACATTACTACTGAGCTTAATGATAAAAATGAAATAGGTTCATTCATTCAAAATGTTAGCGGAAAATTAAATGAAAACGAAGACAGTTTTAAAACAGTTGTTCCTGAATTTACTTTGTCTATCGAAGAAAATTTTGGAGTAAAAGGTAAAGATAAATTAAAAAAAATTTATTTCAAATCGATTTTAATTTAACAATAAGTCTTTCAAATAAATGCGGATGGAACTGAGCAAGAAATAGATATTACAACGGAAGAAACTAGTTTAAATAGTAGTATTGCTACAAATAATCCAGAAACGATTTCAACAACAACGTTATCTTCATCCGAAAATTCAGCTAATTATATTCCATATAAAACTGGACTTTTTTTGATTTTAAAATTGTATATCATTCATTTTTTTATGATAAAACAGTAAAATATAATTTAAAAATGGTCTAATTTTAAGTAAAATTAGAATTTGATTTATTAGTTTTTTAAAAAAATTGTTCAAAAATCAATTATCATATATTTAATTTATTTTAATAATATATTTATATAAATTAATTAATTTCTTAGTTAAAATTTTCAGAATTTTGAAAATAAAATTATAAACTATTTTCATTTTAAAATTTAAATTTTTATTTCTTATTCTCTTAATTCATAATTTCCTAAAAAACCTTTCAAGTTTTTATGATATTTTTAAATTTACATGAAATTTCTCCTAATGTATTTCAATTACTCGAAACGGTGTTATTAGATGATGGAAATTTCGAAACAGTAACTCGTTCAGTAATTGATACTTTGGTAAAGATTGGAGTAAAGTTTCATGATGTCCTTGCTTTTATTTCCGATAACGCGTCATATATGATTAAAGCATTTAAATCTTGTCTCAAAACAATTTTACCTAATTGCACTCATGTCATTTGTTATGCGCACATTAGCTTCAAAATTCGAGAAACAGGATTTTAAAACAACCAATTCAATTATTTTTGATTTGTAATTGTGGTTAGTTGGTCAATTTAATTATTATAAAAATCAATTAAGACAGAAGTTTTTTACAGATGCTCAATTAAAGCTTAAAAAGTACTTTATAAATGGTTCGGAACCAGCGATGGAACCTTTTAATTATGCTGGAATATATGACCGGTTTCAAATTTTTTTTCTTTCCAAGGAATTGCAAGAATTTACTCTTTCAGAGAACTCTGAGGAATGATAAATTTATTTTTGAATTAAGTTCCGAGTAGGACGAAATAATCTTTGAAGATTTCGATCTAGAAAAATTGTGGTTAAGTCAAACGACTTGATTATCAAAAATGTTTGAAATTGTTTGTTGGTAAAATACTATCCAGTTCGTGAAATTCTGACTGGATTTTATTATTATATAATATATCTCTGAAAATAAAAAATTGGGTTAGATGATTATTTTCAAAATATTACTGAAGATACAAAAATAACTAATATTTTTTTTATTTTAACTTTACAGAAGATTAATTTGAAGGATCTTTACGAGAACCATTAGACGACGTCATAATAGCTCTGGACCAGAGTTGTTTTTAAGTCACAAGTCTTAAGTCAAGTCAATGACTTAAAATTTTTTTTTATTTTTATCAAAAAAAAGTCCCACCAAAGACTTTTTTTTCTAAAATAAACGGGCTGCCAAAAAAAAGGTAAAAAAATAAAAATTTAAATCAATTTAATATATTTATTATTTAAAAAAAAATAGTTTTATAATTAAAAAAAAAAATTTATTTAAAAATTAAAATAAAAAAAAAAAGAAAAAAAAATTTAAGATAAAAAAATTTATTTAAAAATTAAAAATATAAAAAAAAGAAGAAAAAAAATTTACTAGTAGTCCAGAGTCTGGACTACTAGTAAGATATTAATTTTTTATTTTTTTTTAATTGCATACTAAATATATACTTTTTTCAAATTGTAAAACTCAATACTTAAGTTAAATAAATTAAAATTTTTGTAAAATTTATCTAATTAAATTTTGCATTTTGTCGCATTTATTGACAAAAAAAAATGCATTTTTGGTCGTACAATCAATTGCAACTTCTTTTGCAATTTGTACATCTATAATTAGCAAATTCCATTTGCAGTTTTGCCAACTCATGCTGAATTTTGCGTAATGTTCGTGACTTACAAGTCATAGACATTTATTTTAAGGAACGTTAAGAAAATTTGTTTGAAATTTTCAAAAATATGAAAGTATCCTATAGTTATACAAGTGTGGTTTAAGTATCAATTTTCTTCATCAGACTTAACAGATTTCATAAATAATATTATTGATTTTGGTTTTATATTTTTTTTCTTTTGCAATTTTTAAACAATTATGATAAAAATTTAACTAAAATTTTTATTCATTTTGCTGATGTTTTGTTTAGTTTTATTTTTATTAAATAACAGTTAAAGTAAAAAGTCCAAAGAAAAGCTACAAGTCCGTTCACTTTCTAAATTCAAATTTAAACTGTAAATTAAAAATTAAAAAATTAATTCAAATGAATTTGTAATAACTTTATTTTAAAAAATAACAAAAAAACTAAAATATTTTTTAAAAACGTTTTATCAACAAAAAATTTTAGTTGCCAAAGTTCATGCTAAATCTTGGCAAAAATTGTCCTTGTTGACTTAAATAAGAATTTGGATAGATATGCTTTGAGTTGCTGAGCAAAATATTGTCACTATTTGGGTATAAAGAGTCTATTCTGCTGCTTCTCATTCGATCATTGCCTCTGTGTCTATTTCTGCGGCCTTCAACCCGCCGCTTTCTTTCTTCAGGCCTTGGACCAATGCATCTCATGCTGCAGCGAACTCGACAACACTTTTTGTCAAAGTCACAATCAAAATCTGTAGCGCAAATTTCTTTTATTTCGGTACAGTTTAAATTTGCATCAACTTTTGGGCATTCCAAAGTAACTTGAATTTCTTCTTCCTGTTCCAAGTCATTTTTTTTTCTCTGTGCATCAGAAAGATCTTGATCGACACAGGCAGTCGAACAACCTGATTTACAGCAAATCTGCAACTTGTCACAGTCACTATCACTTCCACATTCGGAGGCGCACTCTTCGCTCTCCAAGTTAACAGGACAAACTGGCAAGGGTTTTTCTTTAAAAAATGGTCTTCGACCAGGCGCCTGTCTCTCGGGTTCTATTTCTTTTTGAAACCTAAATCGCGGACCAAATTGAGGCGATGGAAGCATTGGCGCTGGGAGCATCGGTCCATAGTCCATTCCAAGTCCAAAGCCAGTCCCAAAAATGGCTGCAAATTAGTTTTAACTTTTAAATTGGCTTAAAAATAAGTTTAAAACTTAAGCTACCTGAAGCTTCCGCAAGAAGAGCTAAAAGGCCTACTATAACTAGATATTTCATGTTTTAAAAATTTGTTTTAAAGATTTAGTGATTTTTTTTTTAAATCATTTTTTAAATAGGATTTAAGTTGAAGGTTTTTTTGATTTTAGATTTAAATTTAGCCAAAGCTTGGATTTTCTTTCATGTTGTTTTGTCAAATAGATCTGTTCTAGTCGCTTTTTCTATTCTCTATTATGCTAAACATAATCATTATTAAGAAGAGTAAAATAATATGAAAAAAATCCTGCACTGCATTTGAAATAATTTCTCGAAAAATTAATAAATACTAAAGCAAAAGATCATATTCATAATTATTTTTTTAAATCGATATAACTTTATTATTCACGCTTTTACTTCAAAAAAAAAAGTTCAGAAATGTCGTCAGATAGCTTGCCTATACCTGACGACTTGGTTCAGCCTGTGCCCATCTCATCAACCACATTTTTTTTAACAGCAGCTTTAATTTGGTCAACACTGTTCTATACCAAAAATCCGCTCCAATATTACCTAAAATATGTCACCTACGCTTTAATTGTGATCGTAGTCGCTACATTCACAATTTTTTTGTGTTTGCTTAGGCCTTGTGACGCAAGGAATGTGGCGTAAGTGGCACACTATCAGAAACTTTGACTTGACTTATTTTTTCCAAGGGTTGTAGCCAAAGTTCTTAGCTTCTTTTTTCAAATTTTTCAAATTGACATACAACTTGAGAATAGCAAGTACTTTCAGAGCAAAGAGCCATTTATTTTAGTTTGTAATCACCAGAGCTCACTTGATTTTTTAAGTAAACATTTTTGGCTTAATAACTCAATTAAAACTAAATGATTTTTTTTCACAGCAATGATGAAAGTTTGGCCAGGAGGCAATTGCACACCATTGGCAAAAAAAGAGCTCTTCTATTCAGGACCATTTGGCTTGGCTATTTGGCTGTGTGGAATTACTTTCATTGATCGGCTAAATCCGCAAAAAGCCCGAGGAACCATTGACAAATTGGCAAAAAAAATCAATGATGAAAATGTAAGGATATTTTAAAAAAATTTTGATATTCTATTTAAAATTTCTGCTAGCTAAGAGTTTGGATTTATCCAGAGGGAACGCGGAGTCCAAGCACCAATTTGCTTCCATTCAAAAAAGGCGCATTTCATCTGGCCATTCAAGCCCAAGTTATTTTGAAATAAAAAATAAAATATTAATTCTAAAAAAAAATTTATTTAATTAAAGATCCCAATCATTTGTGTAGTGACTTCTTCTTATTCTAATTTTTATCACAAGAGAGAGAAAAAGTTCGACTTTGGAGGCAAAGTAAAAGTCCGTGTTCTGCCGCCTTTCAACACCACTGGAATGACTTTGGACTCAGTTGGCCAGCTGACTAAGCATCTTCAAGACCTTATGCAGAGAGAGTTTGACTTGCTGAACAAAGAAATTGGTCTAGAACAAAAATACTACATCAAGGCTAAATCTAATGAAGAAACAAATGAAAAAACACATGATGTAACTAGAACGTTTGTTCAGGACTTGGACTATACTCAAATTAGTGATGTGACACAAATGAACAGTTTAATTAGTCAGACTGATTTGACGAGTCAACTCCAAAATGATAGTAACAATAATTCGGTTACAGAAGATGATACAGGCAAAAAAGTCAATTGAAAATCTTATTTACAATCACACTATGAATATTTGCTAATTATTTTTAGTTATTCAACTCAAATTTTGATTTTAAACATTTTGTTATTAAAAGATAGTAAATAGAACGTTATGTCGGAAATTTTTCATTTGAATTATTTTTTTTTGATATTGGTATTTATGATTAATTTTTAATAAAATGACAATAGAAAAGTTTTTATTATTTTAAAAGTCTACTTTTGTAATATGTCTAGTTGTAAAATTTATTATAAATTTGTTTATGTAAAATTTATTTTTTCAAGATTTGCATGAAAAATGACTAGTTTAAAAAAATTATTTGACCAGACTCTCACAGCTAACTCAATATTAGGGTTCAGATCAAATGGACCAAATCTTTTTGCTAAAAATTATAAAAAAAATCATTTATTTTTCCGTTCTTTGTCTTACAGTTGTCTAAAATTTTTTTTTTTTAATATTAATTAATTAATTTTTATTTAATGTTATCAAAACAAATTAGAAAAAAGTTAACGATTATACAAAACTGCCCTAGCTCATTCCAAAACTATCATTGAAATAAAAATAAATATATCGGGGTTCCAAAAGGCTTTAATCCTATTGAGATCATATTATGAACTATTTATAATTATTTTTAAATTTTTTGAATTTAATTTAAAAGTTAGATCGAAATTTCGTATATCTTCTATTAAATTTGGTTTAATTTTTGTGTTTGAATTGCAAAATGTATTCAATGTTGAATAAGTGCGATGTTTCAAATAAAAAAATAATTTTAAGTTAATATTGTAAGCATGAAAATTTTTTGTTTTTTTTTTTTAATTTTGGCTTAGGGTTTGTGATATGATGATCTTTAAGATAATGTTTATAGTTTAAAATCTTATCTACGCTATGTTTTCCATTTTTTATAAATTTAGTTTTTGTTAAATGCATCAAACTAACGTCCATTATCACTAAAGTCAAAATTTATAAAGAAAAGAACAAAGTTTTTATTATTATTAGTATTAAAAAAATAATAATTCAATTGATAAAAAAAATAATTAAATAAAAAATTCAAAGTTATTCTGAAGGAGCATTAGCTCGGCACCGATAAACAAATAAATAAAAAAATTATTTAAAAGTTAAAAAAGAATTTTCAATATTTTTTTAAAATTTCCAAATAAAAATTCAACTCATTCTATTTCACTAGAGAGTTTAATTTCAAGTATGAAAATGCTTGCAATATTAACTTAAAATTATTATTTTAATCTAAAACTGAAAAAATATTTCAAAATGAAAAAATTCTATGTTAATTTAAGAAATTTTTTTGGTTTTCGAAGATTCAATTTTGGTAGAGTTCCTGTGCGTGGATTCGTGATTAGGAATTAAAGATTTTATATTATTAATTTTTTTATTTAATTGAATTAGCCTCCTATTAAAAGAATTATATTTTAGAATAATTAAAAAATAAATTAGTATATGTTTAAAAGATTTAAAAAAAAAAGAGTTTCAGTTATTCATTTTTAGTTTATTTAAAATCATTTTATAGTGTTTAAACCTAATATTGTTGATACAAAGAGTTTTTTGATGAAGGTTCAATAGTTATTATGCTGACGATTTGAGAAGAGAGATTAAATCTTGTTAAGATTTAAAAATACAAGTTAGTCTCAGTTTAAACACTTGCCTAATTAGATTATTTTGGAGGATATTAAGGTAATTTTAAGTCTCAGTGTTTAGGGTACGTGTTTCAAGACCATAACTAAATTGAGATAGACACTACGTTTTGTATAAGAACAATTTAAATTTTTGGTAGATATTGCTGATATTGTGCATAAAATATAATAATCTAAAAAGGCTTTTGTGAACTTTTTTGAATTTCTCTGTTGGATTTAAATTCAAGGTTTGATTTGATAGTCATGCCAATATACTCTATAGATTTAACCTCAATGAGTTTGGTTTGATTAAGGTAAAAGTCAGATTTAAATAAAAGTGGACTTTAGTCTTTAATATGAGATTGAGTTGATTTAAAAATTCTAAAAAATTCTAAAATCCCTATTGTATTTGATTTGGAACATAAAGATAAAAACTAAAGAGATGAAACAATTAAAATATATACATATTTAGTTTTCGTAAGAAAAACAATATTATCTAACTTGTTTAAAACGATCATTTTTAAAATTCTTTTAAACTTTGAATTTTATTTTAATCAGTAATATTTTCATTACAAAATTTTATCAAAAAATGTGTAATTTCAAGTTAAATTAAAATTATGAAAGAAAAAGCAATGAATGTTAAATTTTTTATTTTATTCAAAATTTAACTAATTAAAAATTTTGAAATAATTACTTTGTAATGTCTAGATGATTACTTCAGAGCAGAATCTTCAGAAAGGTCAGAATCACCTGAGTTAGACATCATAAATGGTCGTGGTAAACCTTCAAAAGTAAATAAGAAATAGTTCAATTCATTTAATGTCATGTTAGTTTTTTTAATATTTTTCGGCTATTAATTAGTTTGTAATTAATGTTTTGTTATACTTATTACTTTTTTTTGTTGTCTGATTTCAATATTTTTTCTGATGAAATAAATTAATATTGTCAATAAAATATTATTTTTGTTTCTATTTAATAAAAAATATTTAATTTTTTTGTGAGTTAAAATAAATAAATTAGTCAGTTAATAATTAATTTTTTGCCATTACAATAAATTAAAATAGAAAATTTCAACAAGACTCTGGCTGAAATAAATAGAAAAGTTGTAAGTCTTTTCAAAAAGACTTACAACAAATTCCGATTGCCAAATAATCACCAAGTTATGGGGGGCTCCAAAAACTTACGAGACAAGACGACTTGTACCCTTTTTATTAGTAAAGACATTGCACAAAAAATTTTATTTTGGAAAAATTTAAAGTTTTATATTGCTATTAAAAGCCTCTTTTGAATTCTTGGACTTATTTAAATGCTCAAATGGTACAAGAAACGACAAAGATTTGACTGTTGAAAACTGTATGAATTATTTTTAGTTGCATTGAATTGCTTAAGTCATAAAGATACTGGATTTTTTTAGACTTAATCTGATTGAAAGATATGAAAAGAATTATTCTAAACTCCTTATACATACTGTTTAAGTATCTAGAACATTTTACCCATTGTTTCAATATATCTTTTTTAAATATAAGAAGCTTTTGCTCAGGACACATATTCCAAAAAAAGCAATAATCATAGCATTAATTAATTTTCCATTTTGTTAATTGGGATTTAAGATCTTTGATATATACTCAAGCTTTTATCACCTCATTTTAAATGAAAAAAATTATCGAGAAAGAAGCAAAATAAAATGGTAAAGATTCTTCATATTAAGCTAGTCATAAGTTTATTAGAGACTTGATTTTAAATAAAGAATCTAATAATTCAATGTAAAAAAAGTCATCTTTTAAGAATAAATTCTTGAATTAAACATTAATTTTTAAAGAAAATTAAAGAAAAAATTTTATCAATAAACAAACTAAAATAACATTGCACTATGACATTAAAAAAAATTTTCAAAAAATTCTGCATGTAATTTGTGGCTACTAGAAATTTGAAGAAATTTTTTTAGAATTTACAAATAAAATCAAGAATTTTTCAACTTTTTTTTATCAAAATTTTACTTTCTTTATATTGTATTTTAGTATTTTTAAATTTAAAAAAAAAAACGTAATTAATATTTTTATTTTTTTTAGAGAATAATCACATATTTAGATGCTTAAAAAAATCCGCTTTTCATCTTAACTGTTTTTTAATTAAAAAAAAATTCAATCAAACAACTTTTATTAATCATTCAGACTAAAATAAAAATAACTAAAAACTTGTTCAAGCTTCATGATACATATCCTGGTCATATTCCGAATGAAGTGGTCGATATTCATCTAAAAAAAAAAACTTAGAAAACTTCAAAAATTTTCTCTTTCCTACCAGAACTATAGTGGGATCTATCAGTTGGCTTGTATCTTCGATTTATTTGTATATTTGCCTCATTTTTTAGATTTTTCAAGTCATTTGCCAGAATAGCAAGAAGTCCGCTTTTTAAGCTACTAAGCTTTCGCTGAAGTTTTGACAAAGACTTGCGCAAAACGCGACTATCCGGTTTTATCAAGTCAATAAAGGGTTCATACCTTTCAGTCTTACGTCTTGACTCATACACCTCATTGTATTCATTTCTCTTATATGGCTCTTCCTTGTACGGAATTCTGTGCCAAATCGGTTCTTTGTAATAATCATCCTTCAAATTGTACGACTCATATTCAGCATAATCTTAATTAATTATTAAGTTTTGTCTTTTTTTTTTTAATTTTTAAAATTCAAACCCTGAGACACGCTGGCTGAAATTAGGACTGCAAGGCCAAAGATGACTAGCTTAAGCATTTTTTTTCTTCTTAAATGAATGAATCTTAATTCGACTGACTAGCTGGTTTTATAGTGGTAAGAAACTAGAGCCTGTGCTAAGAAGAACCTTGAGCGCAAATTTTTTTTCACAGTGAAAAAGCCACATTGAAAAGCATGTGATGTTATTTCAAGAGATCTCGTTTTTCAATGCTTCAAGTCATTTATTTTAAGCTATGTTTCGATTCAGCTCTATAGCCACCCATGCAAAATCTCTACCCTTGATTTTAGAATTAAATTTTATTTTTCAATAAGCCAAAAAAAAGACTAATTTGTTTTGTTTAAGATTGATTTATATTGATTCAAAAATAAAATTTAAATGATCTTGACTTTTTATTTATTGATCAAAAATTTTTTAATTAAAGTATTTGGCCAATTTATCTGATAGCAAAAGATAATTTTGAACAAAGTTGTCCAAAGAAAGATTGCGAATGTCTTCAAGCAGGTCTAAAACTTTGGTTTGAAATTCTTCATTTGAGAGAAGTGTTCGTTTGAATGGCATTGGTTCCGGATTATCCGAATGGAACTTGCTTGTCGGATTATTTGGCGCCGCTTTCATTAGGACATCCTGTTTGTCTTTGAGACTGAGAGTGGAAATGGCATCGTTGGTAGGATCGCGAAGACGCGATCTGATACGATATCGACCACGTCTAATCGACTCTAGGGGCATGTCAAACAAATTGTTTAGGCAACAATTAACAATAAAGCTTTAATTACAATACCTGCTTGATTTGCCAAAAGAAAGAGGATAAAAAAGTTCAAAATTTGAATTTTGAAATTCATTTTTCAATTGTGTTGAATAAAAAATTTAAAACATTTGCATTTCTTTTTAAACCAAAAGTCAAAATTGCTAGAGTGAAATAATAAAAAAAAGAGAATTTTTTTTTTACTAAATTTTATTTAACTAAAACAATCAACTAAAACAAAGAAATCAACTAAAAACGTGTTTAGTAGCCCAATACTTTGTAGTCGTTTGGCTTCTTGTATTCCACTTGAGGACGATGGCTGTAGGCTTCATTCTTCAAATCTTTTTTGTCATGGATCAAAGTAGACCACAAGTCATTGCGAAGTTTTTGCACTTGTTTTTTAGCTTCTTTTTCAGCTTCTTTTAAATCTAAAAAAAATTTTAATCTTTAAAATGAATTAAAAAATTGATTTGAAAAATTATTTACATTCTACATCGTGCAAGTCGGGGTAGTTTGGATGACCATTATAAGAAGCTAAAAAAAATAATCAAAAATTTTAATTTTGAGAATAAATAATACCATAAGTGTTGTATTCAGCATTTTTACCCTTGTATGGTGTTCCATACTTAACTTGTGGCTCAGCCTTCTTCTCTTTGTGATAATCATTTTTGGGATATCTTCTACTTTCATACAATTTCTCTCTTTTGTATTTTGGCTCTTCTTTATAAGGTCTGTATTCTTTTTTGTCTCTGTGGTATTCTGGCTCATAAGCTTCTTTTCCATACTTTGGCTTTTCTTCATTATAACCTCCATATCCTTTGTTGTCTCTGTGGTATTCTGGCTCATAAACTTCTTTTCCATACTTTGGCTTTTCTTCATTATAACCTCCATATCCTTTGTTGTCTCTGTGGTATTCTGGCTCATAAGCTTCTTTTCCATACTTTGGCTTTTCTTCATTATAACCTCCATATCCTTTGTTGTCTCTGTGGTATTCTGGCTCATAAGCTTCTTTTCCATACTTTGGCTTTTCTTCATTATAACCTCCATATCCTTTGTTGTCCCTGTGGTATTCTGGCTCATAAGCTTCTTTTCCATACTTTGGCTTTTCTTCATGATAACCTCCGTATCCTCTTCTAACGCTACCAATTTCATATGTTGGCTCTTCTTTTTTTTCATAAGATCTTTCATGGTAATCATTTTTGTGGGTTGTTTTTCGACACGGATATTTGTTCATGGATTTATGATAGTCATTTTTCTCATATTCATCATAACATGGTTCATCATATTCGTCGCTTTTTCCATACTCCTCATGTCCATACTCTTGATATCCATAGTCAGGCCTTGATCGACCACCACGGTATCCTGAGCCTTAAAAAAAGCTTATAACAAAAGTATTTTATTTTAAATTTGTAAAGCAACCATGTCCCATCGCTTGGCTCACTAAAATAGTGGCCAAAGCCAAAAATACTAATGCACTCTTCATTTCGATTTTGTTTTTAATTTTAAAAATAAATGAAAAATTTCCCTGTTTTTATAGTCGATCTATAAGCCCAAAAAACATCCTTGGAAGAATGAAAAGCTAACACGATGCCTTTTTTAGATCACAACTAACATTCTTTTCAAATGAACACTTCTCGTGCTCCAATTGATTTGAACACGCCAAATTTTTTCAAAATTAAAAATTAAAATGCTTTCAAAAATTTATTAAAAATAGTGATTAAATAAAGCTTAAGAAAAAAAAAACAATAAAAACAAAAATTTTAGCCAAAACTTTTTTTTTATGAGTGTCTTTTAATTGAATAAATGCGGCCATCGTTGATAAAAAATAAGGTAGGATCTTGTCTAGCTGGTTGTTTGGACGACAATTTTTTGTATTTTGGTCGATACCTCAGCGATCTGGACTGAAATACCGGTGGCCTTGGGGTGGTGGTTGTTGTGGTCAAAGCGTGTTCTCTGAGCTTTTTGACTAAATTATCGTGTCCATTAGCTAAAACTTCGTAGGCTTTAGTCATCAACATCAACTCCTCTTTTTCCAGATGCTTCACTAAATCCTCGAAAGTAAGACCCTTATTGTTCTTCATTTCAGCTCCATATTCTTCCAGATACTTGTCGAACAGCTCAATGGTGCTTAATTGGGTTGACGTTGGCAAACGATTGCTTTCAGTTGACTGGCTCTTGGCATCGCCCAAAGCATCATCAACTGCATCGTTTTGATTTTTTCTAGCATTTGCTCGTCTAACACCTGAAAGCTCTGTGGCAGCTTAAAATTTAATAATTTAACTTTTAAAAGGGTCCAACTTTTCTTTTTGGCGCAAACCTTCAACATTTGATGCATCAGACTGTTGGTCGGGTTTATTTATGCTCAGAGTGTTCACTTGTTCACTTTTTTCCATTTTTTCAGAGCTTTTCTTTTCACCAAATTGATCGCTGGCTATGAAATAATGCTTATTTGAAAATTGAATGAATCTTAATTTGGGTGTACCTGAACAGCGGACCAGAATGCCGACACATGTGAATACAAAAATAAGATAGATCTTCATTTTGGCAATTATTTTATGAGCCTAAATTAAAAATTTGAGAGAGAAAATTAAAAATTTTAGTCGCTTTTTTGTTGCAGTAGCTTGTGTATTTTATAGCGTCAAGGCCTTCTCATAATGACTTAATAATTCAGTTGTTGTTTCTAGAAAGCGAAGTTTTTTTTTTTTTTTTTCTCAAAAATGTGGGTGGTTAAATTGGTCATCAACGACTCGGATGAGAAAAACAGAATTTTTTTTGGTCTTGACAAAAAATCACGCATTCAATGCTTATTAGACTAACTCATGCATTCACTCGATTTTAAATTTAAATTTAAATTTTTCAAAATTGATTTTTTCTTTCAAACTGAGAACAATATGAGATTTTTGTTGTTTTTAAGCTTAGCTTTGATTGCTTTAAGCCATCTGACCGGTACTTTGGAAAAATTGTTTATCAGCTTTTGAATAATTTTATTTCAAGTAGAGGCGTTTTCGCCGCGGGACATTCACATGGGAAAAGTGGTCGAAACCATTTTCAAAAACACAGACAAACCATGTATCTTTTAAAATAATAAATTTTTTTCTCTTTTAATTTTATAATAATTATTTCAAGTTAAATCAAGCTATGATCATCCTTATAGACAACCAAAAACATTTAAAAGAAAACCAGTTGAATACAGAAAGCCCGGCCGATCTAAATACCCGAACAGATACGGTCATCATTAGTTTTTAGCCAAATTCGTGTTTTTACATTTTTAATAAAGTTTTATTGAAAGTATTTAGAATTATTTCTTTTTTATACTGGTCATCAATACATTGTTTATTAATAATAAAATTTACCCTATTTTAAGAAATTATACATTAACCATTTTAACATGATCAAAATGATTGAGAATTAAAAATTGAAGCTGACTGGCGGCTAGCGCAGAAAGCCAGTTTTGTTTATGAAACAGAGCTCTGGAGTTAGGCTGCCTATAATAATAAAATAAATACAGTAAAATTTAAAACTAATTTTTACATTTTCTTTCCCCACTTTTCCTTTAGGAAGAGTTGAAGAAAAGAAAGAGTCGAGGAAGAGTCGAAAAATAAAATGCGTACAAGTTATTTTTGATTTGTACTGAAAATTGATATTCAGATAAAATTTAATTTTTCCAAAATTTAAGATACTTTTTTTTTTAATTGATTGAATTGATCATAAAAAATAGAAAATAGAAATTCAATCTATTAAAACGTTGCAAAATATTTTATTCAAAGAATTTATTAAAATTTAATTGATATCAATGCAGATATATAATCAATGAAAATGTTTTTTCTTTATGAATTTATTTTAAAAAAGAACTCTCAAAATGTAATGCTTTTGATCTAATAGATGAAATGGAATGAATAGTTCTAGCCTTTACGGTGTTTCATTTTTCCCATGTCCAGTAAAATTCTCCTGAATTCACTGTTGATATAAAATTTTGATTTTTCATTAATTATCTAGGTTTAACCCAAAAATTTCATTAATAAATTTCATTAATGATTTTTCATTAATTATGAAGTCAAAGTCAAGTCTGGACTTTGACTTTTAATTATATTTTTTCCTGAATAAAAAATTCAAGACTTATTCTGTAAAAGAAAGAAAGTAAGTTAAAGATTAACAAAAAAATTTAAAAAGTAATTTTTAAATATAACTAATTCAATAAAATGTCACTATTAAAAACTTTTTATAAAAACTTGTTCAAATAAAAAATTAATTTAAAAAAAAGTAAGCCATTTAATATTTAATTTTACTTCCTTTTATTTAGTGTGTTTTTAAAAATGAAAAACTAAAAGTCTAACATTTTATTTCAATATTTGCAACATTTCTTAAGCTTAAATTTATATACAGTGGTGATTTGACACTAGGGTTTTTACCTTTTTTTACGTAAAATTACGTAAAATTACGTAAATTTACCACTTTTTACGTAAATTTTCGTAATTTTACACTTGTAAGGACTGGTAAATTTACGTAAATTTACGCAATTTTACGAAATTTTACGATAATTTTCGAAAAAACTGGTAAAAACAAAAGGGCCAAAAAAAAGCCAATTTTCAAGCAATTTCTTAGAATTTTTGGAAAATTTCAAAAAAACAAAAAAATTTTTAAAAAAAAAAATTTACATTTTTTTACGTAAATTTACGTAAAATCCTAATTTTTTAATTGTAAAATTTTGTAAAAAATTGTAAAATATGGTAGATTCATGTAATATCGCTTTAAATCAAAAAAAGTGTTGTTAATTTTATTTTGTAAGAATAAAAAAAAAAAAATTTTATTATAAAGATTTTTTAACAAAACATGAATTCGGTTCTATACAGAGATATTTTGGCAGAATATCTTATTCCTTTCGCTTTTGAAAATTTTGATTTTGATTTCATGTTACATCAGGACAATGACCCGAAACATACCTCTTCCATCTGTAATGATTTTTTGAAAAAAAAATCAAATTATTTGGGTATTTTTTTCTTTATAAAAAAATTCTAATTTAAAATATTTTCTAAATTAAAAAAGGCTAAATCCCCTCCTCAATCGCCAGACTTAAATCCGATCGAGATGGTTTGGAACGAATTAAAAAAGTTTATTTTATCTCAAGAAGGAAAAAATGAAGATGAGGTCATTGAGACTATATTTAAGTTCCAAAAAATTTTAACACCTAAAAAATGTTTATCATATATAAGTCATTTAAAAAAGGTATTATTAAAAAAAAAATTTGACTCAAAACAAAATTAATTATTTATTTAGGTTATCCCAATTGTGATTCAAAATAATGGAGACTGGTCAAATCATTAATTTTTTCCATTTAAAATAGTCTGATTTATTAAAATAAAAATATTTACTGTACTTTACAATTTTTTACAAAATTTTACAATTAAAAAATTCGGATTTTACGTAAATTTACGTAAAAAAATGTAAATTTTTTTTTTTAAAAATTTTTTTGTTTTTTTGAAATTTTCCAAAAATTCTAAGAAATTGCTTGAAAATTGGCTTTTTTTTGGCCCTTTTGTTTTTACCAGTTTTTTCGAAAATTATCGTAAAATTTCGTAAAATTGCGTAAATTTACGTAAATTTACCAGTCCTTACAAGTGTAAAATTACGAAAATTTACGTAAAAAGTGGTAAATTTACGTAATTTTACGTAATTTTACGTAAAAAAAGGTAAAAACCCTAGTGTCAAATCACCACTGTAAATATTCATTTTCATAATTTTTTTTTTAAATCAAGTTAAATAAGATTTAAAAATTAGAAAATAATTTAGTTGACTTGAGTGGACTCAAGTCAAAGTCTGACTTTGACTTTTAACGATTCTGACTTTAAAGTTTGACTTTTGACCAACTCTGGATCATATAGCAAAAAAATAATTTGATTTTCAAAAAAATTTAGTGATCAATTTTTAATATTAAAAATTTTTTTATACATAGAATAAGCAGATGCTTAAAAAAGGAAAAGAAAAAATTTAAATTTACACGATAATGGAAAATATTAATTATGTGTATTTAACAGCTTGATTAAAACCACAAATTCAAATTTTTTTATTTTCAATATTTTATTCAAAATTACAAAAAATCATAATAAATTTTACCAACTTTAAATTAATTTAACTTTTTGCATTTTTCAAATTTTATCATTGGAGTCAACAATACTGCTCATTTACTTTATTTCATAAGGTTGTATTTTTTAAGTATATTGATGTTTATCAATGATAAAATCCAACAAAAAAAAATATAGTTACAATTCGGTTTTTAAAAAATAAATATATAAATTTTTATTCTTTAAATAAAATTCTTTTAGTTCAGTAAAGTAGTTTTAATTTCATAAATGATTTAAAATAAAAGCATAAAAAAGTGAATTTTAATAGTTAATATTCATCTATAGAGAAGAAAAAAATTACATCGAAATATTAAAGAGGAAAAGTTTGATATAAAAATAATCTCGAGCAACATTAACTTTTACACATGAAAAAATTTAAATGGACAATTAAACATAGTGGCTATTTGGGCAAATCGGCTCTTATATATTCTCAGGACAATTGACTCGCAAAACAAAATATATGAAACGATTACATAAAGATTCGTCTAACACCAATCGGCAACGAAATCAAAGTCCACAAATTTAGCTTGTTCATCGGCATTAATTGGCCTGTGGTCCTTGGGCGGCGTCAACACAGCTTCCTCACGAGTAAATTCCTCATCAAAGTTGCTCACATCTTCGGGTGATTTCTAAAAAATAATATAATTAAAATTGAAAAAATTAAAATAATTTTGAAGGAATAAAAAAAATGAAATCATGACTTTCCAGTAACTTTTGTCATCTAATCTCAAAATGATCAACACGAATTTAGATTAAAAAATTAAAATATAAATGAATTCTGGGCAAAAATGAGCATTTTTTTGGGAAATTTTATTTTTAACCAAAACTTAACCAAAGTGCTAATAAAATTGGTTAAATTTATATTTTCTTTACTATGATAAAAAGAGACTTGTCTAAAAGTAGTAGCTCATTTGTAAAAAAATATAAAAATTATTTTTTGAATTATAAATTTGATCCTGAGCTTTAAATTAAAAACAAAGAAAATTTAAAAAAATTATTATTTTTTTAATGCTTAATTTAAAACACCTTTATATTTAGAAGGATAGATCGAATTTTGATAGAAACAGTTATAATTTTTGTAAAAATTTTAAGTTTTTTTACCTTTTTTTAAATTTAATGTTTTATTAATTAACAAAATTATTAATTTTTTTGTTGGCTTTAAATTGTTTTTTTTCTAAAATTAAATTTATATCACTAAAATAAATTTACTTTATAAAAATACTTAATGAATTAAAAATAACATTTTACTAATAAATAAATTTTTTGATATAAGAATTATTTCCAAAATTTTTATATAATATTTTTCTTTAAAATCTGAAATGATTGATCTGGAAAGTAAATTCGATAATAGTTTTATTGAAGAATTAGCACTCAAGAAATTTCTAGATAAAGATAAATACCAAAAATAAACAAACAGGCGCCCAGTATTTAGAAGTTTAAAAGTTATTTTAAGATATTTAATTTTTTTTAAATTTAAAAAGTATTATTGTACTAAATAAAATAGTTTTAAGCGCTAAAATTTATTTTAAATAAATACAGTACTTCTACATTTTTAGACTTAGAATTGGCATTACGTAAAATTAAACATTTTTTGTAAAATTTTGTAATGAAAATATAATTGATCAAATTAAAATTCAAAGTTATTTAAATAGACTTAAAATCAAAAAATTTTTGTGAAATGCTTAAGCATCTGTATATAAAAAAAGTCTAATTTGTGATAAATATTTACTGATTATAAGATTAATAAAATAATTAAAATATATATCTTAAATTTTTTTGATTTTAAGTCTATTTAAATATTTTTGAATTGTAATTTGATCATTTAAATTTTTATTACAAAATTTTACAAAAAAATAAGTAATTTTGGCAGTAAGTATTTTGGAACAATTTTACTAAAAGTTTTTTTAATTTAATCTAAGCTTACGTAATTTAGCCAATTCTGGGGCTTTTATAAATGCAATGTCCAAGTAAATTTAAAAAGGTGAAGTCAAATCAGTGATAAAAAAAGATGATATATTAATTCATCGAAATATTAATTCATAGAAAATTAATAAAATTAAACAAAACTCATAGAATAAATATGGTAGAAAAATTTTTCATAGAAATATTCTCATAGAATTTTTTTTCATAGAAATTATGCTTAAAACTTAAAAAGAAAAATTTAAAGATTAAATTAATTAAAATTTTTTTAACGAACATATTTTAAATGTCTTTACATTTTATTAACTATTGAAATAATATTAAAATTCAATTAAAATTTTCGTTTTTTGTAGATTAAAGGAAAATTTTAAATATTTTTTCAATTTGTTGTCAATGAAAAATAAGAGAAATTATTATTCTGAAAAAAAAAATGATAAATTTTTTTGAAATATTTTTTTATGTTTAATCCCTTTAAAAAACTCTGTGAAAATAATCTATAAATTAATTTTTCTATGAAAATGATTCTATGAAATAATTATTCTACAAAGAAAAAAACTATGAATTGAACGTTCATCATAAAAAAGTATGAGCCATATCAATCTTGCTTTGCTGTAATTTTTTTGCTCCAAATTTTACGGCCGCCTAATTAAGTACAAGTTAGCATCTTCTGAACCAGAAAAATGGCACAAAAATTACATAATTGTATACTCGAATACAAATTCATGCAAAAAACATGAGTAAATCAGAGTTGGCTAATAGTCACAAGTCACAAGTTAAGTCCTAGTCCGTACTTTTTTTTTCAAAAGCTCGAGTCTAAAACTTTTTTTTTTATTTTAAAAATTTAAAAGTTCTAATTTGGACTTTAGTTTTAGTGACTTTGACTTTAATTAGGCCGCTATATTAAATACCTGAACGGCAAAAATGATTAAAATTGGACTTATGAATTTAAAAAAAAATCCGAACAACATGAATTTTTTGCCGTTTCAGGTTGATATTGTGGCGGCCTAGTTAACGTCAAAGTCACTAAAACTTAAGTCCAAGTCCGGAATTTTTTTTTTTTTATTTTTTTTTTATATTTTTAAAGTCCGGATGTTGTTCGGACTTATTTTTTAAAATTTAAAAGTCTGGATATGAACTTTTGAAAAAAAAATTGAAAAATAAAGTCCGAACAACATGAATTTTTTCACGTTCCAGGCAGTTAATGTGACGGTATTGTTAAAGTCTAAGTCACTAAAATTAAAGTCCGGACTATAAAGAAAAATAAATGAAAATTTAATTTCGAACTTGGACTTTTGATTGAACGACTTTGACTTAAAAAATGCCACCACATTAGCACTAGAAGCACCAAAACGAGTCATTTTGACTCGATATGAAGAATAAATCATAAATTTTATGTTCGAATTTATTTAAATTATAAAATTAATTGAATACAAATAGTAAATTAATAAATTTTAGTATTTTCTTAGGCCTTATAAAATATCCATGGTCAATCACACTTTTTTCAAATACTCTCTATATCTTTTGTACAATATCCATACACTAGATTTTTACATTTTGAACAAAAATTTGTTGCTTTATAATTACCACAATTTAAATAAAATTTTTGTTTATTAGAATTTGGTTAATTAATAAGTTATTCTTATTTTCATGCTTAAAAAAAAATATGCTCAAATAACAAAAATTGACTTGGATTCTAGCTGACAAAAATCGAAAAAGAGTCATTTAGATTCGTTGGTGCTTCTAGACCTAGAACGGCAAAAAATTCACGTTGTTTGACTTTTTTTTTAAAAAAAAAAAAAAAATTTAAAAAAGAAAAGTCCGAACTTTAAAAATATAAAAAAAAAATTAAAAAAATCAAGATTTAGACTTTTAAAAAAAAATTAAAAAAAAAAAATTTGGACTTTAAAAATATAAATAAAAATTTTAAAGCTTGGACCTTAAAAATATAAAAAAAATTTAAAAATCAGGATATGGACTTTTAAAAAAAATTTTAAAAAGAAAAGTCCGAACTTTAGAAATTTAAATAAAAATTTTAAAGTTTGGATTTTAAAAATATAAAATAAAAATCTAAAAATCAGGATTCGGACTTTATTTTGGGACTTTTAAACAACTCTGAGTGAAATAAATGTGAAGCAAAAAGGTCTCTTACAATGGAGGGTACAAACGGAGGTTTGACCCGTTTTTTCAACAAACCGTCCCAGTCCACACTCTTGAAAAACGCCTGCTTTTTGACGTCCTCGGCGTCACGCTCCGACGAGCCCAGCCGTCTGTCCACATTCTTTCTAAGCAGTCTTCTCATAATGGTGATAGCCTCCTGGCTCAAATATCTCGGATACTTGACCTCATCTCTGGTAATAGCCTCGAAGATTTCCTCCTCCACATCGCCGGGAAACGGCGACTCGCCCACCAACATCTCATAGATGAGAACGCCAAGGCCCCACCAGTCGACGGCGCGGGTGTAAGTCGGCTCCAAGAGGACCTCGGGCGCCAAAAACTCGGGCGTTCCGCAGAACGTGCCCGTTCTATCCCCATAGCCCACTCCCTCTTTGCACAGACCAAAGTCGGCCATTTTCAAGTAGCCCTCGGTGTCCAGCAGCAAATTGTCCAACTTCAAGTCCCGGTATATGATTTTGTGTTCGTGCAAGAACTGCAGGCCCAGGACCACGCAGGCCGCGTAAAAGCACGCTCGGCTCTCGTTGAACACCTCCTGGTGAATGTGCATCATGAGATCTCCGCCGTTCGCGTACTCCATCACAAAGCACACGTGTTCCGGTGTCTGAAAACAGGCGAACAAATTTATCAAAAATGGATGATGACCACAGTTGATGATTTCAAAAATGCGCTTTTCCGACATCAAACTTTCCACTTCTTCTCGGTGCAAAATGTCTCCTTTTTTCAGCGCCTTAATGGCAAAGTATTCACCGCTGTGCTTGTGTTGGGACAATATCACTTTGCCAAAGTGGCCACGGCCCAGCACACTCAGCAATCGGAAAGAGTTCAAGCTAATGTGTGACGCTTTGGGAATGGACTTTGTTTTGGACCGGTCCAATTGGAATGAGCCGGTCCGGGGCCGGTCGCCGCCACCAACTGTCTGAGGCCTCGAGTCCACAACGTCACATCTTGGTTCGCTCTCCACTCTGGTCCATTTTTGCTGTTCGTTTTGCTTCAAGAGCTGGTCGAATTTTTCGATTGTTTGGCTGATTTGAGTTTTGCTCATGGACGCATTTTGTTTGAGAAGAGGCGGCTCGGACTTGGGCAAGGGCGGCGGCGGCGGCGGTGGCAGCATTGGCGGCACAGATGGTGGTGGCGGTGGAGGAGTTGGCGGCGGCGGTGGCAAGCCGCTCTGCTCGTATATTTGGTTGTTGCTTGTGGCTTTGGGCAGGGCTGGAACGCCGCGAGGGGGTCTTGGCGGCGGCGACGGGTCCCTGATGGAGCGGACCCGGGCCGGGTTGGCGCCTTTGCCATTTAGCTGCACAGAGGAGGGCGAAAACATCAGCGAGTTGTTGGACGACGACGAGGAGGAGGCCGTGGACGAGGCCAGTGAAGAGTCGGACTGGCCGACTTTGCCACTGGTCTGGCTGGTTGTGGGAGTGTGCGGCGACTGGTTGCTTTGGTTTAGCTTGTCGGTGGAAGCAAAAGTTTGGCCGAGGGTGCTCGGGGTTGCTTGGTTGGCGGACAGCAGTTGCTGGTTGAGAGGCGACTGGGGACTGGTGGTCGAGTCGTAGCAATTGGCGGGCATTCCGCGCTTAATAAGCCGCGTCCACGTCAACACGTCGATGTTCATGTTGCCGGCGCGCAGCAAGTCCTTGCCTTTGCGTTTGGTGAACAGTTTTTGCTGACGCTTGAGCTTGGAACGCGGCTTGATCAGCGGGTTGAGGAACTTTATTTCGGCAAAGAGTATTCCCTGGGGTTCCAGATGAATGGCCATGCCGTTCAGAAAGTAGTCGATGAAGTCTTCAAGGCGAAGGTACTTGATGGCACACAGGCCCCGCTGGTCTTTCCAGTAGATGCTTATTTGGAGCTCGCGGGACCTGTCCAGTTGGATGGAGAAGCGCTGGTCCCACGCTTGCTGCGAGCACGTCCTCCAATTTGTCTGGCCGACTATGTTGTTGTCCAGCCGTAGGACGGCTGTTATTTCGTTGGACAGGTCGGAGTTGCGCACATTGTAGGTCTTGGAGCCGCCCATCACGCCCGACACTTTGACTTTGGGCGTCTTGTCGAGCCCGTGGGACGTGTGGTTGTGTTCTTTTTTGTCTGGCACATTTTCGAGCAGGTCCTGGCAGCCCATTAGGCGCACTTCCAGCTGGCCAGTGACTGGCGCGGCCCGCAGGATCTCCAGCTGATTCGAATCGAAGTTCACTCGGTTTGGATGGGTTTTGAGCAAGCGCTGCCAGGACAGACTTAAGAGGGAAATTCGCTCCGAGCTCTCGTTAAGTTTGGTCTGAGCTTGGTGCAAGGCTTTTTTGTCCTTGGTCTGCATTTGCTGCATTATGTTGATGGCATTTTTTGCGCCTTCGTACACCGCCGTTTCCACTTTGAGCCTGTGACGCAATTCTTCCAATTGAATGTCAACTGGCATCGACAACTCTAGTTTGTTAGCTGACAGAAAAATTAATTAATTAATTGATTGATTATTATTGAGAAATGATTAATTTGCTAGGATTTTTTTGAATTTTGACTGATTGCATTTTTTTAAATTTGTTTGTTTTGTAAATGTTTAACTTTTAAAGTTTTTTTTGAAATTAGATCTAGATTCGAGATTGTACAGCTTCTTTTTTAGTTTATTTTTAATTTAAAACTTTTTTCTATTTTTTTTCAATAAAAAAAATTTTTAAAAATTAATAGGCAGTTAACATTTTTAAAATAATTTATTTTTTTTTTGTAATAAATTAACTTTTTAATTTTTTTTCACTTTCTTTTTTTTTTTAAATTTTCGTTTAAAATTATTAAAAACGCTTTTGAATCTTATTTTTTTGATAAAAATATTTTCTAAAAATTAACAGTAAGTAATCATTTTTAAAATAATTTATTTATTTTTTGTAATAATTTAACTCTTAAAGTTTTTTTGAAATTTCTCTCTTCTAGATTGTATAGTTATTTTTTTTCTCTAAAAAAAAATGATCAAAAAATGAACAGCCCGTTAACATTTTTTAAATAATTTATTTTTTTTGTAATAAATTAACTTTTAAATTTTTTTTCAATTTTTTTTTTTCAATTTTTAATTAAAATTAATAAAAACGCTTTTAAATCTTATTTTTTTCATGAAAATATTTTCTAAAAATGAACAATAAATTGCCAAATTAATTTAGTAATATTTGAAAAATCTCTTGTGTTTTTTAAAAATAATTTTATCAAAAAAGTCATTGATTTAATTCTGGGATTGAAAATTCAGACTTTACCATAGAACTAAAGATAAGATTTTTTTTTAAATAAATTTTACTCAATTAATAAGTCATTTTTTTGATTTTTCGCTTTCAATTTAAAAAAAATAATAAACAAAAAACATAAATATGATAGAATCTTAATAATTGATTCAAAAAAACTTTAAAAAACAAACTAAATGGCGAATATTTGAATATTTCGTAGATTCAAAATATAGATAAAATTTAAAAAAAAATGATGATTTTTATTGGATTATACTAAATATTATAAAAGTTTAGTTTCTAAAATAAATACATCAAATTTTTTGATTTAAATTATAAAAAATTAGTATAATATTTACAACTCATTTTTTTTAGAAAATAATTTTTGAAAAATTTACATTTAAATAATTAAGAATTTTTGTAAAGACGTCTTTTAAAAAGGTTTAATATGTAGTTACTTTTTTTAAAAAATTAAACATAATTTTAACTTAATTCAAGTCATATTTTGTGCATTTTAAGCTCTTAGACAATTGGTTTTTAAAAAAATTGACAATAAACAAAATAACATATTTTATGATTGACATTTTAATTTTTAAATCAGTTCCATAAACTTTATTATTTAAAGATAAAAGAATGTTCTCCTTTTTAAAAAAATAAGTACTTCTACTTAATAGAAAATAATCATGTAAAAAAAATTATCTTGCGTCGATCAAAGGAAAAATATATAATATCTAAGGATGATTTTTAATTTATTTCAAAAAGAAATGGCTCGAACAGATTGTTAATTTATTAACAAAAAAAGCTTTTTTTCAAATTGAATGAAATTTACATTCAAATATACTAAAATTTTATTGAATAATGCAGCAATGAAAAATAAGAAAAAAATTTTATAAATATTTAAAAAAAAATTTTTATTTTTAATTGTTTAACACGAAGCCAATAATAAAAAATTAACATTCTTTTATGTAAATTTTCTTTTCAAATTGACTCTTTGTCACAAAGTAATAAATAACGATTAAACCTTCTTTAAACTAAATTTAACTTTCTATTAGTAAAGGTTCATAAAGATTTTTTAAAAATGTCCTTCACTGAAATCTTTTTTGCGGAAAATTTTTATTTCTTTTTTAAATTTTCGTACGTTCTGTTAATATATTTTTGAATATAAATTAAATTTCATTAATAAATTTAGTTTGATCATATCAAATATAATAATGCTGAATATCCATATTAAATTATAAAGTATGTTTAGTTCTAATCAAGAAGAAAATAAATGACATTCAATTGTTGTTGTAAATTTTGATGTAAAATTTTTATTTAATTGCCAAATTTTGCCCTAAAATTTTCAGCCTTTTTTTGATGATAGTCGTAAATTATTTTCAAAAGAATAAAATTTTTGTTTTAGATTCTATTTAGGCTATCTTAGCTATTCGCACTACCCCATTCTTGGTCAAATGTATTTTGTTTGTTTTATTTTACAATACTTCAAACCAAGAAAAATCTTTGTCACCACTGTGAAGAATAAATCTAAAATTAATATGAACAATATTTATTTTTTATTTTGATCTATGCCCTCAAATTATTCAAAATTGTTCTCATTTTTTTTAAAATAAAATTTTTGATTTTCAAAACTTTATAAAGATTCATTTTAATAAATACATAAAAATTTAAAAAAAATAAAAAGAAACAACAAAGAATATCTTAAGAAAATTTATGAAAAAAATAAAAATTTCAGCTTACATAAAGTTTCCTCTTGGGAGCGATGGTTAGAACTGGAAACACTTTCATTGTATAAATTCTGATTTTTGTTCAATTGCATTTTTATGTACTCAATCTTCAATTTGGCGTCCTTAAGCATCGCCTGGGCGTCTTCACACAGCTTTTTGTCTTTTTTCGGACCCTGGCTAAACGTTTGCAGCATATTCTCGGCACCTGTTTTTATCTTCATCTCAATATCAAGCTGTCTATTCAACGCCTTAATGCGTTGCTCGTAAATATTGAGCGGTCGATTGGCATCCACACTGTCCATTTGATCCGCGCCATTTACACCATTGCCATACGTTCCCTCAGCACTTGGACGACCACTGCTTAAATGAGAGGAATTTTTTTCCGGCGAGTCATCATCTTTATTTAAACAAATTCAAAATTAATAAATTAAAAGAAAAATTTTTAAAAATTTGAAAAAAACTTTTTAATTAATTTATTTAATAAAAACAAAAAAATAAAATGGTATTAATTTGCAGCTTACTGATGGGGTCGAGCACAAGACTGGACTCGGACTGGGTGATGACAATGTAGCTGTTCAGCTCATTTAGCTCTTGGTTAAGCTCGTTTATTTTGGTGTTGGACTCTTTGATCATGGAAATTAGATTGTTTAGTCGCTTTTTGTCAGTGGTTGCGGAGCGCATTTTTTCAGCGCCCTCTTGAAGCTTATACTGTTTGTAAATTTCGTTCTTTAAGTAGTTTCTGATCTCTTCGAGCTTTTGGTTTAGGTTCAATTGGTCCAAGTCGGTGTTGCTGAACGAGAGCGAGTACTTGTCAAGCAATTCGTCGAAAAAGTCATTGGTGAATACTTGCTGAGTGGGCGTATTGACATAGTCAATTAGTGGAAGATTGGTACCCGAGCCGACCAAGCCAGCTATGTTCTTGTACTTGGAGTGATACTGGTGCTGGTGTGCGGACTTGGAGCTATGGCTGGCCGTGTGCAGTCCACCACCATTTGGCTCATTGGTTGCCATTTTGGATTACAGTCTAATCAAGTGTCCCTGATTTTTGGAGAATAAATTTTAGTATTCTAAAGAAATTTTTTTAATTAAAAGTGGTATGAAAACGAAGTTTATTTTGAATTTTTTTTGCACAAAAAAGTGAATAGAGCGAGATTGAAAATCTCTTGTTTGCTAAGCTATGGAAAGCATTACTTTCTGTGTCGAGAAATTTTTTTGCTTGTCAGTGAATATTTTTTATAAAAAAAAAAAAAAATTAATAATGAACTCGACTTTTTTCGTCTTTGGATATAAGACAGAGGGGTTTTGTTTTTGTTCATACTCATAGCCTCTTTTACCTTTTTTCGAATACCTTTATATCCAAAGCAATTTAGCTATGCATTTATTTTTTATTGCTTTTTCTGTGTCAAACGAAATATTCGAGCAAATATTAACAAAATAACAAAAATAAAAATGAAAAAACAAAAATATTTTATTTAGTTCAAAACCCAAAAGTTAACCTTTACTGACCATTAGTTCCAAATTAGAATGCTCTAGCTAAAATATCAAATGTACCTCGTGAACACTTCAATAAGCTCTATTTATCTATTTAAGTCTTCAAAAAAAATAACAAAAAAAAACAACAAAAATACACCCTTCAAAACACAATTTATAAAGAGATGAGCTTTTTGAATTAAATTAGTTGCGTGACTGTTTTATTCCTCATTAAACGCAAAATCTGAAACAAAAATTAATAATGTTAATTTTAAAATTAAAATTTTCAGGTCCAAGATGAGCATAAATTGAGATGCATCCATAGCAACCAAGATTTGATTGATCTGGTCGCTCCTAATTTATTTTAAAAAATTTAATTTCAATCAAATTTTAAAATAAGACATTATGTTCATAAAAATCTTGTTGATTAGTAATTTTTCCTAGTTAAAAGCTGATTTATTATTTAAAAATATTTATTTTAAAGAAAATTGATTAATTTTTTTTGTTGGAATTCGAGCGTAACAAATCAGTAATTAGATACCACAATTGGTATCGTCGGTTGATTTACTTTTATTCCACTCCTGATAAATACTGATTAATTAGTAAAAATTGACTTGCTCTTTGGTAAAACTTGCTGACAAAATAAATCAAAATGAGAAATAAAATTTGATCATAATTTTATCAATAAATGTCAATCTGGATTAAGAAAAAAAGATGTAAAGAAGATAATATATTTTATATACAAGCAAAAGTGAAGGTATAGACAAAGAGAATATTAAAAAGTAAAAATTATTTCTGTAATTATTGAAATTTATATTGATTTTTTTTACTTGACCGTGCTCTTTTTAATACTTTCTGTAAAATTTTAATTAATTAATTAATTTTTAATTTTAACTAATAGTTTCCTAATCTACAACATACCAGAATCCCTAAATCAAAGCCCCGTACCGGACTCTGCTTAATTATTAAAATAACCAAAAAGTACAGAAAGAAAAATGATTTTTTAATAGTTAAATCTCATTGTCATGCAAAAGTGTCTTGGAATATTTTGCCAAACATAATTTACAGAGTGTTGTTGTTACTAAAATAGCCAAGTTTATTCTTATTTTGAAACAGAACAAAATTCTGGATAAAAATTTTGTTACCGATTCTATTCAAAATTTTCTTATATTACATTTTACTAAAACTAGATTGCAAATGGTTTAAAGGTTGATAAATGTATCGAATAGTCTCAAAAAATAATTCTATTTAAAATAGATAATTTTCTGATTTAGATATTTTAATTGCAAAAAATAAACTTGGTTAAAAAAAAATTAATTTAAAATATGAAAATATTTAATTTTGAAATTATTAAATTAAATTTTGGATTTAGTTGTTGTTGCTAATAAGAAAAAATAAAAAATAAATTTTTTTTTGATTTTTTCTTAAATTAAAAATAGATATTTAAAAAATTTAAAATTGAAATAAATTTAGTTGTTTTTTTAGTTATTTAATTATATATAGTTGTGAACAACAACAAAAATCTTATTGATTGAAAAATATAAATTGTTTTTTACAAAATTTTGAACTACCAATTTTAGATTTACAACTTTTAATTCTAAGTCAACTTCTTGACAAAGCTTTTGAAATTAATTAACCTTTCAAATTTATTCCCATAAAAAAATCTCCTCGATTTAGAATGAATAAACCATTAATTAATATAAAAAGTAGAATATTCCATCATTGCAATCAGATAAGCTCTACTTTAAACAAATTAATCATTTTACTATTTGAGCTTATTTTCGCTGTCTCTGAAATCCGAATCAAAGCCTTAAAGACTGTGTCTAAAAAAGCATTTTTTAACTGTACTCAAGCCCCTTACATGCTCTGATTAGTTTCTGCTTTAAAAATTTAAATTCCATATAGACCAAAATTAAGCAAATTATCTATTTAAATCCTAGCTGACAGTCAAGCTTTAGATTTTTGCCAAGTTTTTCCGTAAGGACCTTTTTTTAATTGATCAATTAAAATGTAAATTATTCATGAATTTTTGCTTTAATTTAATATTTATTTGTAATACGTAAATACATAATAAAAAATATTCTAACAAATCTGAAAATATTAGAATAGAGCTGGCTTTTAAATTGATTTTTAAACACAAGTCAGAATAATCAACTAGCTTGAACTAATGTGAACAAAAAAAATGAGTTCTGATACCCTTGATTATTTAAAAAGCTCAAACTCTAAAGGATTCCTTTGAGATATATTTAATCTAGACAATTAATTCAGCTGGCTGAACAAGATTATCTTAACTTTACCAATTACCAATCTACCAACTATTCAAATGCCTTTTTTTTAGGTCTACGAATAAATATCATTCAAGAATATTTAAATTTTATACATTTTTAAATTTCGACTAGATAGATAAATAATTAAAGCGACCTAGTTTACACTTTTAAATTATCTTTGGCGTAAAAAAAGACAATCTCAATGCGAGATTTGACCATTAATCAAAATTTGAATCGTGATAAATTAATGATTAATAGTGAAACTTTATTTTAGTGTGTTAGTGTGAATAAGTTGATTCATAAATTTTAATTTCATGGGCTCATTTTATGGATTTTGGTCACAGGCAAAAAGCTTCCATTTTTTTGAAATGATCAGATTGACCATCTTATCAATTCTTTAATTTTAGTAAAAAAATTGATGAAAAATTTTGGTCGGAATGCTTGCTTCTAACATTGCCTTCTAAATTAAAAATAAGTATAATATTAAGCCGTCTTATAAAAATTAAATGAGGTAAACGGATTCGGGTATGTTGAAGATTAGAGAACATTTAGTTAAATCAAAACTAATAATTAATTTGTTAATTAAATTAAATTATTGATAATTTATTGACACTTTTATTATTTTTATGACGGGCTAATATTCATCCTTCATAATATTAAATAAAAAAATAGATTTTCTGCTATTTTTATTCTCATGATTTGTTTTAAAATCATTAAACTTAAATTCATAAAACTAATTCATAATGAATAAATTTTCTTAAAACTTTTACTAAGCGATTTATTCAAAAGCAAAAGCAGAAAGAACCCGTAAATTATCGAATTCTTAAATTTTAAATGATCAAAAAAATATTTATTGAAAACTTAATTTTTTGAATTTCTTTTAGTATGAATTGCTATTATACCATTTTCATCTCACACGATTTATTTTAAATAATAAAGTTCGTTGTTTTTATTTAATTAATTTAAAAAACTGATCAAAAATTGCTGAATTAAAAAACAATTCACTTTATTTTTTAATTATTATTCCTAAACTATCAAAAATATTGGATTAATTAATTTTGAAAATTTTTTTAATTAAAAAAATATTCAAAGAATAACTTTATCACTAAAAAAAAAAACAAACAAAAAAATTTATTGAATCAATTTATTGAAAAAAATTTTAAATCTGTTTAAAAAGGGCTTATAAAAATTGCAAATAAACTCTTGCAAATTATTTTAAAATTATTAATTATTTTTAAAATTATAAAGATAGAAACTAGCAAAGTATTTACCTTGGCAAAAAAAACAATCCTTCAGGCTAGATAAATGTCCTAAAAACACTTAATTGTTTAGTATAGGTGATAGTTAAATAAATATAACAAAATCTTTTAAAAAGATGTGTTTAAATCGAAAATTCATCTTTGAAGTATGGTTTTGTATTTGAACAAAAACTTTCTTTTACTTTAAAAAAATAAAAGCCTACCATCATGCCTGGCGATGAAAGCATTAAAGATTAAACAACTTTATCATTTAAATAAATTATTTTTTATGTTTTAAAAAAATGAACGAAAAACATCTAAGTACTACTTAAAATTTCGATAGGAATAAAAGAATAAAATGCAAAATAATTTAAATTAAATTAAAAAAAACAAGATTTTTATCAATTTGTTTTGACGAAAGAGCACAATTAAATTTGTAAAATAATTTGCCTAGTCTCAACTTTGCTGAATGCACTAGTATGAGAAAATTTATACATTATTATGTTTTATTATGTTCAATTTACGAATAGCGTATCCTAGCCAGTTATTTCATTTTTAGGTGAAATAATAATTAGTTTTTAAATGATAATTAATATGTTGATGCAATATACTTAAAAATCAGTATCAGCTTTAAATGTTTATTTATAAATGTTGATATTAATTTACAATTTTGATATTTAATTTGAAATAACATCAAGACAAAATTAGATTTTTTTATTAATTTAACAACATCAGATTGGTATGTTTGAATTTTTGAAAAAAAGTTTTTTTTTCATTAATATTAATAAATTCTAACCAAAAATTAACACAAAAGTATTTTCCTTTCAACACTATTAACATATGTAAAAGTTGTATCATAATTTTTTAAATTAATCAAGTTATTTCTATGTAATTTTTTAACCTTAAAAAAACTAACAATCAAATTAAGCTTACAATAATTAAGTTCAAAGATGCTGTTTAATGGAGCTTTTAAAAATTTCAAAACACTTTGTAAATATTTAGAAATTTAAGTTCCAACAAAGATTTAAAAACCATATCTTACTCCAATAACCATGGAGCTAATAAAAGATTCTTTTACACTCAATCTTAATTAGACAATTTATTCATAATTTTATTTTTTAAAAAATAATTTTGAATGCTACTAATTTTAGAAAAACCCCAATTTTTATTCTACCGATTCTGTATCAAAAAAATAATAGTTAAAAATTTTAAATAAAAAAATGTATAATAATAATAAAAAATACTTTGTGCAATTCTAGTTTTTCTTCATACCTTAAATTTAGTTATTTTTATTTTAATTTCTTAAAATACAGTTTTTACATTTTGATGGCTTCAGAAGTTTCTGGAACTCAAAAATAGTCTTTACTTCATTATTCTAGTTTTTCGGTTAGTATTCATCTTTATATTGCTTGAAAACACTTTCATGAGACGTGTAATAAGATTGTAAACTCTTTAATAACAGATAGGTAAACTTCAAACAAAAGTTTTTTTTTAATTTTTAAAAAAAAAATTTGTTTTCTTTGTTAATTTTTATTTGCAAACTTTAATGCTTTTAAAATAGTAATTAAAAATCCGGAGAATAGTCCTATTATTAACAAAATCTAGTACATTTTTTTTATTTTATTTAAGATTTTACACCTCAAAAATATAAGATAAGATTTTTGAAAATTAGATCAATTAATTAGAATTTGAGTAATCTAAATTTCAGTTCCAATAATAAATGGATGAGCAAAAATCTAAAATATTTTAGATTTCTTATTATTCGACTTCCGATTCAACTAGAATAAATTTTTTATGTTTTTTTTCAATATTCAATATTAAGTTCAATAAATCATTTAGAATTATTAATAATTAGAAAATTGAACTCAATTATCTTATTATTGTTTTGTTAATAATTTGAATAGTTAATTAATTTTAAAAAAGATTTTTATTTGAATAAAAATATAAAATATTAAAAAATCAAGCCGATTTTCATCTTTAGTTATGTTAACCGGTTTATCTAAATAACCAGTTTTGTTAACAAGTTTATTTTTTAAACCGGCTTATTTATTATCTGGTCGTCCAATCCTTTTTATTACCTTAATCCAATCTCTGTAAACAGTTCTTTAAAATGCTCAATCTTTGAAATGTACCAAAATTGATTCCAAAGTATTTTCAGAAGGTGAGGATTTTCAGAGAGTGATAAATTCAATTTTTTCAATGCGTTACTTAATCAAATTTGTGACTTTTTGAAAAAAAATTTAAAATAAGAAATTTCAAAAGTCTTCGATTAACAAAAATTTATGATCCTTTTCGCTGAATCTAACAAAATTTTGTACATTTATTTAATGAATTTTAAAAATTAAGAAAATTACAAAATACAGTAAAAACCGGATATAAGAAACTCAAATTTTCACAAGAAAAATTTCTTATATCAGAAAAATTCCTATAAACGAAAATTTTTTTGGTATAAGAAACTGTTGAAGGATGAACAAGGAAGTTTTGAGAAACTGTTTTGATATCTAGACTTTGGTCTAAAGAATTTAGAATTTAAATTGTTTTTCTAATCTGATATCGGTACTCTAATTGTTTGTTTTATCATTTTAATTATCGCACTCTTTTATTGTTTGTCATTTTTAAAAAGTTCGAATTTATAATAAACACAAAACTTTTTGTAAAGAACAAGTTTTTTTCCTCTAAGGTTTAATTTATTATAAGCGAAAATTTCTTATACTTATATTTCTTATGAACGATTTTCACTGTATAGTTTATCAAAAGTTTATTTTCTGTAAAAATTCCTTCTGCAACTCTTTTACCTTAAAATGAAACCTTTTATTTAAATTTTATCTTAATATTTTTGTTGAATATTTTATTTACAAAAATAGTAAAAACTGATTAGATTAAGCTCTAAATCATTTTTATGACATTAAGTTCTATGGTAATTTGAAAAAAAATATCACAATTTATCTTCTTTGATTGACTTAAATAATTGAGTATCTATACTTAAGTTTTCTAAAAATATAATTTTTTTTTTAATGTTCAAATTCCATAATTTTAGTTTTAATTTAAAAAAATTAAAAGACGATGAAAATGCATTTTATATAACCCCAGATTCTTATTAATGAAAATTCAGTCTTAAAACAATAACATGCCGGGCTTAAATCTTTGAATATTTAAATCTTGAATTATTCAAATAGATAAAAGATTTTTTTAAATTGGGTGTAAAAAAAATGAAAATCTGTAATTAATTTTATAAGTTTAAAATAAATTCTGTGACTTTAATAATTTATATTGCATCAACTATTAAATATACCATGGGAATAGAGGTTATTCAATTTTTAAATAAATAAACTTTTTTCCTCATTTAGATTTTTTTTGCTTTGTTTTAATTAAATGACCTAAAATTAGACAAAAGTTTTGATTGATTCATTTTTGAAGACTGAATATTGATATCAATTTTAATTTCAAAGATTTGGTTTCACCAATGTTGGAAAAAAATCATATTTTTTTTAGATAAACTATTAATTAAAAAATGTTTTTGATGTAATACACGAATTAAAAATTTGATTGATTCGCCTAAATGTAAAAAATCTTTATAAAATTCCTAATGTTTCAAAAAAAATTCTAAAAAAATTGGAAAAATTTTGAAAATATTTTTTAAACTTGGAAAATATCAAAATTAAAAATGTTTATGATATTTATTTTTTTAATCAGCAAATCAAATGACTTCAAATCCATCAAGTTATAGCTTCAAATCAATGTTATTTATAAGACAAAAATTAAAATAAAATATTTGATTATAAAAAGCTGCCATATAGTTACTGAAAGTTTACTATATGGAATTCCAAATGGTGTTGTTTATATATTCTGCAAAGGGTTTAGGAAAAGTTTCTCAAAGTAAACATCCCTAAAAATTAGATTTTTGAGATTTCCGGAAAAAGTTTATTGTTTAATATAAATGGAAATAGTTTTGTGCATTGTATTATTTTTGAATTATTTTTAAAGTTAAATCCACTCGAGTGGCCAAATAAAAAACAACTCATAAAGAACATTAGAGGTAGAACCATTAATTTTTAAATATTCAAATTTTTCCACAAAAGTAAAGATCAATTTATTTTTTTTTTAAATTAAACTACTCAAAGTTTTGCAATAATTGAAATATTTTAAAAAGAAAGTAAAAAATAAATTATTAAATCCAAGCGTAATAATTATATAATAGCTTATGATAAAATTATTTGATCAATCAGTTTTGTCTCTATACACAAATAAAAATGTTTTGTTTAAACAAAATTTGAAACCATGTCATATTGGTTACAAATATTCCTTGTTGTTTTTTAAATTTTATTCAATAAAAAGGGATCAAATAATTAAAGGTAGAAAATTTTTAAAAGCTTTATTAAATTAGTTACCAGTGCTCGTTTTCAAAACTAAAAGTTTTCTAAGTTTAAAAAACACAAAAATTTTAATGGTTACATTAAAAGAAGCCCCATAGTTCAATCAAAAAATTAATATTAATAGCAACTTACTCTGAAAAATTTTTTTAATTTAAACAAATTAGTTTATGATTGATTTTTTCTGAAAAAAAAAGGTTTTCCAAACTTTATACTTTATGCAAAAAATTAAATTTTTTTTGTCACAATATGTTTTTGTTATTAACAATTTTTAAAAAAAATAAATATAACCAAAGAGGAGACAACATGGAAACAAAGTTTTTGAATTTTATTTTTTAAATTTTTTTAGCGAGAAACTAAATAATTAAATTATGTAGTTTTCAAAAAGTTTTTGAACACAATCGATAATAGAGCTAATTTAAATTCAATATTGAATTAATTAACTTATTTAAAAAATAAAAATTTTAAATGAAAAAAAAAATTATTTAAAGTTTTTTTGTTAATTTACTAAACATTTCAAACAATTTAATCGAAATTTAAAGATCTTTCATTTCTTTCAAAACTTAGAGCAACTTCAGCCGGTAACTTAACAACACACAATTTTAGCTCAACAAAAAAATTAAAAAAAAAAACTTTTTAATTCATTATTTTTATTCTATCACCGTTAATTTTGTTTACCTTCATAATTAAAAATGTTCTCCGTATTGCGTTTAGTTTACATTGTAAAGAATTCGAAAATTTTCAAATTTCAATTAATTTTAAATAAAATGAAGCTTTTCATGTTTGGTAATATTTATTTAGATTCCAAAAAAATTCAAACTAACATTTTGACAGAAATTCCCATAATTATAATTTTGCTTTTTTTAATTTTATTAATGCAACTAAGGCATTAACAGAATGCTTGATTAGAACATAATTCTATCTCAATCATAGAATGCAAGCCACAAGCAAAAGTAAAATATTTATTTGGTACAATTCTATAAATTGATTAATTATGTGACTATTTAGCCCCCACAAAAGATCCCAGCATTGAAGCCATACAAAGCAATCGGGCTTCACACATTGAAAATATTTATAACAAAAATCTTCGGCCTATTGACTCGGGAGTATCACAAATTCAGGTCGATACATCGGACCAAGAAAACACCTTGATACGGGAAAATACACATCAGTCACTAGAATCTTATAATTTTGATTCGGAAAGCGACAATGGCTCTACTTACAGCACAGATGCTACCACGGAGTACGAAAGTATTTGTCACAGCCTTCGCATAGTTCCATGCTCAATAGTTCTTAAATCCTTGCCAACTTCTTCAATTAGTCTGAATAATTACGGTCTAACCTCAACGGGAATACTAGCTTTGACATTTGCCCTTAAAGTAAAAGTTTTTTTTTTGTTGAAAATATTTTTTAAAAAAAAATTTCTCTAGAATAACATAACTGTAAGTAAATTGGATCTAAGTGGTAATGAAATAGGTTCCAGTGGTCTTAGGCACCTCTCGATTTTACTCGAGGAGAGTATTTCAATTACAGACCTGGTAATTCATTCGAAGCCTTTTGATCCATTTGAGTTTATTTTATTTTTTAGAATATTTCAAGGAATTTTGTTGGCAGCCAAGGAGTAAAATATTTAGAGGATATTTTAAAAAAAAATAGATACCTAAAAGATGTAGACATATCAAGTAAATTAACTTGATAAAATTATTTTTTTTATTTTAAACTCACTTTTAAGGTAATAATTTCAATGATGAGGACGGTGTATTTTTGATTGAGTCGTTGGAAGTAATTCGTAATTTTATTTTTATTATTTTAAGTCTCACTTTAAAGCACTTATTTTTACCTTGCTATTGCTTATTCAACATCATATAAAAAATTAAGTATATAAATAAAAAGGTCTTGGCTACAAATATTTTTTGTTCTTATTCTAATTTAATAAAAGCATTTCGAAATAGATCCCTATTTTTCTAGGTATCATTTTTATTTTATTAATAGTTTGTTTTATCTATTGAAATCAGACATAGGTATCAAAAAAAAAGAAAATTTAGTTTTTGAAATATTTTTAACAATTTTGTTTGATTAACAATAAAAAAAAAAAATTGCCACTTTTGTTCATTAATTAAATGTTTTAATTCAGTATCTGCGGTATTATGGAAAAGGGCATAAGACTTAAATGGTTTTATTTTTCCTCTCATTTTTTTTATTTTTGTTTATAAAAAAAATGCTGTTTTTTTATAAATTAATTTTTTTGTCTTTTTTTACATTTGTGCAACTTGATATGGAGGTGATTTGAAAAATTTTATTACATTTTTTACATAAGAGTGAGGTAAAAATTTAAGTTTTAGAAATTATTAAATAATAATAATTTCGAATTAATAAATTTTCAAATTACCTCTTTTTTATTAAATTTTATTACCGTTTCTAAAAAAGAATCCCCGTTATAAATCATGCTTTTTTGGTTGAAAATTTTTTAATAACGCAGGGTTTTAGAAAAGGGTGGATTATGCTATGGATTAAAGCTTTTATTTATTTAGATAGAAACAATAAATTAGGGAGACATTTGGAGTCATAGTTTATGATAGAGAGACCATCAGGTTAGAGCTCAGTTTTGTCTCTTGTGGTACGCCTGATCCGACCCTTTAAGGGAAGGTAGCTGTTCGTAGTCCACTACCGAAGGCATAGTGCATTCGTTTACCATAGTTGACGCATCAACTAGGTCTGCCGGATCCAGCTCCCTAAAAACTTTGTTACCATTAAACAAGGAATTCTGCCCTAAACCTAATTCTCTATAACCGAAATACTCCTCCTCTTGTTCTGACCATTTGCTCTCCACATGTGCCAAAATTCCTCTAAAATTTTTACAAAACACTCGCCAATTTTTTTTTTTTTTTGATTCTATGTATTATTGAGCTTAGTTCTTAGAATTATATCCATGACTGACCGAATGCCAGATCCTGGTGGACCGTAGATTATCAAATTTTTAAAACAAAAATCTTCTCCACTTGTACTCTGTTAATTTGCCAAAAAAAATCAACTGTTTGATTAATGAGAACTTTGAGCTCAATGAATCCCGAACCAATAAAGTTGTCCAATTTTTCCGATTTTAATTCCGGAAAATCCACTTGGAATTTTTTTTTGTAAAAATTGACCAAGTTGCTGAATTCACTCTGAGCCTCAAAATGTTGATTGTCGACCATCCTTTTTATCTCTTAATCTGATATGTACCTAGAGTCGACATCAAAGGCCATTGATTCCAGATAAGAATTGATCTGTTCTGATTTTTGAAGAAAATCGAATGCTTTTTCTTTACACAACTTGAACCTATTGGGCTGCAAGTGACTTCTTTCAATTTAACCTTTTTCCTTGACCAGATGAGAATTATTCAGAAGCAAAGAAATCAAGTTCAGAAATTTGTATTGCTGTTGTAGGTGACATTGCAGATGCATCTGATAAATTTTTGTAAATTGTTCTCTTTAATGAGTTTTGTACATCGGCGAAAAAAAATTTTTTTTTTTTTTTTTTTTTTTGGCTTTGACTACATGAATAAGCAGACATGAATTTTATTAATCAGATATGGTCTGGCTTTTTTTTTTTGATAACATCACGAATATTTAGCTTGTAGAATACGGCACCATCTTGCTAGCTAAGATAGGTCTATTAATCATTCTAGCCATTAATTCAATCTTCATTACATCTGACTGCGGAAATTTTAGTCAGATTTATTGCTGGTTTTTGAATAATGGCATATTATTTTTTTTTTAGTATTTGCAGAGGGATGCTCAGATATTGAGCTACTTTGTAAATTTATTCCGGGCGATTGTTTCGTATCAAGTTAAGGGAAACTAATTTACTGTGTTAGTGGGTACTTCCGAGGACATCCCAAAGAACCCCTTTTTTTTTTTGCTGTTAATGATACGATGGCTGCGTTCTGATTGATACCAATCTCCCGCCGCTTTTGATTCGCAGCGCCACTTTGTTGACGTGCGGTCAATGACTTGTTGGTGCTCATAATAAAAGAGTTAAAAGTGCTTTTTGAAGAATTTATTAATATGTCTTATGAAATTTAAGTTTAAGAATACACATTCACATTTATCTAAAAGTCTTGTTCCATTTATACGAAGAGTATTTCTTATCAGTTATAAATTAGGCTTAGTAACAATTTGTATTTTATTCTATTCTATTCATTTTATTAATGAAGTAACAACTAATAGCAACAATTAAGTTACTAACACTTAAACTAAGGACTTTTAATTATTATTTTCTCCAGAGAGACTGTGTAGCATTCCAGCTTCTCAATACTGTGATAAGCCGCTAACAGTTTATGATAGAGAGACCATCAGGTTAGAGCTCAGTTTCTCCACTAGAATTATAATGATTTCTTTTGAAGTTAAACGTTTAAAGATTTTAATGTTAAAAGAACCAAATTACATTTAATTTTTGACACATTGTAGATTTTAGAACAAAAATTAAAAATCTCAATAACTAATAAGGTAAATTAGAAATATTAAAATGCACACACATTTTTATATATAAAAATTAAATTAGAATATTTACAGCTTAAAATATCAGCTAATTGATTTCATTTATAGAAGCAATTTTTGGATTCTGAAAAAAAGTTATTAAATTTTTCCACTTTTGTACTTTTTACTGTTCTAAATGTCAAATAAATAATTCAATTTAAATTTTTTCATAAAATGGCATTGGGAGTTTTTAAATAAAAAAAATATTACTTAAAGATGTTTTTTCCTTTATATCTTTTCAACAAAAAATTTCCCAAAATTTATATTTTCTGGATGCATTTTTTACTTCTATTTGATGGTCTTTTATTCAAGCCTTCATTTACTGATGTCATTTATATTTACTTTAAGCTTACTTTTAAATTATAAGCATTTGTTTCGCAATTTTCAGAATTGTACTTTAAATTAAAAAATTCTAAGGTAAAAAGGAATTAGATCAATCTTACCCTTGTCAACGGAGATTTTTTATTTTCAATAATTATGAAAAATTCTGCATTAGTTTTTGATTTAAAAAAGGAAATGAAAAGATATTCAAAAGAAATGGAACAATTTTTCTTTATTTTTATTCAAAACTAAAAATTATAAAGGATTCTTTTAAAAAATATAAATAATTATATAATATTTAATTCAACAAAAAGAAAAAAAACAGCAAGCTTAAAACTGTTTTTGTAAATGTTTTTTTGAAAAATACCTTCAGAAAAGGTCTTTTTTACTGATAAAACAAAAATTGAATGTTTTGAAACTTTAAACCTCATTGGAATAGCGTCCAATGTAAAATTTCCACTTTATCTGAATTTACCAAAATTTGACCACATAGTCTTGCAAACCAAATTTTTTTTTATGAAGTAGATATGCACAAGAAGATTAAATTAAATCGGATAGATACTAAAAATTAATCAAGGATAAATACAGATTGCTAAATTTAACTTTGATAACAAATCATTGAACTTTTTCATAAATGCAAAAACAAGACTATGGTCAGATTTTGTGAATTTAGATAGCGTGGAAGCTTTGGATTGTTGGAACCTTTTAAATTAATTAAAATTTCTGATTTTTGAGTAAAAGCTTTTATTAGATTTGACTACCGCAGTACCGCAGTAGTTGAAAAAAAAATTGTTTCACTTTATTTAAATAACAGAAATTTTTAGCACCTAATGCAAAAGTTATAAATTTTTTTTTATTTTTTTATTGGAAGTTTTGTATTAAATTTCACAATGCCTAGATTTTATTAAGATACAATAGAAAATTTTTTGAATTTTTTTGTATAAGCTAAAAATTAAAAATAACGTTATTGATGATTTTACGAGATAACATTCCGATTTAAAATTTGAAAACCTCCATCAGAATTTAATTAGTAATATTTAAGAGAAAAAATAAATTTTATACTTATAAATAAATATTTTTTTTCAATTTTTTTTGTTATCTAAAATTAATATAAACAGCACCAAAATTTTTCTGATTTGGATGTCTCTTTTGAAATTTAAATAATTATTGAGGAAATAAAAAAATAAAAAATCTTGATCTAATTTTTTTATTTTTTACTTAAATAACAGGATAGTTCAATAACACATCTAAATCTGAGTCAAAACAAGTTGGGTGAAAAATCTGGTATTGCAATTGGAAAATGGCTGGCGGACAATGGAAATTTAATTGAGCTTAATTTGAGCTGGAACCATTTTAGGAAAAAAGGTGCTGTATCGATCTGCAAAGGAATCTGGGACAACAACTACTTAAAAAAAATAAATTTGGCTTGGAACGGCTTTGGAAGCGAAGGTGCTGAAATGCTGGGCAAAGCATTAGCTCACAATGTCATCTTGGAAGAGCTCGATCTACGATCCAACAGAATCGGACCTACTGCGTTCGCAAGTCTAGCTGTTTGCTTCAAAGACAACAACTCTCTCAAAAGATTGATCGTAAGAAACAATCAATTCGTTTTTTTCAGAGATCCAATTTTTGTATTTCTAGATAGGAAAGAATAACATTACAACAGATTCATTGGAAGCAGTTCTGAAACTATTCACAACATTAAGTCCTTTTTATTTGGAACTACTTGACGTGTCCAATATAACTCTGAAACCAAGCATCCACGACAGTATCCAATCTGTCAAAGAAATTCATCCGAACTTCAATTGTTTGCATGGATTCCTAAATTTTAGCAAAAAAAAAACCTACAACCCAAGCGAAGCTGCCATTATGTACATTCAAGAATACTGTCAAACCAACAATGTTAGTCTCATGGATCTTTTTGCAAAGCTGGATACCGTAATAAAATAGACAATTAATTTTTGTTTTTTTTTTTTTTCCACTGAAAATTGTGTTCTAGGACGGGTCCATGTCGGTTTCTTATGACGAATTCAAAGAAGGCCTTAAACAGTCCGGAATTCCCATAACTCCTGCGCAAATAGATGCACTCATTGCATATCTTGATCGTGATGGTGACGGAGAAATAGATTTTAGGTAAAATTTAAAAAAGAATAAAATTTGAAAATAAGTTTTTTTTGTTTCAAAATAAAGTGAGTTGGTAATAGGCGAAGAACAAGTGAGGAAACTCAAAGAAAATAGCTAAATTACTTTAATGTTTTAATATTGCTCGCATATTAAAATTTTACTTTATAAAATAAAATGATAATAAAATAATCAGTAGAAAATAAAAGTTGTTGATTTCGAAAATTTTTTCTTTCAATTTAAAACAAAAAAAAATGAAAATATTTAACTTGATAATATTGGCCAGCTTTACCAAAGCAACTGATTTCACTTTAGATGCCAATGCTCATGTTAGATGCTTTCCGCAGTCAGCAAATGTTCTTTTTTTGATTGACTCTTCCACGAGTTCTGGTGCCAACAACTTTGTCGACCTGATCAACAGAGTAATACCTTTTATCCTTGACGAATTTAACGAGTCTTTGTCAAAATTTTTGCTCAGTGTTGTGAGCTATGCACAAAAATTGACAGAGATAATGCCATTACACGAGTCATTTGACATCGATTTGGTTAAGGCCAAAATAACAATTTTACAGCAAGACAACCAAATACCAAACCACATATTGGCTTTGAAAAAGTCAGCAACGGTGTTCACAGATTTGGTAGATGTTCCTAATTTTTGTTTGTGGTTTACAGACGGTGATTTTATAGAAAACTTTAAAGAAACAATCAACCAAGCTGATAGACTCAAAAGTTTTTGCCAGATATTTATCATAAATATTGGAAGTAATAACAATAATATGAAGCTTATGCGTCTGGCGTCAGCTCCCAATTTTGTTTTTGATTCTAGTAAGCTTGACGAATTCCTGCAGAAGACTAGGAGAATTTTCATTTCGGCCTGTCAGCAATCCATACACCGAAAATTCTCTACCAAATTAATTAGATTCAAACATGATACTCTAGAATTTTAGTGACAAAATTCAAAATTAAAAATTATTTAGATAGTTTTAATGTATTTTGCAGTAGTTGATTGTATTTTACGACAACTACTACAAATCTTGATGTATTAATAAATTTATTTATTTTATTTTTTTAATTACAGATATTTACCTTGAATTGAATAAGAAGTGCAATACCTGATTTATTTTTTGGTTACAATTTTACTTCTTTTTTTATTAAAAATTTTTCTTATCATAGTTGACGATAAGAAAAAGTTGACAATAGCATTTTTTTAGTCTAAACTCGTGTTGATTATCAAAATACATCATAAAAAATGAAACTAGTTAAAAGTTAATTATTTAAATATAAAATTAAGTAATTATAAATTTGTCATTTAAATACATCCAATTTGTGATTTTATAAGAATTTTTTTAATATTATGTTTTTTGTTTTCTACTTTTTTTTAATTAGTTGTCTTTATTTTTAAAGGTTTTTAAATTAAGCATTGTTCAATAATTTAAATTAAATCTGAGAATTTGATACCTTTTGCTCTAGATATTGAAAAAACTAGGATCAAACTTGATTTTTAAAATAAATTCACATTTCTAAATTAATTTAGTAATTTTATGAAAGCAAAATCATTTTTATTTTCATCTAGTAAAATTGGTGAAAAATCAGTAATTTTAATTAAAGAATTAGCATACGCCAAATAGATCCTTCAAATGCAATTAATTTTTAAAAGTATCTAACTTGGTCAAATGTATTTTTGGGTCTTTTTAAATTTATGGTATTGATTTTTTATAACTTTATAATTTAAATCATTAAATTTAAATCTGGTTCATGTAAAGGTTAAAAATTTCTTTTATTAAATCAGAATAATTTTATTATATCTAAAAACTGAGATTAGATCATATTTATATATATTTAGGAGAACTGTTTATTTTAAAAATATTAAAATAATTTGCTTTTAGAATTAAAATCTTTGAATAATTGATAAAAAAAAGAGGAATTAAAACATGTTCCTCAATTTGATTGCAAGAGTTTGGATAATTTTGATTAATAAAGTTTTAATTCCGCAATCGATATCTTTAATTTAACTTATCTGGTTTAAACAGCAAATATTTAAATGAAATGTACAGAATTTAAGTTAAAATTTTAAAAAATGAAATTAAATAAAGTAATTTTTTTTATTTTTTTAACAAAGCTGAGCTTAGAACAGAAAGCACTCGACATTGATCTTGCCATAGATTGCTCTCCGAAGTCGGCAAATGTCTTATTTTTGATTGACGCTTCGCCAAAAGTAAACTCAAACACTTTTACAGATTTGCTTTTTCGAATTATACCAACTATAATTCAAACCTTTAATGAACACTTATCCAAATTTTTCCTGAGCATATTGAGATACACAGACCGAGTGATAGAAATTATTCCATTACAAAAAATAGACAATCCCAATTTGATTACTTCAAAGCTTATATCAATAGAAAAAGAAACCAAGACTTCGAATGCAATTCGAGCTTTGGACAAATCGGCTCAGATTTTCCAAGCGACAAAAAATAATGTCAATTTGTGCATTTGGTTCACTGATGGTCTTTTTGATGACAGGTCATTCCCTAGTCTGGTTAAAAAGGCTGACAATCTAAAAAACTCTTGTCAAATGTTACTATTTAACTTTGGTCCAAATGGCGATGTAATCAAGCTAAGAAGACTTGCTTCCGCAAACAACTTCGTTTACAAAACGCAGGATATTGATGCATTTCTAAATAAATCAATTGAAATTTTCAATTTTGGCTGCATTAACGATTCAATCAAAAAACTAAGCTTTATTTTATTCAACTACAAGTCTTTGGATAAAAATTATAAAAATCATTAATTTTTTTTTTTAGAAGTGTTTGTTCTAAAAAAATTAGAGTAATTGATTTTTAGTTTTTTTTATTATTTAATAAATGCTTTATTATTCGGCAAATTGAAGTTTCAGATCAAATTTTAAGATCAAAAGGATCATTTAAAATTTTAAAGCTTAAATAATCTAATGATTTTAATAATTTTTAAGAAATAAATACTAAACATTATGACATGTTATGTCTAATAATGGTTCATTATCAAATTAACATCAAAATGATTGATCTCTAATTTATTTAACAAAAACAATCAATAATTTAAATAATTCAAGTTAAGTTAATTCACAAATTCAAATTTATAATTTTCATATCCATTCATTCAAACTGAAATAATTTTATTTTTCTACTTCAATAAATTTTTTCTCTATTATTAAAAAAAATAATACAATTTATATTTTGATCTTTTGATCTTGATCTCAAACTTCAATTTGCCTATTATCCAAATAATATTTTTAAAATTAATTAATAAAAGTGAATTGTAAATGCTTTCAATTAAAATGGAATCAGACTGATAAATTTCGTTTACAAATTTTTTGATATACTTTTTTTATTTTAGAAATAAAAATTTGAGGAATAAAAAAAAAATTTTCTCTTAAAAAAAGACAATTGAGTCCAGTTATTACGGGTGTAAAATTAAAAATGGCACAAAATTAATTTTATCATAAAAATTTTTTTATTTTACGAAGGTTTTAATTTTTTTAAAAATATAATAAATCTATTAATAATAATAAATAAATAATAATAAATCTATTTTGAAAAAATAATATCAGTTAAGGTATTGAACTCCATGACGACGCATGATATCGAATCTAGAGCGAACAGCCTTGGAATGGTCTTGTACAACCTTTGGGTCCATATTACTCAGGGAAGTGGGAATTTTGTTCTCGAGTTGCTTAAGATTTTTGGCCTTCCAATCACCCTCAGAAACTTTAGCTTTCAAATTTCCTCAAAAATGCTCGATTGGTCGTGCTTTTGGTACGTTTGCTGGATTCACTTCTTTGTTAACATACCCTTTATTTTTATCTAACATATAATTTTCTACCATATTCGCCTAATGAGATGATGCTAAGTCGGGCCAGAATACAAAATTGCCATCCTGATAATATTTTTTAATCGTTGGTTCAAGTCATTTCTTAATACTATCTCCAAGGTAGATATGTTGATTGACCGCTAAACCACTAGGTACAAAATAAGGTTCGCTTATTCCGCGTTGTGAAATAGCCAACCAGGCCATTAATTTTTCTTCAAATTTTTTAGCGTACTTTTTCTTTACACTCTTCGGCGTCTAGCTAACGTTACTGATATAAAAAATTCATTTCCTGGCAAATTTTTTCCTTAAAATAGATTTTAATTTAATTATTATATTAATTTAATATTTAATTTTTTTTTACATATAATTCTATACACACTATTTGAATAAATTATATAACAAATTTATTAAATTTTTTTTCACCACAAAAAATTTTTTTTACCAGTTATTTGGTTAAATATATAACATTTATTTTTTTTTGAATTTGGCGCAAAAAGATTGTGTTTTGTAGTGATTTGTGTTAAAAAATTTTGGTTTATGATGAAAAGTTTTTAGTTTGTGGTAACCATTTATTTCATTTTCTTATTAACAGATCGAGTTATTAATAATTGGAATAGCCTACACTGAAAAAAAAATAAGCGTCTTAGCAATAAAAAAAGTGACTTATAAAATTTTTTCGAGTGAAAAGCGACTTAATTAAACAAAGAAAAAAGAGACTTTATTTATAAAAGTTAAATACACAATAAGCTCCTCCTTTTAATAAGGCTCATTAAAATCGCTTACACAATTTTTTAATAGAATACCACAATTTTTTAAAATGATACCACAATTATTAAATAAATGTACACAATTTTTAAAATAATCCATAAAAATAAAGATTTACACTTAATTAAATAAAAAAACACTAATTTTATAAAATTGACACTTATTTGATTAAGAAGACCACTAATTAATTAAAAAACTCATTCTTTTTAATTTTTGACACTATTTACAAATGTTGAAATTACTCAATATAAAAAGTGGAAGTTATTTCATGAAAATTAAAAAAATTTAAAATGTCTCTTGTAACTTTAAGCTCATCATCAAATTGTAAACGCAGCACGCAAGAAAAAGTTCAATTTTGACTCTGTCGGTATGAACATCCCAATTCAATCAAATCGAAAAAAAGGAAGACCAAAAAAAAACACTTATTAAAACTAATTTTTAGTTTACTTATTTTTAGTTAACTAAAATTTAGCCAACTAGTTTTTAGTCGACTAATTTTTAGTCGACTAGTTTTTAGCTAACTAAAATTTAGTTAACTAAAAATAAGTAAACTAAAAACTAGTCGACTAAAACTTAGTTTAGTCGATTTAGTTAGACTAAGGGTACAAAAAAATGTGAAAAAAGGGATGTTATTTGCGATGTGAGATAACTCGGGATTAGTATGATATTAAACAGACTTGTTTATAAGAAGAAGTCTCAAGTCAAGTCAATGAATTTTTTTTAAAAAAAGTCTGAGTAACATGAATTTTTTGCCGTTCTCGGTAGTTATTGTTGCGGCCAAATGTTCCTTTTACCGTTCCAGGTAGTTATTGCTGCGGCCAAATGTTCCTCTTACCGTTCCAGGTAGTTATTGTTGCGGCCAAATGTTCCTCTTACCGTTCCAGGTAGTTACTGTGGCTGCCTAGTTAAAGCCAAAGTCACTAAAATTTAAATCAACTCATAACTTTTTGCTTTAATTTTTGTGACTCAGACTTAAAACTCTGACTCATAAACAAGTCTGATATTAAGAAAAAAAAGTTGTAATAGAATAAGTGAGATATCTTTGAAATAGTGAGAGCAATTTAGGAATAGCGGGATATTATGCAGAAAGCGAGATATCTAAGGAATAGTGAGACAAAAAAATATTTAAAAACATTGATTTGACATTATATAATTTTTTTTTGATTTTTAGTTATTTCATATTTTTAGATAATTAATCTATTGAATTTTAATTAAAAGAATAATTTAGACAGTTATAATTTTTTTTATGTGAAAATTGTTTAAAAGAGGATAGGTAACAAAACCAGATGTTATTAATTTAAGTCTTTATTTAATGTTATTTATTTATTCTATTGGTTGATTAATAAAATAAACATAACATTTTTTAATTTGTTGATTCAATAATTTATAATCAATTAAATTCAAAGGTTTAAAGAATCATTAATTGATAATTTACTCATATTTTAATTTATTTGAGTTTCTGCTACAGAAAAATCATGCTAATTGCTTTAGTTATAACTTTTATTTAGTAAAAATTTTCTAAAAAAAATAGATTTTAAAAATCAAACTTTAGTTAATAATTTTAGTTTAGTCGACTAAAAATAAGTCAACTAAAAATAAGTCGACTAAAAATTAGTTAACTAAAAACTAGTCGACTAAATTTTAGTTAACTAAAAACTAGCTGGCTAAATTTTAGTTGGCTTAAAACTAGTTGGCTAAATTTTAGTTGGCTAAAAACTAGTCGACTAAATTTTAGTTAACTAAACTAAAGAGAAAACTCCCATCACTAAAAAAATCGTCGCTATGACCAAAAGTACTGCAAGGTACCAGAGTTAGTCCTAATAATCCATAAAAATAATAATATGCTAATAATATGCTTCGGAGAACTTTTATCTTCAATATTTAGTCCTAATTCTGATTTAATTGATACTGAGAAAGATTTCGAAATACTAAATTCTAACTCTGATTTTTTTAGAAACAATAACCAGTGTAATTTT
>QEOQ01000519.1:791567-833443 GCA_010279815.1 Brachionus plicatilis
TTAACTTTTAAATATTAAAATCAATATTGAAAATGAAATCCTTGATTTAATTAAAATATTATCTAAGAAAAAAGAGTCCCTCAAAATCCATCCATAAAAGCTTCTTAAAAAGTGACTTATAAACTGACTTTTTTAAATAACGTCTTAAAAGTGACTTAAAAAACCAAAAGAAGTGACTTTTTATCCGACTTAATGTCCGTCTTAAAAAGCGTCTCCAAGACGCTTTTTTTTTTTTCAGTGTACCCAAGTACATTGTTGATTCCGAATCAAAAAACATTTTAAAAGCTTAATTGATTCGATATAAAGGTAAACATTTACTGTCATAGCTCATAGTTGAAATAAAATATTAATTCGAACTGCTTCAAATTGGAATCCATTCAGACTTATATTTTCAAATTACAAATACAGTAATTTTTTACAAAAGGTCCAGAATGGAATGAAATACGTAATTTTTAGTAAGCTTACGTAATCTTACGTGAATATTAGCCGGTAAGAATATGTAATCTTATGAAAAACTACGTAAGCTTACATTTAAATACGTAAGTTGCAGAATGCTTACGGCCAAAGAAATGAGGATTTTGGTAAAAGAAAATATAAAATCGGCTTCTTTTAATGAATTTTATTTTGATAAATAATAAAAAATTTCAACATTCCTTTCCGTTTCCCACTTAATTTTACGTAAAATTACATAAAAATATCATTTTTTTAATCCAAATTTATTTATCTTACCAAATTAGTCTTTTTAATTTATCCAGTTCAGAGAGAATTGGTGATTTTCTAAGTCTACAAAATCGGAAACTTTTAAAAATTATAAAATTGATTTCTTAAAAAAAAACTTTATTTTCCCCATTTTTTATAAAAATTGTGTAAAAATTACGTAAATACAGAGTTTTTTAAAAATCACAAGTCTCAAGTCAAGTCCAAGTCCAGAATTTTTTTTTGAATACTGAAGAGGAATTGTGAAGACATTTATGCTAAAATTGCAAGAAAATTCTGATATATGGCAAATCTATTGCATTAGACAACCCAAGAGAATATAAATTTTTTGATATGAAGCCTGATCTAGCATATTGAAAAAAAAAGTATGGACTTGGACTTTTAAACAACTCTGCGTAAAAATAAGTAAAAATGGTAGGAAACACGAATTTTTTTATTTTTTTTCATAATTAATTTAATTAAATATTTTGGAAAAGAAGCCAATTTTATATTTTCTTTTACCAAAATCCTCATTTCTTTGGCCGTAAGCATTCTAGAACCATTTTACTAAAACTTACGTATTTAAATGTAAGCTTACGTAGTTTTTCATAAGATTACATATTCTTACCGACTAATATTTACGTAAGATTACAAAAAATAATGTAAAATTAGGTATAATTTTGCAATTTAGCCCATTCTGTGCCTTTTAAAAAAAGCAAGTCCAGAATAAAGTTTTAAAAAAGCTTATCTGAAATTCTAAGGAATCATTCTAATTAATTTTTTATGATTTTTATATAAAATTTTTTTTTTTAATTTCAAATGAAAAAAGAAGTAAATTTTTTATTTAAAATAATTAATTAAATGGGTAGTAAAATTTTTATCTACAATCAGGACCAAGATGTGAGAATTCAATGTCATATTTGCCCACATAATTTATCACATTCAAAATATTATTTTTAATACACCATTCCCATCTAAGTTTATTCAAATTATTTTCCAAAATAAACTGATCTTCTTTTTCCCAATTTTCAAGATCAGCTTTGCTTACTGGCTTGGCTGGAAATGGTAGCTTTTGAGCCACATCAATCAACACTCTGCTGATCACACGCTTGGGCACATAGCCTCCGATTTCTACAATTATTCTTCCGCTCTTTACTGGTGTCACATAATGATCAATGGCTCCTTTTCCTCCTCCGAGTTTTTTACCTTGACCGTGCCGTGTAATCGGCTTCCATGGAGGATCCACTCGCCACACAGCAAACGATTTGTTCAGGTCTAAATTTCGGTTGATTGTATTCCTCATCATTTCAAAGTGGCCGTGTTTTAATTGACCTCCGCTCAATGCCACTATGGCATACTGGTTGTGGATTAGCTTATTATGAACGAGTTCAGGGCCCCGATGATCCGCGATTCGTTTCGGCAGTCGTGGCGTCAAAAAACTAGATGGATAGAATGGCTGCTTTGGCACAATTTTTAGACGATTTTGATCCGGAAAACCAATTACTTGATTTTTAATTTTTATAGATAAATTAATAATAAATTATTATTTAAAGCACTTTTTTCATGAGGCGGATCAGCAAAGTCCTTCAGTCCAGCCGAACTTGTATGGTTCAGCAGAGTAGATTTGTTGCATTCCAGTAGAGTCTTACTAGTTAAACCTTTTAACAGTCTGATCATTTTAATTAGAATAAAATTTTTTAAATATGAAATTTTTCACTATACTAAACAGTTTATTTTGAGTTGAGAAAAAGTCAAGAGTTATTTGCAAATTATTTTTTATCAAAAATGAAGTTTTATATGAGGAACAAAAAATCTTTTGTTGACTTGGCAAAAAAATTTTTAAATAATAAATAAAACATTAATAAAATTTATTTAAATAAAATTATAAAGGGGTTGATAAAATGGTTGGTAAAAACGGGTCTACCTTGTTTTGTGATCAAAAGATCACCTATTTGGTGGTCTGGTCCTGGTCACAGGGTTGGTGAACATTAAAGATCACTGATCACATTCTTGACGTTTTTGTGACCTTAAATATACAAATTTATGATCACCAAAAATTTTATATGATCACCAAAATAATTTTTAATAAAAATCTCTTAAATTTGAATTTTTTTTTTAAAGCATGCATACACATCAAACTTTTTTAAACTCTGTGCTTATTGCTTACGTTTTTAACGTTTAACGTTCTAACGTGCTTACGTTCTTAAGCTAAGAAATCTTGGCTTTCTTAGCTTATCAAAAAGTTTAGTCCACTTGTCCACTATGAAGAAAAATGATGAAAAATGAACGTGGGGTTAAGCTTCATATCGCAAAACAACATTAAAATTTCCTTTTTTTTAAACTTTATTTTATTTTTTTTTTATTTGAAACATTGTATTCTATATTTTTGGTCACAAAACTTTAACTTTGGTCACATTAACATGACCATGGTCACATATTTTAATAAATGGTCACATTAAAATTTTTCTTTTTTATTCTTAAAAATTTAAGGTCACAAAAACGTCAAGAATGTGATCAGTGATCTTTAATGTTCACCAACCCTGTGACCAGGACCAGACCACCAAATCGGTGATCTTTTGATCACAAAACAAGGTAGACCCGTAAAAACAGCTTTTAGTTTTGTCAGGATTTTTTTTTCAAAATTAACCCTTGTAATTTAAAAAAATAAGAACAATACCGGTCAACATTTCATAGAGATTTTTTGTAGTTTCTTTACAGATTGTTTAAAAAAAACTTGCCTCAAACTTATAAAAAAGGTTTTATTTTTTTGTTAATCTCATTCTTTGAATATTCAATCTAAAATTAAAACTTTTGTGGTAATTATGTAAAAAAAGAAAATTTATTTTAATATTTTTATTTCTTAAACATAATTGTCAGTCTGAAAAAAAAACAAACAGTACAAAACTTCCTTCCTTTGTATTCTATTTTATTTTATTTTTAACATCGCCGAGATCAAAATTGAATGATTACCTAGTTAATTCAAAATATCATATCAAAATTTAATGGTGGTTAGCTAAACTTTTAAAAAATTCAAATTCTAAAAAAAATTTCTAATCTTTTAAATTTTATTCAATAGATACAATTTAATACAAAATAAAAATCATAACAAATTTATAAGCTTTTCAAACTTATAAAGCAAATGAAAAATTTTATTTGATATATCTTTCCATGAATTTTTTATGAAATTCTGATCTAAGAGTGTCATTGATAAAATCTTTCTGCTTTTTATCGCCATCTATTTTGGCGCAATTCTTGAAAACAACATCGTCGTCCCATCTTCTTTTTACTTTGAAATCACTGGTGCCAGGTTTTTGTTCATTAAGCAACGGGTTTCCCTTCAAAATATTCTCAACTCGAATTTTTTCTTCCCTAACTTTTTTCTCGGCCTCCAATCGAGCAGCCTCTGCTGCTCTTTCCTGCTTTATTTTGTTCAGTTCGGCCATTAGAGCCTCTGTATCGTCATCGTCCTCGTCGTCATCGTCAGTATCATCTTCACTCTCAGTTTTCTTTTTCAAATCGTCTTCATCTTCACTCTCACTATCCGCTAGAACTTCATCTGCGTCTAAATTTACTGATGCGGCTTCAATTTTTTGCCTTTTGGATCTGTCAACCTCTTTTCCCTCCGTTAGACTCAGGCGCTTAGTAGTGTCTTTTTTTCCAGACAATTTTTCTCGTTCTTCTAATTCTTTTCTTAGTTCTCTTTTGTCTTTTCGAAGCTCTTCGGGTGCAGCCTGGCCAATGTCTCGATATTTGAGTTTTAATTGACCTGGCAAGTCCCTTGCTGCATACTGCTTGGATAAACCACCTAAATCAATTGAGTTTGTTGTTGACATTTTTCGAATTATCAATTTGGAAAAAATCTCCTACTTTATTTATATGTTTATGTATATGCGCTTGGAAAAAAATTGAGAAATTTTTCAATTTGGATTTTATAATTTTCACTAAATTTGAATTGCATATTTAAATTTAATTTTATTTTATTTCCGAAATCGGAGCTAAAAGACAAACAAAATTGAATATTAAGAAAATTTGAGAAAATTACCGTAATGCCTTGCCCCCTAATGCATTGCACTTTAAACCAGAATTCTTGATTTTAATGCTACATTTAACCCACTTTTTTTTCCAGATACGCTGCGACTAAAAATGCTGCAGTTAATGTCAAAATTTTGGTAAAAATGCCGCATTAAATATGTAAAAAATAATAAAAATATATTTTTCTATTTTTTCTAAATTTGAAACACAAAAAATGTTCTTCGGACATAATGCATGCATGTAAAGTTAAAATTTTGAGTTTTAATGCTAGTTTATTAAAGTCATTTTTAAAGCTTTTAAGTGTCCAATTTTTTTTTTATAATTTTTATAACTATTATCGGGTCTCCCCCAATAGGTGACCAAGCGGTCACGAAATATGTGACCAATTCAATTTCTCTCATTTGGTGACCAACAGTGGTCACGTATATTTGACCATGGAAATAGGTGACCAATATTTAAATAAATTTTAAAATTAAATTATTTAGGTGACCAACATGTAGTTTATGTGACCACTTAAACTCATTATGTGACCATCGACGTCATTTCGTGACCACTTAAATTTAAAAAAAAAAGAAAAAAAATTTTTTTAATTAAGTTTATTATGAAAATCGAAGCAAATCAATGTTTATAAAAATGTATTTTCAATGTTTAAAAATACATTTTTATTAATAAATAAAATAAAAAAAATTAATTTTTATGTTTTCTACTTTTATGAATCTTTAGACTTAACTCTCCATTCATGTATTCACCACATAAGTCACATTTTATAGGATTTTTTTTACCGCTTAAGTTCCTTTTAACTAAATCCTCTGTTTCTTTTGAACATGTTGGTACAGTGTTTGACAATTTTTCATAAATTAATCAATATATATTAATTTATAAAATCTAACAATATTTTTTATAAAATTTGCTGTTTCATCAAAAAAATGATTATAATAAAAATTTGAAATTAATAATAATAAGTAAATAAAATTCATTTTAGAAAATTAACTTAAATTTTGTAATAATATTTTATTAAATTCATGTGACCATTGTCATTCATTTGGTGACCATTGATATTCATTTGGTGACCTATGTACTCATTACGTGACCGTTGTCTTCAAAATATTGGTCACCTATTTCCATGGTCAAATATACGTGACCACTGTTGGTCACCAAATGAGAGAAATTGAATTGGTCACATATTTCGTGACCGCTTGATCACCTATTGGGGGAGACCCCTATTATCATAATTCTTACAATTATATTCATAACTGCAGCATTCAAAATAAAAAAAAAGATCATGCTAAAAATATAATTCATATAATTGTTTTTAAAACCAAAAATTTTTTTACGGAAAATTTTAGGCATCTTGAAGTTTAGGATCAAAAAAATCAGATCAAAAAGTAATTTTGTTTATAATTTTTGAATGGTACTTGATTAAATCTCTCTGCAAAATGCTAAATAAAGCAAAAAACACGCTGAATATTAGAATAGGTTCTGCAAAAACTCTGCAATTAAATTACGCAGTTGAATTAAATACTTTTTAATGACATGCATTTTCCTGCAAAATTGCAGAGTTTTTGCAGAGTCTTTTCTAATATTCAGCATGTTTTTTGCATTATTTAGCATTGTGCAGAGAGATTAAATCAAATACAATTCAAAAATTATAAAAAAAATTACTTTTTGATCTGATTTTTTTGATCCTAAACTTCAAGTTGCCAAATTTTATACGATTTTTATATTAAAATACCGTTTTTTTATCAATTTAAATAAAATTTCGTGACGCATTAAAACTCAAAATTTTAGCTTTACATGCATGCATTATGTCCGAAGAACATTTTTTGTGTTTCAAATTTAGAAAAAATAGAAAAATATATTTTTATTATTTTTTACATATTTAATGCGGCATTTTTACCAAAATTTTGACATTAACTGCAGCATTTTTAGTCGCAGCGTATCTGGAAAAAAAATTGGGTTAAATGCATGCATTAAAATCCAGAATTCTGAAAATAAATGCCGCATTAGGGGGCAAGGCATTACGGTAAATCTTTTTTAAAATAGTTTATTAAAAATTTAGTGCCGTGTGCTAATTCATTAACTAAAATTACTGATTTTTACCAATTTTACTAGATGAATATAAAAATGACTTACATTTCATAAAATTACCTAGTTAATTTAAAAATGTGAATTAATTTTAAAAATCAAGTTTGATGCTAGTTTTTTCAATATTTAATTAAATTTTAAAAAAATAATTTTTTATTTAACATTTTAAAATTTTTTTTTTTTATCCTTGGCCTCTATGAACCAAATTGTAATAAGCAAAGAATTATTGAGATCTTAATTAGAAACCAGATTACAGAACTCACATTTTTTATCAAAATTCATACCATAATATTCTAAATTATCCAAATAGTGTTCTAATTCAAAAAAAACAAATCTAATTGTACAAAACATCCTTCTGTGGCTTAAAAAGATGCTCAAAATCGAGTTTAACGTTTATCTGATGATTTTTAGTTTTTTGAAAATATAATTGTGTTTAATTTATAATTTTAGTACGATTTAGAAAAATTAATAAGAATAATATCAGCAGACTTGGGCAAAAGTCATAAAGTCAAAGTCTACAAAAAAAATCACTAAAAATGAAAAATTTAGAGAAAAAATAAATTTTTATCTTTTTTTGATATTTTAAAACAAATTAAAAAAAAAATTTAGAGAATACAATACCGATTAAAATACTGATTTAATAATTAATTAAAAAAAGATTTTTTTTTATATCATGTTTTCCATAAGAACTATTCAAAAAAATGATACTTTATAATTTAGATTTTTTGCAAAATATTATTATTAATGATTTTTTGATTAAAGTCAAGTCAAATGACTTTTGTCCAAGTGAATGTCAGTTATGCAAATTTTGGTAAAAAATTTTTTTTTAGCAATTTTAGATAAAGTTTCAGTAATTTTAGTTAAAAAATAATAAACCGCCAAAATTAGTTTATGTCCAAATTATTAAAAAATTGTCTAAAATCGCGTTTTAAGAGAAAATGCTAAAAAACGTTATGTATTTTAGCAATTTTTTTTATTTTTTTTTTTCAATATTTTTAAACAAACTCGAAAAAATGTAATTCAAGAAATACTTTTGAAAGCAATTTTAATAAATTGTTGCAATTAAACTCTATTAAATTATATGAACTTTTAACTTTACTTTTAACAAAGTTGTACAAATCCTTTTTGATGGTTTCTTAAATTTTTGATAACAACCAGAGTTGTTTTAAGTCAAAAATCTCAAGTCAAGTCCAATACGGGGCAATGTGAAATTATAGTACAAAAATTACAGTACAAAAAGTAAAAACTTTATAATTTCTTTTCTAATTGTGCAAAAATGGTTCTGCAAAAAGTACAATATTGTACAAATTTGTACAAAAGAATTCTAAGCTCTGCAAAAACTCTGTAAAATGCACACCATCAAAAAATCCTTGATTCAATAAATTGCAGAGTTTTTGCAGAGCTTAGAATTCTTTTGTACAAATTTGTACAATATTGTACTTTTTGCAGAACCATTTTTGCACAATTAGAAAAGAAATTATAAAGTTTTTACTTTTTGTACTGTAATTTTTGTACTATAATTTCACATTGCCAAATCCGGACTTTTTTTTTCAAAAGTCTGAGCAAAGACTTTGAATTTTTTTTTTCAAAAAATTCTAAGTCCGGACTTTTTTATTTTAATTTTCATTCAAAAGTCCAAGTTCAGGCTATAAAATTTTGAAAACTGAAAAAGAAATTATATTAGAAATATTATATAGAATATATTATATATTATATATAATATATTATATAGAATTTATGTTGTCCACTTTTATAGCAAATTAAACAAAACTTTTTTGCCACTTTTTATTCCACATGTCATATTATAAGTTGATGACTTGAATATTCTATCAACTAGAACTTATTAAAATTCATTTTACCTTATTTGGAAATTTGCAATGGCATCTTTATTCTTTTTAAGAATCTTGTCACGTACATAATTCAATATATAAGCAACTCTTTTATTATTATAGCCATCTTATCTTTAATAAAGAATTACTTATAACAATCTTTTTATTGTCCCATATTACATTACATGGTAGCAGCGATAAGGGATGGCCACCACAAGTCAGAGAGAAGCAATTAAAACGGTTGATCAGAGTTGGACAGCTGAGGTGAAAAGCAAGCTATTGATGGAATTCGACGCAAATGTGAAGAAGATAAAAGATCTTCAACTAGAGATAGCAGGAAAAGGTTACGTGCTAGACTCCAATACACCTGTGTACTATGGAAGGAGTACAGAAAACGTCGAAAATTGGATTTCGGTAGTATCTAATGGAATTAAAGCCGCTGGTGTCCCTGAAGACAAAAAACTTGCAGTAATCACTCCTTACGTGAAGGAGACGGCGTTAAGTACCTTGCTTAATTACCAGAAGAATTCAACAATAAAGACATTTGAAGGATATTTAAAGTTACACACACCCTTTATTAGATACATTGAAAAATAATTTTCAAAAAATTCATTATTTAAAAAAAAAATTCATGTTTAGTCAAATTTTATTATCAAATTTTTACTCGAATTTTAAACTGATTAATGTCATGCGGTCGATTTAGATAATTTATTATCATTTTTAAACTTTAGCTATAGCAACATAAAATTAGTTAATTTTTATTTCAAAACAACTATTTTATTCATTCATTATTTATCTCTTTAATCATGTATAATGTAAATTATGGTTATCAAGATGAGCTGGTCAATGATCCACCACCAGCATATCCGGATAATCCATCATGCCCCGGATATCAAATCGGATTTTGTCCTCCTGGTAAATTGAAACAAATTTTGATCCAAAACTGATCTTTTGCTTTTTGAATAGAACCAATAAATGTAAAGCCTGAAATTAATTCTGAACCAGTTGCCTTTAAAGAGTACTAAACAAACTTTTAAAAAAAAATTCAAATCAAGTGAATTTTTTAAGTGCCTCAGCTTTGAGTGAACAAGAAGCAAAAGAGGTTTTGGCTAATTATGTTAGTGAGAAATGTTGTTATGGAAAAGGACCTGTAAAGAATTTAGAGATTATAGAAATGTTAACAACTAATACTTTTCAAGTAATGTTTTTAAATTTACCAAAAATAAACTGGTATTGGTATTGGACAAAGAAAAAACTCTTTAAATTACTACTTTTAATTAAAGATATATAACTAAATGGACGAGCCATTTTGTTTTGCAAAATGAGCAAGTTTTCAGATCAGATATTGTTCTTTTTTTTACAATTAAAAAAAGATTTGAAATTTCTGAAGGTCTTTTAAAAAAATATTATGAAATGATAATTTTTAAATAACATCAATAAATAAATTGACTTGTAAAAAATAATTTTTGAAGTTATTATTTCTAAGAATTCGATTTAAAATGCTTAAATTGTGGCAAGTTGAAGTTTATGATCAATTTTTGATGCTCAAAATGACCAAATCAAACTAAAACCATAAAATAGATTTTAATTTTTTAATAAAATTAATGCAGAGGTAAATTTTTGGTTTTAACATACATTGTTAAATCTAAAGATAAAATCTGCAAAAGTCTGCAAAAAATTATCCACTTAAAATAGCATCATTTCAATAGTGTGCATTTTGCATTGTGCATTTTGATATTGCAAAGTTTATTTTTTTATTTAACATAGTATGTTAAAACCAAAAAATGTATTTCTGCACTAATTCTATTAAAAAATTAAAATCTATTTTATGGTTTTAGTTTGATTTGGTCATTTTGAGCATCAAAAATTGATCATAAACTTCAAATTGCCTAAATTGTGGCATGATTGGTGCTGATTTTCTCTTTCACGAGGCCCTTAGTTCATACATAATTAGAATTTAGACTTAATTAAAAAATCTCAGTAAAATTTTGCTCTAAATTTATTTTTCAATTAGAAAAATCACATTTTAAATTTTTTTTTATTACACTGGAATAAAGTATCTACAAAAAAATTTAAAATTAACATCAAATCTTAATTTAAAAATTAATTTAAAAAATCATAATTTAATTGTATTTATTTATTAAGATATAAATATATTTTAAATGTTTAAATCTTGGTAAATCAATTTTAATTGTGTTTTTTATGCGACGTGTAGCTTAAAGCCCTTTTATTCATGAAAATGCCACTTCGGCGTCTCAAAGCTACCAAATTTCAATAATGATATAAAATCAATTTATTTTTTTTCGTTTTAAATACAAAATTCAAATTTTTTTTTTTTAATTTAAAAAAATAATAATTTTAGATTTCAATTTAAGATATTTTTTCTTCAGATTAAAATGATTTCAAAATCGATATCAGACTTTTTAATTAATGGTCACAGCAGTCACCAACTTTTTTAATTAATTATATCATCAATTAAAAATCAATTACAAAGTTAAAATTTCTTCAAAATAGATATCAAATACCAAAATTAACTTTGATGTTATTTTTTCATTAAATCTTTTTTTTTCAGTATACCTTGGAGACTTTTACTGAAAATCGTGCGACATCATATGTTTATGAGCCTTCTTCTAGTAGAGCAAAATAAAATTCGAAAGATAACTTTTATTTTATTTTTACTAGATCAAATTATTATTAATAATGGAATGGCTCCTCCAAATCCATGGGACATTCTTGTTTCACCTGGTCAAATGTTTGTAGATCAAAAAGTAAAACTTGAAATTCCGAACACATCTCAAATTGAGGCAAAATTAAATAAAATTGAATTAAAAAAAAATTAAATTTTGTTTTAGATCTGTAAAAAATGTCATGGAAGGGGAAATTACATATGTAATTTATGTAATGGCCGTGGATCAGTAATAACTCAAAATATCAAACTTTTTATTACCTATTTTTTTTAAAAGAAATCATGCTTTCATTGTAATGGATCAGGCAGAGGTGGTATAGATCAAAAAGAAAGATGTATTCAATGCTCAGGAAGTGGAAACGAAGCGTAATTTTCCAAAATTACATTTTCACTTATTTAGTTTAAAATTTCAAGATGCAACTCATGTTCACGTACAGGCTATAAAATATGTAGAACGTGTGCAGGTAGCGGCCGATTACGCTGGTACTTGCAGTTAATTGTTGAGTTTAAGAACAACAAAGATGACTTTTTCAGCAAAACTGAATTTGTTCCTGATAAACTTTTGAAAAAATGCGTAGTGGAAACTATTTTTTCTGACGCTAACTATAGAGTAAAATTATAAATAAATCAAAAAAAGCCTAAAAAAATTTCCAATGAACACTTTTCTAGGTATTCCCAGTGACAAATCATCCAAACCAATACATAAATGAAGCATCATCTAACCTATTGAATCAACATTTAAACAAGTTTAGTCAGAGCAGAATATTGTCCCAAGTAATTAAAAAATAAAAAAAATTCATACTTATAATTTTTACTGTAGAGACACGAAATTAAGTCAATTCCGGTAACAGGAGTAAAACATTTATACAAAACAAAAATGTATAACTTTGTTGTATTCGGCTTGGACAATAAAGTGTATGCTCCAGAATATCCCCAGAAGTGCTGTTGCTCAATTCTATGAATATTTTTTATTTTCAAAGCCATCTATTCAATTTAACTAATAAATTTATTCCATTTTAAAAATAAATTTTAATTTTTTTAAAAGCTCGCTGATGCCATTTAAAATATGCTTGAACTTTTTTAGACTTGAGCTTATTTTTTTTAATTTGATACTAGTTTAAGAATCTAATTTAAAAAAAAATTGTTTTTCTTTATTTTCTTTAATTTAGGAAACCTAATTGGAAGCAAAGAAAAAAGAAAAAGCTAAAAATTCAGAAACGACCCTGAAAAAAAAATTTATAAATATCTCAAATATTTAAGGAGACTTGGGGAATTTTAAAACAAAAATAGAGAACAATTATGGAAAAAACTCAATAAATTTTTTCCAAATACCCAGGTATATAACTATGTATAGCCTCTGAAAATATTGTGAGCTTTTGGAAAAAAGTTAAAGAGTATTTTTTAATTACTTTTCTGTTTTTTGTTTTTAAAACTAATTTCGTCTTTAAGGATCCAATAATTTAAATAAAGGATAATGAGAATTAAGAATGAAAATTATGTCGAGGTAGAAAGACTACCTGAAAACATTGCATAACTGTTTAAAAATTGTTAAAAATTTAGATTGACGTAAAAAAGCATACGCCATACATTTGGAACAAATGCAACTTTAGATTAAATAAATAAGGAATAAATCAAAAAATTTTGAGGTATCGTTAAAGTATATTTATTTATTCGTGTATCTCTAATGAACTAAAGTTCAAATAAGAAATTTAGTTAAAAATAATTAACCAAAAAAATATTAAAAAAGATAAAATAAAATAATTAATAATTAACAAGAGTCATTTTTCTAAACATACTAAAATAAAAAAAAAAAGTCATAAAAAAGTTATAAACACATTAAAATATTTAGTCAATAATTTAAAAAAATTCTATTTTTTTCATTTAAAATGAATTTTGAGGTTTATAGCAATGTAATTATCAAAACTAAATAATGAGCTAACCCTAAAGCTTTTATTTATTCTTTAATCTTTATTTTCATCATCTTGATCTGAATTCTAATTTTTTGTTCAATTTGAGTAAAAAACACATAAATTAAAATATTTTTCAAAATTTACGAACTCATTAAATAGAGTTTAAAAAACTGCATGTTGATTTTAAAATAAATTTTTTGACAAATTAAGATCTTATGATTTGTTCTTTAAATTTTTTTAATAGTTTTTAATTCTCACCCCTCGGATTCATTAAATCAAAAATCAATTTTTTCTGAAATAAATTAATAAATGTAATAAAACATTTAAAATTTAATTTTTTATAAATCTAAATTTAACTTAAATTTCTGTTTATGCTAAGATTCCAGTAATTTCTGGTAATTTACCGGAAATTACGCAAATTCCTGAAGTTAAATTTAAAATGCAAAAACACATTTGTTTTTAATTTTGATTGTTATCGATTTTTTAAATTTTTACAAACAAATCTTATTTAATACAGTACTTATATACTTCATTGATTACACCAAAATTTACATTATTAATTTTAAGGAAAATGGCAGGAATTTGAATAATTATTAGCAAATGGCACCAAATTATATAATTAAGGATAGATGTTTTTAATTCGAAAATGCAGGATTAAAACGATACATTAAAATTTAAATGTCCAAATTTTTATATATTTGTTATATTTAACTTAAATGATGATCTAAATAGGACAAAATATTTATTTCTCTGATTGGAGAGTAAATAAATTTTTTATTTCAATAATGATCTAAATAAAATATTGACGAGGCTGATATGAAACTGGAACTAAAATAAAAAGAAATATCATAATTTTTAAAATTCATGATGCAAAAGAGTTCTAAGTTGATCGCATTTTCAATTTTTTTGTTATCACTTTTTTATTTTATAAATTTAGAATAAGCAAAATTTTGAGCATTTTGGAAAAAAATTTTAAAATAAATCATTTTTTTACACCATTAAAATATTATCTAATTAATCTGAAAAATATTTAGTTGAAATCAAAATTTAAGATATAAATATGTAAATTTTTTTTTATTTTTAAATAAAATTTTAATAAAAGTTGCTCGTTTATTAACAAAGATCGAATTTATAATAAAAATCCTCTTTTTTCTACTAAAAATTAATTGTAACAAAAAATTAAAATAAAATATTTTATCATCGAAAAAAGTCATTTAATTTAAAATTTTATTTCAAAAATTTTTTCAAGTTATTCATAAAAAAATTTACTTATATAACCATGTAATCACTTTTTATTATTGAAAAAAGAAGAATAAGAAGAAATGATAAATTTTATTTGCAAAAAAAAATATAAAGCAAATTGATTCCATTTTTTTTTGCTGAACTAAACTAAAATTATTTTTTCTTAATAAATTTCAAATCAAAAATATGTTTGATTAGTTTAGAAAATTGAATTTAGTTCTAAGGTTTAATTAAAATTATAAATTTTATTTTTTTTTTATATTTCTAACTGCTTAAATAATAAAATACGAATTTTTTAATTAGGATTATTTTATTCATATTACTTATTAGAAAAATTTGATTCACGTGAAGTTTTCTAAATAAAAGCAAAGTTTATTTACAATTAAGGATGAAATTTATCTCTTAATGAATAAAGCTTAACTGCTGGAACATATTTGAAAATATTTAATATTTGATAGATAATCAATATGGTTACCGTTTTATTAATTCAAATATATTCTCTATTTTTTTTTTAATAAGAATCTTATCTATGCAAATTTTAAGCATCTTCAAGTTAAGTTTGTTGCTTTTAAAGTTTAAGCTTTGTTAAATGTAATGAAATTTTAAGTGATGATTCAAAATTGGTTTAAAAATGATCATTTTTTTGGATTAGAAAAATCAATTCCTAATTCATCAACTCTACCTACAAACCTTTGCACAAGGTGATTTTAACTTTTAGCTTTTTCCCTTTTTTTTTCTAAAAATAAGAAATTTTTGAAATAAAATTCAAGCAATTTTTTTTTTCTTTCATTAAATCTAAAACAACTATATTTCTATTATTTGATTTCTTTTGAATAATTGCTTGAGATTTTATTTAAATAAAATTCTCAGATTACTAGAGAGTAAATTTAGCCTTGTTTGTTTGGCAAAAAAATATTTTTTTTTGTTTTTAATTCATTAGACTTTGTTTTTTATTTTAGTTGATAAAATTAAAAATTTTTGAACCTTGGAGTGTTCGACAAAAAGCAAGCTAATTAAATCTGATTAAACTAGGGCTCCGAGTTCTAGGAAAATGAAGATGACATTTTAAAGAAACTCATAATCATAATTAAGCAGAAGCTAGAAGCAATATTTTCGTTTAATCGATTGAAAAATAAAAGACTTAATGGAATAGCAGTGTAAATGATGGCATCGGAAGCATGTTTACAACTAAGAAAAACGAGCGGATTTGAAGTATTTAGGAAAATTATGGAAAAAAACACGACAGGAAGAGGCACTTGAATTAATTACATAAGAACTCAAATGAATTAACTTTTTTCAAATATTTACTATCAGAAAATCTAAATGAAGTAGTTGATTTTTTTAAATGAATGTCTACACACTTTGGGAAGCTATCTAACAACAAATTCAGGAATCAATACGATTATTTGAATTAAACAAATGTAAATCACAAATAATCCACTTTGTTATCTAAACATAGATTGCCATAACTGCAAACACTTTTAGATTCCAGTGTTTATTTAGAGTAAATTAAATACGTTCAATTCACTGACAGAGCACAATTGATAATCACAGACACAGAAGCCGGCTCATAATCCGCGTTTTTCTTTTAGCTTCTTCAATCTATTTGCATTCAAGATTACACAGCTATTTCGAGGCCTTGATAAAATTCTTTCTACATGCTGATCCTAATCGAAAAATATCTTTTTCCAATCAATTGAATACACATTAGCTCATGTTATAATTTTTTTTTCTTTTTTTGAACTCTTAAATTAAAATAATTTTAAAAAAATTAATTAGTTTCAATTAAAATATTTATTCGTGAATTTAAAGTATGAGACTTAAAGATTTAGAATTCAAATTTCAAATTTTTTTAAAAGGAATTTTTGGTTTGTTCCAATTTTCCCCAGAGACCATTTTAATTGTGAAATGGGTTATTCGAATATTGATAATCAAAATGCAGAAAATCAATTATTTAAGCTTTTTTGTATTAGTATAATAAGAGGTCCCAGAGGTTTAAATTGATTATTTCTTAAAATAAGTTTTATTAACTTAAAATTTAGATTAAGTTGCATTTGAGCAAAAAACAGTTGAATAAATTTGATATTAAATTTTTTAGAAGTAACGAGTGTTGACTTAAATGGCACAAAATTAATTTTCCCATCAAGAAATTTTCTATTTATTAAAAATTCCATTTTTAAAAAAATAACTTAATCTTTCTATATTGAAGAAAAATAAAATCAATCAAGTGATTGAGCTCAATAGTGACGCATGGTATCGATTCCTTTATTTGCCAAAACAGCTTATATTTTTTTCAAACAATTCTGTTCTTTAATTGATATGATGTTAAGTCAGGTCGAAATAAAAAGAAGTCATCCTGATAACTTTTCCACTTATTGGTTCAAGTCGTTTCCTTAATAAGTTACCAAAGTAAATGTTGAAATCTTGGTCGTCAAAAAATACATTCGAGAGTAAAACTATTCTTTTGACTAAAAAATTATACCTAAAATATATGGCTCATCAGGATAAGAGCTTCGAGTCATTTTTCACATGATTTTTTTTTGGGTGTTGACTTTTTAAGTGACCACTTGATCATATCTTTTGTTTTGGCAAAAAATTTATTTATTAAGTGAATAAACAAAAATAAAAATATGGTCAGAAAATAAAAGAAAATTTTTAGACAAATTTAAAATTTTTTTTTCAAATTTACAGTTTAAATTATTAAAAAAAAAATTAGCATGAATTGTTTTACCATTCAAATTTAAATTTAACCAATATTTTAAAACTACAGTAATCGAATGATAATTTACCATTTTTTTACTGAATTTTATGTAAAAAATGACAAATTTTCTTCAAAAAATTATACAATATTTACAGTATGGAATTTTAATTATCCGTATTCTGATGATAATCATAATTTTTAAAAGCCCATAGTTAAAGTCAAAGTTCGCAGCTGGACTTGTCTTAAGACTTGGGTCTTTTAACAACTCTCCTGATAACAATAAGAATTTTGATTATTATTTGTTTGAAATCATAGAAGAAAAATTTTCTAATTTGTGGAACGAACTAAATTAATTTTTGAGGAAAAGAAACCTACGAATTGAATTAATAGCAAAACAAGCTGTTTCAGGAAATGATTAATTTCATAAAAATGCTCTAATATTATCACAAACCTAAAAATATTAAAATAATTTCTAAAAAAAATATTAACTAAATTTTGACTAAATTTTGTTATTAATAATAAAAAAATAAAAAAAATATTAACTAATGTAAAAAAGATGCTTCTTTATCTTTTGTTTATTTGCGCTTTTCTTCACCATTATTTTGAAAAATTTAAAAAAAGTCAAGGATTTTTAAAAACTTTGGATTTATCTTTTTTTCAATTTAGTTTAATTTTTAATATTTTAACAATTTTGGCGAAAATTTGTGATATTTCTTTTTTTGGCCAAAAAAACTGTGCATTAATTTAAAAAAAAAAAACAAAAAATCTTCTTTTTTGGGCTCTTAGTGGTTTAACATTTTTACGTAAATTTTTATTTAAAGTATCAGAAATTTAACAAATTTTACTTACAATACGACAATAAATTGTAGTCAATTTACAAAAATTTACGTAAATAACGTCAAATTCTAATAATAAAATCAATAGTGTTTTTAAAACTTTCAACAAATTCTATTTATTCGGTTCTATTTTATTTGAATATTTTTTTGGTCAAAAAATATTTTTAATTTTTTAAGACTTTTTCAAATTCTTACGATAAATTTTATGTTTAAAAAAATTAATTGCAGAACGAGATATTAAGCTATCTTTTTTGATTGCAAAATTTAAATATAAAAAATCAATTAAATAATATGACAGGTGAGATAGAAGTTGGCAAGCACCATTTTTCAAATTTATAAGTTCAATAGTTAGTTATTCAAAAGTGTATTCATTAAAATTTAGTTCTTAAAAATTTAATTTAATTAGCAATATTTAGTAAATATTTTTCATAATATTGATTGAATGTGATAAATTTAAAAAATTTTAAATTTAGATAATTAGCAAACTTTTGTGATTCATTTTTGGCTTTGATTAAAACTTTGATTGAAAACAAATATTTAATTTGAAAATAATCGAATTTTAAAAAAGTTTATTTGAATATTTGGGTGTCAATTACAATTTTTCTTCAGAATAGAAAAAAAATATTTTAATCAAATTCTTATAAAATCTTTACAGAAGAGAAAAATGTGTTTTTTTTTTATTTCAAATCAAATTTAAAATAATTAGCACTTTGAATTAATAACAAAATTTAGTCAAATTTTTTTAAAAACTCAGGAGAGAAGTTTCTTTTTTTAATTTAATTTACGTGTTAGGTTCTAAATAAATGAAAATAGTTAATTAATCAAATAAAAGAGAGCGTCTAAACGCCCAAAATTCAGCAGCAAAATTAAACTATAAGTCGACCAAAAATTAAAAAGGAAATTTATTGAACAAAAATCCGAAAAAATCTTCATACGCCACAAGGCAAAATAGAGACAGAGTAAATTAATTCAAAAAAACCTAGAGCAAATAACATTATTAATTGTATCACAATAAGTGAGCCAACATTTTACCATTAGCAAAAACATGAAACTTAGCGATCCATTCTAAACAAAACATATTATATAATTAGATTAATAAGTCTTTTTTAGCTAGCTTGAATTTCGAAATAGAATTTTGTTTTTCTTTTCTTCAAGATTCAATTGATAGAAAAAAATTAATTATCTTTAAATTAATGACTCTATGAGCATTCATACAACAAAATAATCAGAGATAGCAGTATTTATAAGTACGACTTTAAAGTTATTTTATATTTAAGCAAGAATTTAGACTAAATGCAACAAAAATTTTCATGATTAGTGCCGATTGAAAATTTAATGACTTGACTTAATTTTTGTTATGACAGCAATTGGATCATGGACTCCAGTATACATTCTGCGTACCCACTACAGACAAATTTCTACTCGCCAAACTTCAAGACTTACAAGCATTTAGGCCTAGTATGCTATTCAGGTATTTTTAATTTTTTTTTCTTTTTAAAAGGCAAATAATTTTTGTTTTTTTAAGAAGATTTAGATAAGGATTTTTTCGATGAAATCGAAGCCAAGAATCGTTCTCGCATCGCTTCAAAAATGTAATCTCACTTTTTAACCAAATTCTAAAATCAATAATAAAATTTGATTTTTTTTTCAGAGATCTTAATAATGATGAAATACTGTAAATTTTTGGCTTTTTTTTAGGAATTTTTTTATTTAAATTTTGTTTTTGTTTTTTAAATAGAAATGAAATTCTTGACGAAGATGAAATAAAAGAATCTTTGGAAGTATTTGTGAACAAGCATTGTTTCTACCGACAAAAACCGCTTAGAAAATACAGCTTGAATGATTTGGAATCATTAAACTGCTATAGAGTTAATATTAATTTTAATAATTAGCTTTTTTTTTAAATACTAAATACCACATAAGGCGATATCACACGAACAAAAATAGCTTAATTAGCTCTAGAAAAATATTTTTAAAACCAAGAGATTAATAACATTATTTTATTTTAAAGGATACATCGGGCTTTGTTTAAATTTTTTGTTAATTTGTTTAGGAAATTCCTAAAGCATTTTAAAAATTAGAATATAATTTATTTTATAATTAATCATAACAGTTGAAAATAAATTTTATTGATTGTGTCAACTATCTTGAAAATTAGAATGAAAAAAATGATTGTAAGATTCAAGTGTTGTTTTCAACACTATAAACGAGGGTAATTAGTGCAAATAATTTAAATAAATTACTTTAATCTAAAAAAAAAATTCTGAAATAAGGAATTAGAGAAATTTTAGAAAAGCTAAACATCATTTTCGTAAAAAACTAGAAGGAAAAATGAGTCATTTAATTAATTTATAATTTTTTATTTTTTATGATTTAAATGTCATTTTTTTGTTTCTTTGAAAATAACTTAAATCCTTAACTTTCACCTGAGTTCATCAATATTTACTAAATTTTATGAATATTAAATTATTTATTTCATATTTGTGATAAGTCAATTTTTTATAAAAGTTTTATTTATTCTATCAAGTTTATTTTTTTTTATTTCACCTGAACTCAAAATTTTCTCAAAACTGTTTAAAAATTTAAAAACAAAAATTTTCTTTTATAATAATTTACACTGATTAAAATAAACTTACCACAAAATAAGCTATTTTTTGAAGTTTATGATCAAATTTCGATGCTCAAAATGATCAAACCAAGTTTAAAATATAAATTAAATTGTTACTTTTACTGAATATAATTAATGCAGAGATACATTTTTATTATTATTATATTTTATTAAAAATATAGTTTGGGAGGAAACCCAGGCAGATACATTTTTAGATTTTACATATTATATTAAATTAAAAGGTAAATCCTGCGATCAAAATGCATATTTCAGAGGGTACACCATCGAAATGGTGCTATTTATAACTGGATAATTAAAAAAAGTAAAAAAAAAAGAATTTAGCTGTGCAATATTTCTATTAAACAATTAAAATTTATTAAATAGTTTAAGTTAAGTTTTAGTATGATCATTTTATCATCAAAAATCGAAAGAACGAAAAGAACAATAAATATTTTTAATCGAATTTTATAAATTTTAAATATATTGCTCCCAACTTCACTTTCCCTCCCTTATGTTAGAAGGTTTGTAAAAAAAATTTCAAGAATGAAAACATCTTTTTATTAAAAACTAAAACGGCCATTTATTTTTACTTTTTAGAAATTAATTATAAATTTTTATTTTAAAAAAGTTTATTTTTTAAGATTTTTTTATAACTTTATGCTTTCTGAAATTTTATTATTTTTTTTAAAAGTTCACCAATTCTACTTTATTTTCAATAAAATAAATAATTGATAGCATTGAGTCGATTAAATAAATTAAATTTTAAATTATATAGAAAGTGAGACCTAAATTACTTTAAAATAAAGTAATTTAAAGTAAAAAAGGTAAATATTAGTTTAATTTGGTTAATATACTTTGTTTCTTTATTGTCAAATAAAACAAAAGAAATAGTATTGCTTATTCGTAAAAAATTAATCATAGAAAATTTTTTTGAAAAATTAGACATAAATTATTTTGTTGAAAATAAATTTCGATTTTTGAAAAAAAAAACAAGAGATTTGAGTAATAAATTTCAAAGTATATTTTCAAAATTAGCATTTTTGCTGATGAGCAAAATCCTATCAGAAAATATTAATAATAAAAAAAAATTGATTAATTAAGTTTCCATATTTTATTTAAATGTTAAAAAATTAAAAATTATATTTCTTCTTAAATTTATCATATAGATAAATATATAACAAAATTTAAATAAATTCAAAAAACCTTCATAAATTCAACAAAATTTTTCCTATTTTTGTTAATTCATCTTTCATTTTGATCAGCTGCTATAATGAGTTATTAAATTTTTTTGTTACTTTTCTTTATATAATTTCATTTCAATTGCTAAAAATTCTTAATAAAAAATTAAGATCTATTCATTAAAAATGCATTTTTTTAAATTTTTTGATTTAGACTTTGTTTCATCACAAAATCTGTAATCTGTTTAATTAAGCTTGGAGATTCATCTTTAAAAATTATATTTAGATTTTTAAATTTTATTTCCTTTCATATCAGTGCAAAGAGTGCTAGAAAATAGATGAATATTTTTCATTTATTTGTATGATTATTTAAAATTTTCAAACTAAGAATTTTTATAGCATTTACAAAAAAAAGTGTTCATTCATTAATTTCGGTTTTACAAGATGCAAAGGAAGTTTCATTTTTTTTACTTTTTTTCAATTTTATTTTTTTATAATGTTTTAATTTTTTCAAAAATTAAAAGAATTTTTAACTTTTATTAATCATTTTTTTTTCAAAAATAACTGCTGATAATTAGTTATAAAAATTTAAAAACGCAAATTCTTCCGTTTTGGATAAAATATTTAGAAATTATAAAAAGAATACTTCAGTTTATTTATTGATATTCTTTTCAAATCTAAAATTTAAGAAAAATTATATGAAACATAACAAATATCTTTAGTCTTAGCAAAAAATGACATTTAATCCAAAAGAATGAGTCAAATTAATTTTATCATATTTAAGAAAGGCGCTAAATAAAAAAATCAAATAATCTTTAATGTCTAAAATTAATATTGAAATTAATGAACACATATTAAGGACATCTTTTAGATTTCAGTATCGAAATAAAAATTTATTTATTCCAATAATTTAACTTCATGAATTTACCTTTTTTTAAATGCTTGGTGATTTTAAACTCAAATTTATAAATTAACAAATATTTTAAAAAAAAAATTTGTTTTTACAAAAATTAAAATTATTGAAAAATTTTAAAATTTTACTCAAAACTTAGTATGATTTATCTTTCTCTGAAATAATCATAAATTAAATAGCAAAATAATATTTTAGACTAGTGTTTTAAATCTAAAACCTGGAAAAAAATATTATTTAAAAAAATTTTCTTTTTATTTTATTAAAAATAATTAATCAAGTATGTGATTCAAACATTTACAGAAACCCGAAAAACTTCGTATGCATCGGAGCCTTACAATCCATGTAGTTTAATTTTTTTTTTCAAATTTTAATTTTTATACTAATTCTATTCTAAACAGATTACACTGATCAGCCTTTTTCTACTTGTGACAATCCATGGAGCGTCCGTGTAAAGCCCAGTAGGCTTTTTTATGATGAAACAGTCCGCTTGGAAATTCCAGGAACCTCACATATTGAGGTAATAAAATAAACATAAACTAATGTAACCACTAGACCAAAGTTTTACTTTTAGAATTGTGAAGTTTGCCAAGGTGAAGGCTCGCGGACATGTGGAAAATGCCGCGGGAGCGCAAAAGTATAATTTTTTACCACACATAAATTTACTAGTGCTTAATTTTGTCTGTTTCTGCAAAGAAAACTTGTAATATTTGCAAAGGAAGTGGTTATTCAGACTTTGGAGTTGATTGTCCTTCATATGAAAGCCTCAAACACAACTACAATGATCAGTATAACAACGGCTTTGAAAGTTACAGGACCCAATACCAAATTCAAAGCCTGAGAAATCAGTACTACAATTACCGGAGTGTTTACAGTGCAAACTCCAACAATTTGAGCTATCCAATGGATCATATTTATTGCATTCAATGCAATGGAAAAGGCTTTGTGACTTGTAGAGAATGCGAAGATGGAGAGATTTTGTGCAGACCATGCAATTCGAGTGGAAAAGTCAGATGGTATGTTGAATTGGAAGTGTTGTTTGAAAATTATGAAGATGAGTTAATCGAAAATCCAAGTCAAATATCGGAAGACTTAATTTTTAATTGTGCTTCAAAACAAATTTATTTTGAGCAAAAAGAAAAATTGAAGCCGATTAAAGACAATGACTTTTTTAAACTCTACAAGTCATCCAAAACGCTAATCAACACCCATTTGTCCAAGTTTTCTTTTAGTCGCATTTTAGCACAAGTAATAAATTTAAATTTAGTTTTTTAGTTTTTATAGTTGAATTTTATTTTAAAAGCGTCAAATTGTTTATCTTATTCCAGTTACAAGTGGTTGTCTACAGAATAGGGGTCAAAGATTTTTGATTTATGGCATGGAGCGAAAAGTTCACTTTCCTAATTATCCTGGTAAAATTAAATGTACTATAATATAAAAATTTTCAGCTAGATATTCACATTTAAAAAATTTTTTCTAAATATTTTAATAAAAATACAAAATTTTTAATTCTATTTTGCACTTTTTTGATCTTTAATAAATTTATGCCTCAATGTAAAATGTTGAGGATTTTTTACATTGCTTTTGATTATTACCATTCAATTTTTTCTATAGACTCCAACGTAGTTACATATTTGGACTTCATTTTTAAACCATGGCCATCAAATTTCTTGTCATCCGACAATTTAATTAAAAATTTTAAATATTTTTTAAGTGAATTTTTAAAAAACAATTTATTTTTTATTTATTTGTTTTATGTACCTTCAGAACAAATTATGAGAAAAGAAGAAAAAAATATTATAATAGTAATAAAAATCAAAATGAAGTTACAAAGTAAAATAAAATAAGATCAAATAAAAATTAAAATAAAGAAAGCCAAATGAAATTAAATTTAATTTAAACAAAGATGAAAAGGTAAATATTGAAATAAGATGTTACATGTGAGAGATGTTTACATAGTTAAAGCTTCAGGAAAAAAAGAAGAAAGTTTTTGGGTATTCAATATATCTTGATTCGAAACCTTCTTTGTATTCCTCCACCATGAAAATTTATTTAAACTGTTTAAGAATGAAAATACATTAAAAATTAGTTGATTTTTTTTTTTCAATTTACAGTCAAGATACTGATCAATACTTGATTTATTTAAATTTATTTAAAAATAATTATATTAAAAAAAATTTAACTTTTCATCAATAAATACTCCTAACAGTTTGAATTCACTTTTATTTGATGACCATTTAATGTGACAAACTCTGGAGTTTTAACTTGTTTATTATGAACAAACATTACAAATGTTTTGACCAATTTATTTCCAAACGATTTAAATTACACCAAGTGAAAAGTGGAGTTAAATTCTTATTGAAAGACACAACTAAACTTTTGATGTTATCGGATTTTTAGATTGTTGTATCATCGGCAAATAGTTTGATATACAAATCTTCCAGGCAATATGGAGGATCATTAATAAATATAAGGAAGAATAAGGGTCCTAGAGCAGAAGCTTGTGGCACACCTAAAAGTAAATCACCAGGACTTGAGAAAACATTATTCAATTTGACCACCTGTGTCCTATTTCTAAAATAGTTTGATATTAAAGCTAGTGAATCTTTGTCAAAACCATTGTGAAAAAGTTTTAACCAAAGTAGATTAGAGCCTATCAGATCAAAAGCTTTCCGAAAGTCAGTAAAAAAAAATTATTGTCACTTCATTTATTTAAATTTATTAAAAAATAATTATATTAGAAAAAGGAAATAAAAAAATTATAAAACATCAATAAAGCTATTCATTTCATTGTCATTTAAAAAAAATAAAAAAACTAGGTATCTGAGTTAAATAATTCAAATTTTGATACAAAATCTTTATAAATTAAATTAATGTTATCGAAAATTGAAAGCTTAAATGTTGAAAACTTCAACATTGATCAAAAAGCAATTTATTAATCTTGAATAATAAATGAATGCGATAATCTCTGTATTGTACAAAAGTCTAAAATGATTTTTTCAGGCAAAAAGATAATTATGTGTTGATCAAGCCAAAATGAAAAAAAAAATTTTTTAAAATTAGCAACCAGACAATTTTAGGAAAAGATATGAGCGCCTTTTCTTATTATCATCTAGCATAGAAAGCAAAGTTGTTTAAAAGTCCCAAAATAAAGTCCAAGTCATTAAAAAAAAATCTAAGTCCTGACTTTTTTTATTAAGCGATGAAAAATGACTGGTAAAAATGTTTTAAATAATGCGAGAATTTTCGTGATCTTCCGTTAAATATTATTTTCCCAGAATAATTACTCTACATCAGAATTGTATAAAAGTCACAAGTCAAGTGCAAGTCAAGATTTTTACTTATTTTAAGAAAGAATTAAATTAAAAGTATTGAATTTTTTTATTAAAAATAAAATTATTTATTTAAATTTCTTTTTCAATGTAAATATTGAAACATGATTTTTTAAACAATTCACATAATTGTGATATTCTTTTTAAGTGAATTTATTAATAAAAAAAAAAAAATTTGTGCTAAAAAAAATTTTAGAAATAAATTAAACAGGATAAAAAATATTGAAAAACATTAAAAAAATATAAAAAATCAAGATATAAAAAAATTTATGACTTGTAATTTTCATATTTTTGAAACAAGTCAAAGTCCTGACTTGTTTTTTTAAAAAACATATTTTCAAGACCAAATCATACTTTGACTTAATAAGACTTTTTTTCCTGACTTTTATGCAAGTCTGCTGCTAATAAATGGAAAAACAGGAAAATTTATTTGATTAGTTTATAAAACTGAAGAAAAAATTGACTTTGAGATCTCGGAACTTCGAGTCATTCAGATTAAGACAATTTATTATTTTAAAATACTTAAAAAAATTTCTAGTCATAATAATCATCTTGGAAAAAGATTGAAAAGTCTTTCGACTTTTCAAAAAAAAAGTCCGGACTTGAACTTTTTAAAAAAAAAAATGTTAAAAGTCCTGAGTTGGACTTGACTTGAGACTTGTGACTTTAAAGCCACTCTGATAGAAAGAAATAATTGTTATTTTTGATAAGACAGATTTACTCGTTTATTTTGATTTTGAGAGTAGCATGTACTCAAATAGGGAATTTAGGTGACTTTAAAAAATTGTTTATTAAATTAGTTAAACTTTAAAAAATTTACACAAAGAATATTTGCCTCAATGCAAAATATAATGATGGTAAAAAAAACTTTTTTGCTTTTTATTTTCTGTAAAATTTTTAAAATTTTATGATATAAATTAGTCCAAAATTTCAAATATTTTACCAACCTGTAGATTTTTAAAAATTATCTAAATTTCGAACCCAATATGATTCGATCAAGAGATGTCCGCTTTTTGGATTTCACAACAATTTACGTAAAATTCAATCTCATCAGACTAAGGTGTTATTAATATTTATTTCATTAAAAATCTCTTGAGTGATGAAAAAAAAGAGTAAATTTTTACATAATAAAATTATTCATCATAAAAACGAATTAAATATACAGTGTTTAAAGTTAAACTGTATAATGGGTAAGATTACATCATTTTACGTAATTTTACGTCAGAAAATGTAAGCTTACATAATATTACATCATTTCTTGTATGTACGAAAATGAAAGATAACATAATCTTAGGTAATTTTATGTAAAATTACGCTAGTTTAAGTAAGTTTCGTCAAAAACGCTTACGGCAAAAAAAAACTGAATTTTAGAGGAAAAAGTGAAAAATTAATAAAAATTTGAATTTTGTAAGAAATGATGTAATATTATGTAAGCTTACATTTTCTGACGTAAAATTACGTAAAATGATGTAATCTTACCCATTATACAGTTTCACTTTAAACACTGTAACATAAACGTTCAAAACGTCTTGTAAATATATTAAAAATCCTATTAAAATATAGCATGTCCTTAATATGTATTATCTGTCTAATAGATTAATAATAAATCTTCTATTTAATTGATTATTTTAACTTTGGTTTTAAAATATTTAAACTGAAAAATGGTTCTATTTTATTAAAAGAAAGTTTAAAAGAAAATAAAATAAGAAACCTAAAATACAATTTAAGAAATAAAAATAATTTAATTTTACCAAAAACAAAAACAAAGTTTGGAGAGCTAACTTTTTATGATTTTTTTCCAAAATTAATTAATTTTTTTGTTATTGATCGTTTATGTTTATCCTTCAATCATTAAATCAATTAAAATTTTTGATAAATTTAAATTGGTTTACAAAAACTTTTACAAATCAATTTATTATATTTTTCTTTTTTTTTTAATAATCTTTTTATATAAAACATTTTGATGTATTTTATTTTAATGAATTATTTATTTTAATTGAAATAAATAAAGAGTTAATCAGTATATTCAATAGATAAGGGCACTAGCCTGTTGATTAACCTTGAAGCTTAAAAAAAAAACTAAACAAATCATTAAATCTTTTATTTAATTGATGATTATGAGCATGGTGAAATTGATGGTGTGCCATCCGTGCAATTATCAAATTTGAAATACAGAATCTTCTTAAAATGCGAATAGAGGGTTTGCAAAAAATTCAACAGCATTAACTAAAATACCATCGTTAGCGCGGCCGATCTCACCCATTTTGTTCGAAAATTTTTTCACCTTATTAGACATAATCAAACTTTAAAAAAAGATCGAATTAGTTACATTTTCTTATTTTATATTTTTCATAAAAGGGCATAAAAGGAAATTGCTAAAATACGGACCTGTTGTTTTTGGCAGAAATACACTTTGCTGACTATTTTTTTAAAAAATTTAATAAGAATGTCAACAAAAACATTAGCCTAAATACACTTCGACTTAATTTTTCCAATTCAATAAAATTAAATTATTTTGAAAAAAATAAAATTTATGTATTAATTAATTTTTTAATAAAGTATTGATGTTATTTAAAAAATATTTATTTTATAGATTTTAAAAATTAGAAAAATTATCTTTTCCTGGTCACATTTTTCAAGTTTAAAATTTCAATTATTCTAACAATATTCTTTCGTATGTTATTAAATTTTTTTTCATTATTAAATTGATCCAAATAATAAAATGAAATAAATATTTTAATAATTTTATTAAAATGTTCTCTTAATAAGCTAATATTTAATTTGATTTCATGAATCCAACATTAGTAAGGACAATTCATCTGCTGAAAATTTTAACAATTTTAAACTAAAAGTTGCCACCATAAAAAAATAATTTTAGAAATTATCTTGAAATTATTTTCAAAAACAACATTAAAAATTTTTAAATCTAAAATACATTTAAAAAAAATAAAATATTTTGAATTCGTATACCACGTCCTTTGAAAGCCTAAGTTTCATTATTTTTTGGGGGGGCAAAAAAATTTGGTACCCAGGGATCTAAAAATAACAAACTCTTTAAAAGGTAGTTCTTTCAGATCCAGATATGGAATTATAACATTATAATGTTTTATTAAATCATAAGTATTCTGAAAGAGCATAAAATTTTCGTATGTTATCGTCTGTGGTCCAGTCTTTAAGTTCTAATGCAAAAAATTATTTGAAAAATTAACAATCAATTATTCAGTAATTGATTTGAATTTTGAACTTGGTCCAGCATCACAAATCAAGCAGGATAAAAATTAGAAATGAATATTTTTATTATTCGATTAAAAAATATACTGAAATTAGATTTTTGACGCGGCATTATTTATGAAATATTTAAAATTGATTATAAAAAATGGTAAAACCAAAAAAGGGCCACAAAAAGATCATTTTTTACGTTTTATTATATTTTTTAGCACTGCACCAATTATGTGAAAAAGCTACTTAAGTAATTTCATGAAAACTGAAAATATGAAAAAAAAAATGAAGATAGTTGCATTAACTTTCAAAGTCTGATAATGATGTAAATCTGAAGAGTCAAGCAGACAAAGTCAGTTTATGCAACTATTTATTATGTAAAATTTTTAATTCAAATAATTTATTTTGTAATAAATTGAAATAAAAGAAATAAAAAAAATTTCACTTTTTTCACGTTTCTTTACCTCAAAATAGTTCTTTACGTAATTTTACGTAAAACTTGGTAAATTTTTTTTTGATTCTTTGAAAAATATTATTTTTTTTATATTTATCAAATTAATTTTTTTTTCATATTTTTTTGCAAAATTTCTTTTAAAAAATGTAAAAAATTTTCTTTTTTTGGTCCTTATTGGTTTTACCAAGTTTTACGTAAAATACGGTAAAATAACGTAATTTTAACTCAGAACCTTGTATCGTAGTAGCACTGTAAGAATATTTTAGCATGGGCGAGATGGTGTTCATTGCCTTCGCCAAAGTTGTGTTTCGGGTTCCGAGTCTGCTATATCGAACGAGGAGATATGGTTATTTTCATCGTTTAATGTAAAAAGTTCTCATTACTAATGATTTTTTTATTAATTTACATCAATTAATCATTATTTTTCTGTGACATTTATTTTTCTGTGGCATTATTTTTCATAATATTTCAATCGAATAGCCACTTCATAAAATTTATTTAATTAAAAATGGCTAATTAAAAAAATAAATTTAATTTAAAACAGTTTTATTTATTTTTACGGTAAACTCTGGGTTAAAAAATCTGTTGAATCTAGAAATAAATTTAAATCAAATTGATGAGTCACTTTTGCCATGAAAAAATATAAAATTTATTCTAGATTGTTGAGAACAGCTTTGAAAAAGTCATTTTGGTTACAGTAGCCCCCAATGTCTTTTGTTCTATACTTTCCACTTTTGATCACTTTATACACTGCATTCTCAATTCGTTGTGCATGTAAATTAAGATTCAGGTGCTTCAGCAAATTAGCAGACGTGAGTATCATAGCAGTTGGGTTGGCTATGTTTCTTCCAGCAGCCGTGGCAAATGCATGTCTTGCTCCCTTTGAAAATTTGTAGAAAAAAGATCAAAAATTATCAATAATAGCTTACTGACTCAAAAACAGCAATGTCGTTGCTGTATGACTCTCCTGGCACAATACCTGGACCTCCTACAAGACCGACAGCTAGATTGCCAACAATGTTGCCGTACAAATTTGGCAATACCATTACATCAAATTGTTGTGGTCTTGACACCAGCTATTTAAAGATAAATTTTTATTTTTCTATTTTTTTTTCAGATTTTTTAAATCTGGTTCATTTTTAATTTAACATTTAAGATTTTTTAATTTAAAAAAAAAAGTTATTAGATGACTGAATGTTTTATTTTGTTATTATTTTTTTATTTTTTACTTCAATAGGCGACGTAAGAAAAGTTAGAAAAATTAAAAAATGAAAAAAAAAAACAACAAAAAAATGAGTGCTTGACGTTTTTAAAAAAATATCTAATTTGAAATATTAACTTTTTTCTTTTTGATAAATATTGTTTATGAGAAATTTAAAAAAAATTGTTAATTCTTGCCGATTAAATAAAAATTACCTAGTATCAGAAACCATGTATTTTTCATTTAGATATTTTTGTGGGAATTTTTACACAGTCAATAAAATTATAGTTTAAAATTTTGAAAAATGCGGCGGTGAAGTTTAGGGCAAAAAAAGTTAAAGAAAAGCAAATTTTTTTTTAAATTTAAAAATCAAATGATAATTTTGAAAAATCTTAAAAATTTTAACATGGAATTTAAAAAAAAAAGTTTAAAAAACTTAACATTTAGTACTATCAATATTCGATCTTTCTTTTTAAATTTAAAAAAATTTAAATTTTTTTGCTTTTGTTTACCTTTAACAAATGGGTCTATCTAGTCTCCACAAACAAAAAAACTGTCACCCACAAATCGAAAACTTTTCCCGACAAAGAAAAAATTTTCAACACAAAAATAACTTGACTACGACAAAAACTGCTCTCCACAAATAAAAAAACTTCTAAGCACATATTTTTTCATAAATTTCAAAACTGTTAAACACAAAAAAAAATTTTCTAAGCAAAATTTTTTTAATATCTATTAAGAACTTCTACTAAATATTTTAGATAATAAAATGCTTAAGATTTTACGTAATAAAAAAAATTTCCGATATTTTTGGAACTTAAAAATCCAAAAAAAATAACGCAATGACAATTTATTGAATATGGCTCGGCCAACATTATATGAGAATCCGACGAATTTGTTAATAAACCTAAAAGGTCGTCCAAAATTAGCTTGAAATTGGTTTTCCTTAAAATAAATTTTTAATTAAATTATTTTATTAATTAAATATTTAAATTTTTTATGTATAATTTTATAAACACTATTTGAAAAAAAATTGTGTTATCCAGTTATTTTGTTATTAAATATGTAAAAATAATTTTTTTTGAATTCGGCACAAAATAATTGTGTTATGTAGTGATTTGTGTTAAAAAGTTCTTGGTTTGTGGGCAACAATTTTTTAATTGTGGAGAACCATCTATCTCTTTAACAAATTAAGTTTAAAAATGTTTAACATTTATTTTTAAAATTTGTTTTCATTAAATTTGTAAATTTTTATTTTTAATTGCCAAAAATTGAAATAAAACTGATGTTAAATTTAATGAAACTTATTTTGCTACAGTTTTTGCTCTATACTAAGTGTTGGCAATCGATTATCAATAATCGATTCAATAATCAAAAAATTGTAAAAAATCGTAAATCGACTAATTTTTTTAAGTCGACTTTTAAATCGATTAAATTTTTTTAGTCGATTATTATTTTAGTCAACTATTAAATCGAATATTTTTTTCTAGATGACTATAATACTTCTAATTTATCTCGAAATTAAAATTTAGGAAAGCAAAAAATTTTATTTATAAAATATTTTTTTATTTTGCTTTAAATCTTAAATTTTAAATCAATTAAAAAACCTTTTTTATTAAAAAATAATGACACTAATTAATTAGTAAATTAATAGTCGACTAAAAAAAATTAATCAAATTAATCGCAAAAAATGATTTAATCTAGATAAAAAAAAATCTAAAATAAATTACGTAAAGACGTTTTTTCTTTAATTTCGACAAAAGTTTAAATACTTAAATCAAAATTCTTTGTTGCATCGCCTTAGAAAAAAATTTATAATGTCTCAAAAATAAATTAGATTAAATTCTATTTAAATTTTTTGTCTTAAAATTAAAAGTAATGATGATATTTAGTCTTGATAGAAAAAAAAATCTAGATTTGCAATTGTAGCTTCCAATCTTTAATTTAAAAAGCATTTAAATGAAAACAAGCTGTCATTTACTAATTATTTGACAAGAATAAAGATTTGTCATTTTTGGACCAGAATGTTGGTCAATTGGTTAAGGCAATAGTTGAACTAAGTAAATCATTTAAATGATAAGACGCTTTCACATTTGGTTCAGATTTTTAAAGTCTTACATAAAATATCCTGAGATAAATTTACTTTAACACATACAACTTTTATATCTGATCTTTAAAGGAGTTCATTTTTTTTCCTTCTTAGCATAAAAATTTTTATAAAAAATCAATTTAGTTCGAAAAAAATTTTTTTAATGAAATTTTTTTCATTTTTTGTGTTTTATTTTTATGGAGCTTGTATTAATAAAAAAAGTTAGAATAAAATTTTAAAGAATAATTTCTTCTATATTATTTAAAATCAGGATTTGCCAAATCCAAAGAGTTGGTGAGCAAACCAGCTTTTTAATTGTTGAAAAAAATTACCTGCATACAACAATTATCTATAATCATAGTTTCAAATTTTATATTCGGATACAACTGGGCTATTTCTTTGCATGACTCAATAAAGAGACCGTCGCCAAGTTTCCTTAATTTGGCGCAAAATTAGAAAAATAATTTTCTGGAAAACTTTGAAAGACCCACATTATGTTGGCTTTGTGAACCGCAGTTACTTTCTTTCGGTTGTTGCTGACCGCGTAATCAAAAGCAAATTTTGCGATGCGAAGAGTATTTTCTCTGGTTGTTATTTTCAAAGATTCTATGACACCTGGTACGGACTCGTGTTCCAAAGCACTGTACTCCCCCTCTTTTTGCTCTCTGATCACTACAAAATCGATGTTACTGTATCTCAATTTGAGGCCTGGCAAACTCTTGACACGAATGACATGGGCAAACAAATCCAACTGCAGACGAATCTTCTGGTTCATGGATTCAAGCTGTCCACTTTCACCTATGGCTGGAGTTGTGAGCACACCCATTAGACCAACTTTGTTTCTCTTAAAACTTTCCTTCAAATCATCAACTGAATGACTTCGACCAGGAAGTAATTCGCTTTAAAAAATTATCTAATTAAATTTTTTTTAAATAATTTTTTTATTTACGAGGCCAAAATTTCCTCGAATTCGACAGGAACTCCAAGTTGTTTATAAATTTCTCTCACACATGACATCAGCTCGGGTCCGACACCTTTTAGAAAAGTTTTAATACAAATTTTGCTGAATTTATTCAAGTGAAGACAAAACCATCGCCAGGCACCAGAGAAACTTTGATCTTGTTGCTTTGTTCAGGCAATGGATTGGTTTGAGATTGTTTAACTGCAGTGACAGATGGAGGTACAAATAAACTCGCTGAGTTTTTCTAATTTAAAATTCAAATTTTATATTGATATTTTTATTTTGGAAATTTTACTGAAAAATTAAGTCTCAAGCAGAATGCATTTGGATTTGGTTTAAGGAGTTGTTTGGCAAATTTAAGTGCTTTTGTGGTCATTGTTATAAGAAGTAGAAATATTTTCGATTATCTAAATAAATTCCAAGTTTATAAATAAACTAGTTCAAGAATAACGCTTGCAAATTTTTACCAATGTGAGTACTAGAAACGCAATTTAGAATAAATTGTAAAAAACTCTTTACCTTTTCTTAATTCAATCTTCAATATTGATGTTCAATAAATAAAAATTTTAATTGTGTTTTATAAAAATTTCAAATACAATCTTGAAAATGCAATGAAAATGTGCGATGGTTTAGATATATTCTATTTTAGAAATATTTGGAGAAATTTTTGCATGTCGCCTTATTTAAATTAAATAAAGTGTTTAAAACAAAGATTATTTAGTTTTAGAAAAATTAAAAGAAAAAAAAATTCTTTTAAAACATCGTTTTTTACTCATTTTAAATAAAATTTTTTTGATCTTTTCACTCTTTAAAAGGCAATAATTTAGCTAGCTGAAAGTTTTTTTTTAATATTTAAGTTGCTTTGATTTAATTCTTTACACAATACTTTAAAGAAGCAAAAATTTTTATTTAAAGTACAATTTATAAAAAATTTAATGAATATGCTATCTTTTTCTTATTAAATATATTTCAATCACAATTTACCTAAAAATAATAATATAATTCATGAAATTAAAGTAACAATTAATAGAATATTGAGAATCAAATTGAACCAATGTCAAATTAATCAGAGGATTAAAAATCATTTGAATATTTAAACTCGAGATTTTTAAAATGCAATGTGACCAAGTTTTTTTTAATTTTAAAAAAGTTGAAGTTGAAGTTTTTCAAATTTTAGCCATTAGCCATTCTTTTTTGAAATTTAAGAAAAATCTAAAAATTTTATTGCATTAGATATTTAACAATTAGAGCTTAATTTTTAATTAATTTGAATATATTAATGATTAAATTAGTATTAAAATTTCTAAAAAAAAATAAAAAATTTCTAAAAAAAAATAAAAAATTTCTAAAAAAATCATCTAAAACTAAATAATCTTTGTTTGAAACACTTAATTTAATTTCAATAGAGCGACATGCAAAAATTTCTCCAAATATTTCTAAAATAAAATATATCTAAACCATCGCACATTTTCATTGCATTTTCAAGATTGTATTTGAAATTTTTATAAAACACAATAGAACATACCAATTGTTTTTATATTTAAATGTTGTTGAGAATATATACAAGTTTTAATGGAATGTAAAGTAAATACCCAATTATAGGGACTAAGTTAAGCAAAAAAAATTTAAGTCTAGATAATTAATAATAATTTGATTTAAATTTTAATATAATACAAGGAGGGGGACGTTATTTTTAGGGACAAACTCTAAGCTTTTAATAGAATTTGGGACAATGGCTGTGTAATGGAATTTTCCGGAGGTATGACATAAGATCGAAATTAAAAATTATCGAAAGGGAAAATTATCGACACCTAAAAATATCGAAACAAGAATTATCGAAAAAAAAATATCGAAAAGTAAAAATATCGAAAGGTAAAAATATCGCCGAGTTTTGTTTAAACACTTCAATTAGTTCTTGCAGAAAAAAAAACTTAACATTTTCTTAATCTAATGTTTTAAATCGTAATTACATAATCGTTAAATGTATTCAAGATTTACAAGTCCCTACGAGTCTTCAATTTACTACAAAAGATAAACTGTTTTACTTTGAAGATTCAGGTTTGGAAAATAAAGATGAGTCACGAGTGATTATTTTTACAACTGAGAGTAATTTTAAACTATTGAATACTTTTAATGAGTGGTATGCAGACGGTACCTTTGATATTTCGCCTTCATTCTTTAAACAAGTATATACCATTCATGTTTTAATAAATGGTACAAATTTGCCACTTATTTACGGAATACTCCCAGACAAGAAAGAAACAACCTATGTTAAGTTTTTTCGACTTGTTAAGAAGCACTTAAGCATTAATCCTAAATTTGTAAATTGTGATTTCGGAAAAGCAGCTATTAATGCATTCCAAAAAGTTTTTAAGTGTGAAATACATGGCTGCTTTTTCCACTTATCACAGGCTTGGTTTAGGCGAATAGATAATAAAATTAAAGAGTGGAATTCGAACGATAAGTTTAGGAGTACTTATCGAAGATTACAATCTCTTGCATTTTTACCCCAGAAAGACGTTGTTGAAGGTTTTAATATAGTCAAGAAAGAGGCTTTAGAAATAAATGAGTTAAATGATTTGATATGTTATGTAGAAAAAAATTACATTGGTAGAAAAGACAAAAATGCCCGATTTCCAATTGCTTATTGGAATCTTTATGAGAGAGTTAAAGAGGACTTGCCGCGAACAAATAATAACAAAGAGTCTTGGCATTCTAGAATCAAACCAGATGCACGAAACAATTTGACGTTGTCCAAAGTAATTGAATTGTTTCGACTTGAGCAAAGTAATATGGAGTCGGATTATGCTCTACTGTCGACCGGAGAGATTTTGAGTAGTACAAGAACGAAACAAAAGAAAAAAAATCAAAAGATAAAATTGATGGTTGAACAGTATACTCAGAATAAAATTGGGATGTTTTTGGACGGTATGGGTGAAAATTTGAAAAGTAATTGATAAAATTAGAACAACAAATTTAAGTTTTTTTTTATCGGTTTCGATATTTTTTTCTTAAAATTTAGTTTCGATAATAAAGTAAAAAAATAATTAATTCGATAATTTTTTTTTTCGATATTCTTCTTTTCGATATTTTATTTTTCGATAAAAAAATTTAGGTGACTTTTCGATAATTTTTTTTTCGATACTTTTACCTTTCGATATTTTTTTTTTCGATATTATGTCCGTTCCCCAATTTTCCAATTTGATTATTATAGAAACCAACAATAAAATTATCGGTTAACTCTCCATTTATTGGTATATATTTTAAACAGGAACATAAATTTAAAGGGTTATCATTAAATTTTGAAAAAAGTTGTTCAACAGATGTTAAGTCATTTATATCATTCATTTGATAATAAATATAAATTTTAAAGTTTAACACAGAACTCAAAGCTGATAAATGATAATCATTACACCATGCAACAATTTTCTATAATTATATTCGACACGCAGCGGATCTACCCTTTTCAGCAACTCATTGTAATGACTCAGAAAATTTAGATAGTTTCTGAATTTTCGAGTGTCCAAACTAATAAGCTCATCCAACTGTAAATGAAAATAGAGTGTAATAGTAAAAAAAAACATGTAAAAGTGAATACCCTATTATTATTACTATTATTATTATTATTACAATTATTTGTTTTTTCAGATGTAGCCATTTATTTAAATAAAAACAATCATGTCAAAAAAAAATGGAGCGCAAATGATCAAATTTATTAGAAAGTAGAAACGTCTTTTTAAATTGAGCGCATTTTAAAAAAAAAAAGCAATGATAAAAAAAACTTATCATATATTTATAATTCAATCTGTAATATTGAATTTCAATTAGTTTAATCTTTATTTGGAAATTTTAAAAAATATTGAAAATACCTTTGAACTTTTGAATAATTTATTTATTTTTTTGTTTATCTGTACCGAGCTAATGCTCCTTCAGAATAAAAATAAAATGAAAAAATAAATAAATAATTCACAAATATTTAAATAACATACTTGTCCTATTATGCGAACAATTTTTTTTCGCGGGTTTTGTGAACAAGTTCACCTAATTTAACCTAAAGGTGAACCAAAAAAGAATTAGGTGAAAAAGTTTTAGATTATGTGAACAAATTGAATAGAATAGCTATTTAATGTAATGCCTAATTCTCGAAAGTGATATAAAAATAAACAATTGAAGTTATTATTTTTATTTATTTGTTTTCCTTCAGAATAAGTTTAAAAAGTAAAATAAAAAAAAATAAAATAAAAATGAAATAAAATGAAAATAAAATTAAAGTTAATAAAATGAGATAAAAAAAAAGAATCAAAATAAAGAAAATTAAAATTAATTTCAAAAATCTTTAAGTGTTAGATTCATCTATTTCGCAAATTTTACCTACTGCGCTCAACTTTAAATTTTTTTTTAATTATTTTTTTTTCTATCTTATTTTTTAATTTTTATTTATCAATTGAATTATTATTTTTTTTAAATATTACATTGAGTTTTTTTCTAAATAGATGAAAAAATATCAAATAATATGAACAGTTTTGGGTTAGGTGACGGTTAGGCTATCTTAAGAAGTACATTAATTATAGTATGCAATTAATTTGTTTAGGTGAGCGATTAAATACCACCTATTATAAAATTTTGTATTTTTTCCACTTTGAAAATTAGCTAGAATATATTTTTTCAGAATGTATTCTTAAAGTATTCTAGAGTACATGGCAAAAACCTACGTTTGTTGGATTCATTTATACCGTAAATACTTTGATGAATTTTTTCCGGTTTTAACGCGTTAAAAAAAATTACGTTTTTTTGCTATTTTTAATTGTTTTTTCAGTCCGGTGGATTTTTTTCTCAAATTTGAAAAAAATTAAAAATTTTACCTAATATCTTACAAAAAATGCTCTTAGAGTTAGGTACAAGTATAGAAAAAAACTTAAATTTGAATATTTAGTTCTACTATTTTTAATTTTTAATTTTTTTAATGAGAGTAAAAGCTAAATTTTCAAAATTCAAAATTCAAGGTATTTTGCAGCTAATTCAAGTTTAATTGCTATAACAAAGAAACTATGAGTTTAAAAGCGTTAAATCACAAAAATTAAAATGAAAATTAATTAAGGTAGTTGAGCATACATTTTTTAAGCTAATAAAATAATTACATGTGTTGAATAATATTTAAAAAATACTTTTGACAGATTTAGTTTTTTGTGTTGTGTTTTTGTTTCACAATTTATTTGTTTTTAATCCTTATCTTTACTTAATTAATAAATCCGATACAAATTATTAAATAATAATTAAAAAAAATATTAATTTATATTTACTTAGAAGTTTTAGAACGCGTTTAATATATTAAAAAAATTAAAAATAACATTTTCTAGAACAAAAATACTCATGTTAGTGTCAGTTATTTTTTGTTAGTACAATTAAATTAAATAATGTCAAAAATGATTGAGTTAGTAACTATTTTATTTCTTTGAAAGCTAATTTGATCCAATTGAAACAAATATATATCTAAAAAAATTTAATTTAATTAATTAGTTTAAGACTTTGTAAAGCTGATTCCGACAAGATGAGTTTATTGGTGTTATACATAAAGGAAATTATTGAGCTAGACAATATTCACTATTCAAAAAATGTCTTTTATCAAAGAAATCCCAAACAACTTAAGCCAAGATGAGTCCATTGAACCAGAACAAGTGAAAAAAACTAGGGGAAAGGGAAAAGTTTACCTCCCTTTCTGTAGTTTTCGTAACTTAGAATCAGCTCAAGGATATCTAGCTGTGACTTTTGCCGATAATGAACATTCCACTTGAAAGAAAGCGTCGTCCAGGTCGCCCTAAAGCTACAACCAATGCCTTAACTCGTCAGCCAAATGAAACTAAAATGTAAATGATTTGGGTATCAGCGTAAATGAAGAATCAGATTCGGACGATCCGCCTGTACAAGAGCCAATATCAAAAAAATTCGTCTTGAAAGGACCCCAATCGTTACTCCACAGCCCCAAGTTAAAAAAAGGCGCGGTAGACCAGTAAAAAAGGAAATTGAATATTTTTTTTGTCTATGTTAAATTATTATTGTTCTAATTTGATATTAATTGTATTACTGTATTTTATTTATGTACCTTTTTTATTATAATAGAAATAAGAAAATACATTTGTTCCTTAGTTCAGTAATTTTGTTTTTTATTTCAATATTAATAACATAATTAATAATTACATGCCGTTTTAGAATTACAGACAGCATGCTTTACTTGATATTAAAAAAAAAAAAAATTTTTACTAGCACAACAATTTTTATTTAATAAATTAATTAATATAATTTAATTGATTTTTAATTTGAATGCCTAGACCAAGCTAAATCAATAAGACACCGAAAAGCTTCGTTCTTCTATTTGGTTTTTGAAAAATATTCTATCATTGTAAATATATACAGTAACAAATGCATTATTCGAATCAACTGGTGACTCGAGCATTCCATTTAAAGTTAGATGGTGGATATTTTTTTTGTCCAGAAAGTAACCACCTGCGTGGTAATGGCCAGCCAAATAAGCAACAACCAAATTGTCATAAGACCAAATCAAGTCTAAAATAGACTCACTGTTCCAGACTGCACACGAGTCGGAAGTCTCCGCTCTGAGTGGTATATGGCCGGCAAGAAGTACTTTTTTATTTGAATTGTTACAATACTCCAATTGTTTGCTGAGCCAACCAAGCTGATCATCACTGACACCTCCATTCCAATTTTTGAACCTTTCAAGATACTTTTTGTGTGCATCATCTGTCGCTTCTAGCCTCAACAAAAGCTTATCATTTATCAATTTATTTGATTCAACAAAGATGGCTTCTTGTTCATGGTAGCCCAGAACCGAGTGTTCATATTCATCTAAACAAATTAACCTCAGTCGATCAGTGACATCGAAAAAATAAAAGTTTGACGGTTTGTCCAAATTTTGCTTGAGCATCCTTGAGGTATTTAGCACTGAGTGAGCTATTGTGCTACGTTTGAAAGCAAAAAGCTCGTGATTTCCCCAAATATTGAGCACCTGGTGTAATGGAAATCCATTGTTGACAAAAGTGTTTAGGACCTTTTCGAGACACTGATCTGTAATGTTTGCATTTTGGGTCCGAAATCCGTCTATCAAATCACCTAGTTGAAGAATAAAAGAAAATTTAGGTTCATTTTGCCAATGTTGGAGAGCTTGTTGTAAATTTTGTATGCTGCCGCGGTAATATCTGCAGCGACCATATTTTACCACATCGTCCACATCGGCATATTGCACATCAGCTAGAATGCCAAAGCAAGCTATCAGGCTTGGATCGCAATCTTGAGGCATTGTTAGACAAAATTTGATTTTAATTATAAAAAGTTTTATTTATTCTAAAAAAATTATAATTATATGAAACTTAGACACGAATTCTGTAAATGGTATGAGTGTGGGCAACGAAAAAAAATTCTATTCTTTTATTTCTAAGACTTTAGATTTTGGAAAATTTCACCAAAAATATTCAGAAAAAATTTGATAATATTGTTGTTTTTGATTTTAATCAAGTGAGCCAAAATGTGCCAAATACATGTTTATTTTATCTTCTATTATATAATAGTTATTTCAAATATCAGAAATACAAAACAGCACATCAATTTTACAAAATTGTTTAACATTTATTAATTGGTTTTTTTTGTTGATTTTTTTTATTTCAAAAATTTTGACAGATGCTGAGAATTAAAAATAAGATATTGAGTTAAAAAAAAACTTCAAATTTTTTTTATTAATTTCAATGAAACGGAATCAAAAAATCAATCAAATTAAGATCAATGAAAATATTTAAAAAAACAAATTTCTTTAAAGCTTTAAAAGTAAAATGTTATTAAGTATGGTCCCAATTGAATAATAAAGCCACTATTGAATTTTTTTTTTTTTTACTTCAAAA
>QEOQ01000519.1:834376-892093 GCA_010279815.1 Brachionus plicatilis
CCGCTTTTACGTAAAATTACGTAATTTTACAATGATTTTCGAAAAAGGTGGTAAAAAAAAAAGGGCAAAAAAAAGCCAATTTTCAAGCAATTTCTTAGAATTTCTAGAAAATTTCAAAAAAACAGAGAATTAAAAAGAAAAAAAATTACATTTTTTAACGTAAATTTACGTAGAATCCGTATTTTTTAATTGTAAAATTTAAAAAAAATTGTAAAATACAGTAAAAATTTTTCATTTTAATAGATCAGTTTATTTTAAATGGAAAAAATTAATGATTTGACCAGTCTCCATTATTTTGAATCACAATTGGGATAACCAAAATAAATAATTAATTGGCAGGCAACATTTAAATGCCATGTCAAAAAACCTCAATTGTTAAATCAAGTATCTGTAAAATATATTTTAAAATTTCAAAGCTGGGGATGTGACTTGTTATTTAAAAAGTATAACTTAGAAAAAATTTATCTAATTATCAATAGTCAATAGGAGATGAGCGCCTTCCTTGACATCACTTTTATCATTTTAATTTGTCTATTTTAATTTTCGTTTACTTTTTAACTTTTCTTATTATTTATTATATTTTATATTTTTAATTATTTTTTTCAAACTAATTTTTTTAATTTAATTCAATTTTTGTTTTATATTAAATTCTGAATGGACTTAAGCTCGAAACAGATACACAAATAATAAATAAATCTTTATAACTTATTTTTCATGTCTCTTTTTAATTTACTTTTTATTTTATTTTAACTTTATTTTGATTTTTTGTTTAATTTTTTTAATGAGATTCAGCTGGGCGCAGAAAAAAAAATAAAGACTTTAATTTTGGAGAATTCCTTTAATAAAATAAAGGCTATTTTTTTAATCTTTGTTGAAATATCATCTACTTAAATAGCATCAAAAATTTATCTCTGTTTTGATTGTATTATCTTGTCTTAAAAATATATAAATTTGAAAATCTTAATGATCAATTGAATTCAAAAATTTAATTAAAAAAAGCAGAAAGGAAATATTTGAGCCTATTATCAGAAGAAAGTCTTTTATCATAATGTCTAGAAAGTAAATCAGAATTTGTCTTTTAAAAGTTTATTTTAATCATAACCAGAATAACTATAAATTATAGCTATAATTTCACTAATTTAACTTTGGCAAAATCTAGTCATACACCAATTCTAGTGAAGTTCAAGATTTAAAAAAATTACTTCATTTCTCAAAATTATTAGATGCTATGGGATCATTTTTATTAATTTTTTTTTAAATTTTTGGGCCTATGAGTAAAAAATTTAAAAAAAAGCTTTCAAGAAGATCTCAAATAATTTATAAATGGAGAAATATTAAAATTTAAAAATTGCTTGAAAACTCATAACCTTTATTATAAAAATTTAAATTATTAAATTTGAATTAATTAAAATTAAAAAGGGAAGCAAAATATGGGAAAAGAATTTTTTAATACAAAAATTATCTGAGTATAAAGTTTTCAATGTTCTTGTCTGAAACTAGTGGATATGTATAAGCTACCGCAGACTAACTGTGGAGCAAGATGGAGCTGCTTTTTCAATTTCTTTAAGTTCAAATTTAAATTGTTATTGTGAATTTCAAATACAAATTGAACAAAAATTTATTAGTTTTTTGAAAAATTAAAATTAAGGATAATAAATTAAAAAAAAAAAAACTGAATTATTCTAAAAATTATTTTAGGTAGAATAGTTGCAACAAAGTATGTTGCACAATATAGCATTATTCGTTAGATAAAATTATAAAATCGTTAGGTTATTAGATTCTAAATCAAAATTACTCAAATTATAGTTAAATAGAATCAATTTTATCTTTAAATGTTAAATCATATAAATAGAGCTTCTTAAGTCGATTATGAAATTATTCTCTAGAGATAAACATAGAAATACACTTTGCTTTTTCAATTTTTTTTTAAATTCATGATGATTTACAAATTTTTAGATTTATTTTTTTCGCTTTCTTTTAAAGAATTTTAATCTAAAAATTATTTAAAAAATTTTAAGACTAGTCAAATGAATTTTTTTTTTAACTTTTCAGCAGAGTAAAATGACTTGACTTTTAATATTTTTAATCCTAGTTTCTAGCTTTGAAAATTCTTTTTTTTTTTAATTTTCATTTTGAACAAGTTACAAGAAAAACAAAAAAAAATTCAACTGAGTTGATTAGCTATTTCATTTCTTCAAAAGATTTATTAAATATTCAATTCACTTTCAAAATTTTTTCTATATTAAATTAAAGTTTTGAAAGATTATTTTTTATTGTTTTATTTTAAATCCTATCATATATTTTCCTGTAAAAAGAGTTTTTCAAAAAATTTTAAAATATTGGCCTTTTTTTTTTTAATTTTGCAACAGATATTTTTTTTTACTGGGTCGATTTAGTGATTATTGTTAAAGATTTTTTAGTTACCGCTGGTATCAGAAGGAATCATCAGAAGGAATATCATTATTGTTTTTATGTCATTCCTATCAATTAAAATTAGACTTTTTAATCTCAAAAAAATTGGAAAGCTTCAAAAATATAAGCCGAAATTTTGAAAGTGAATCTTAATTTCCAAATGAATGTAGCATTTTTAATCATAAAATAATTAACAAAATTTCTTCATTTATTCAATTTATTTCTGAAAAATAAAAAAAAAAAATTTTTTATTCAACTATGTCTGACTTTTAAATTTTGTTTTTTAAATTTTTTTTGAGCTTTTCGCACATTTACTTTACCCTTGCCGCTTTTATGTTTCTTGACCACTCCGACTTTCGAATTTGTTCCGCTGACTTTTTTATGACCAACAGCGTTCGGATAGACCACTTTGTGCTGTGAAGCACTCAAAGCATGACCAAGGACTAAAGAATAATTCAATTAAATTTTCATCTTATTCAAAGCAATAGACTTACCTGTAAATAAAATAAAAATAAGCAAGAATGTCAATTTCATTTTTGATTCACTTCTAGATCGTCTTTTGAGTCTTTTTCTTTTTTATAACCAAAATCGGTGAAAAAATATTTACAAGTATTTTCTATTATAAATATTTTGCTGCAAAACAATCTTTGGATTATGCTTTTATTTTGGTGTATTTAATGCTAAAAACTAAATTTTGAGTCTTGAAATCATTTTCATTATTTTTGCTCTATGATTAATGCTCATTTTTAATAAATAACAATTGCATCAAAGTAATTGAATGCTTTAATAAATATTTTTATTTTAATAAATATAATTATTTAACACAATATTGGTACATTTATTACGAGCAATGCTATTTTTTTATTGCAAACTGTTTAAATCAGCTCACAGTAAGTTGATGTATAACATCTAATCGGCAAATTTACAATCAATAAATAAAAAATCATTCTTGATTTCTTAGCTTTTATTTGCAACAAGCAATTAGTAATCATAAAACTTTAAGCTTTAGAAAATAAATCTCTTTTACAGTGTTGTGTTTTTATTAAAAAAAAATTGGCTGAATTTTAAGCCCAATATTTTATAAGAATTAAATTAAATTGGTGACAACAGTGGTTTTGATATATACAATGATATAGCTAAACAATTTAATTAAAACTAAAAATTGTTTACGTATTAATAATTCTTATTGATGATCGAAATTTTCACGTAAATTGATCTAAAAAATAATAAAATATTAAAAGTTCGAGTTTTTTTCAAATAGGTCTTTTATAAGTTATTTATGAGAAAAAGGAAAATCTTAAAATTGAAGAAGCCGTTTCAGTAATTCTTCAGTAACTCTTGAGTGAACAATCAGCAGAAAATTTTAAAATTATTCAAAATTTTTTATAAAATAAAGAAAACAAGAAGGAAAAAAATTCTATAAATATCGAATTTTTTGGGCAAATTGAAGTTTCAGATCAAATTTTAAGATCAAAACGATCATTAAAAATTTCAAAACTTAATTAATCAAATGATTTTGATAATTTTTAAGAAATAAATACTAAACATTACTAGACATGCTATGTCTAATAATGGTTTATTTTCAAATTCAGGTTAAGTTAATTCAAAAATTCAAATTTATAGCTTTTATATCTGTCACATTGAATAAGCAAAATAAATTATTTAGTCTAATCAAACAAGAATTAGTGTAAAAAATAATACTCTTTTTAAAATTAACTAAATAAAAAACTTACTTCTCAATTTATTTATTTAGTCTAAGTTAAGGTTATTTAATGTAAGAAAAAAATATTTTTATAAAAAATAATTAAAAATAAAAAAATCAATTAATAAATTTAAATTTTTTTTAATTTCATATTTTTTCTTTATTAAATTGTCTTTTACATTGAACATTAATACCACCTTTATGACATCTTGAATTACAAAAAACTCTATTTTCTTTACATTTACAATTTTTTCACATTTTCCTGTGCAATTACACTTAAGGAATTTTTGACCACCAGTAACGGAATGTAGAGCATTTATTTCACGTAAACTTCTTTCAATCGTTAAATCCAAAGATTCGGGCTTAAGAAGCTTTTGCTTACAGATAAGAAACATTTTTCTAGACAGCATACTTTTGATTATTCCATGTTTTGTTCCCAACATATCCATTCATTCAAACTTAAATAATTTTATTTTTCCACTTAAATAAAGTTTTAAAAGAGTATTTTTTTTGTCTTTAAAAGTAAGTTTTCATTAAAATCAATTAAAATATTTAAACTTATTAAAGTAAAATAAAAAGGGACATTTTAAAATTTTAAATATGAAAATAAACTTGACATGACATATCAAGTAATTGTTTAGGAAAAATATTATTTTTTCCTCATTAAAAAATATTACAGTTTAAATTTTGATCTTTTGATCTTGATCTCAAACTTCAATTTGCCATTTTTTAAGGCTTTTGATATTTTACCATTGTTTAAGGTAAATTTCCGATGTTTTGTAAAAATTATGGTGATCGTAACAAATGTTTCTATGATCAAATCAGCACTCTAAATTGAATTTTTGGTAATAATTAAGGTGTAGAAGATCAACTTGATGCAGTTACCGAGTTACCGATGAGTGTCAGATGGAAACCGTCGGTGATAAACTGAAAAACTGTTAACCTGTTTGATATCATAAGCAAACTCAAAACTTGGATCTTAGATTAAAATTTTTAAAATTCAAATAATTTTTTTCAAAAATAAATTTTTTAGTTCCAAAAGCATTAGAGGTTCCAGAGGTAAAAAAATTTACTAACTTAATGGTTTTAATAGTGGTTTTAAAGATTTTAAAGTTTGAACTTTTAAAACGAGCACCTAGGGTACCTAAAACGAGTATCAAAACCTAGATTTTCAAAAACTGCTGAGATTTAAATGCTTAAAAAGTTATATACACTTTCACATGATACAGATAAAATTATTAGGAATTGTTCAAGCTTTATTTTACAGACGACTAATTTAAATTTTTTTTTGCAATTTTCAAAAGATTAAACTAGTTTTGTCACCATGAAATTTTATATAATCCTGATTTGTCCATGCTGTTAATTATTCTAATAAATATCTAGAGATGAAAAAGGTAAATTTAAAATTTGGAAAAGATGAAATTTCTATTTGTGTTGTTGGTAACCATTGCTGCAACAGCAGCAGGTAAAATTATCTTTTTTTAAATTAAAATTTTTTTACTAAAAAATATTTCCAAGATCAAAGTTCACTAATTGAACAAAAAGCCTCTGAAGAAGGGAATCTTTTGGTTAGTTTGTATCATCTAAATAACACAAGAGGTGATTTTGTGAACCAAAGAGTTTTCAAAAGAAATTTGAAAAAATCACTAAAAACACATCTTTTTGAATATTTGACCAACCGAACACTTGGTTTTGTGGAAAATTTGAAAAGTGATTTTTGTGAAACAGATTCAGATAATCTAAGAGTCTGGGACTTGGTTCCACTAAGTTACAAAAAATATTTTTTAATTTTGGTAAAAGCCTCGCCTTACCACATATTCGATCTCAAATGGGACCACTTGGATGACGACTTGCAAGAAAATCTCTTGTCAATTAAAGATTTTATTTCAGAGAAAAAATCATTTTGGATGGGAAATACCAATTATTATCTCGGCAGTTTCCTAAACCAAACAAACTTTGACGTTTGCCTTGACAAGAACAAGATTAAACAAGTGGTTCTTGATTTTGTGGATTCAGAATTCGAAAGTCAGCTACAACTAATGGTCGATTTGAAGGCCAAACGATCTCTTATTTTCGGATTTGATTTGATAAACATTCTAGCAGGTTTAATCTTTGGACCTAAATAAAACATACATTTTATCACTTATCTAGAAATTTTAATTTTAAATAAAGTCTTTTAGCATTCGATATTGTTTATTTTGAAAATAAATAGAACTCCAATTTTAGGTTGTCAAAACATCTGAAATTAAAAATATTGAACATAGGTTCTAAGTATTTTTAGACTTTATCTGGTTTAAATTTCGATTTAAAATCTAAAATTATATTCTTTGGAACATGATTTTAAAGGTCCAGACTTCTTTATAATTAGCGATCAAATTAGAAGAAAATTTTTAAAAAAATTAAATTAAGTATTTTAGTATTTTAGTATCTAATCGTTAAGTATTTTAGAGTATTGAAAATAAATAAAATTTACTTTAATTAAAAAAACAGAGACTAAATTAACCCAAATTATAAAGGTAAGTAAATTAAAATTTGAAACCAAGTTTTTTTTTATGGACTAAGAGTTCAAATCGGAAATAAATTTATTAATTTTGGTTTGAATTAAATTTCTGAATTTTTTATATTTTTTTTAATTTAAGAGCCTAAATTAAATGATGAAGATAACTAAAAAAAATAAAAATTTTTTTAATTTTATTTCATAGTATTTTAGATATTTAGTGCAAATTTTTTTTTAAAGTTTCAAGTTTTCATAGACAGGCTAGCGCCTCTGTTTTAAGCGATTTAATGCCTTAATTACAAATTTTTTTAAAATCAATAAAAATGGTTTTGAAAAAGAAAAGGATAAAATGTTTAAGGTTTTTCCAAACGCAATAAATTAGTTCTGTCTATTCAAAAGATTTTAGAATTTTTTCCTGTTATTTTTGTAGCGAATTTCACTAAGCCTAAAAATGATGCTGATATTATTAAATTTGAATTAAGAAAATTTTTTTAAAAAAGTTTCTAAAATCTTTTCAATTTTACAGTTTGCCTAAAAAATCCGCTTAACAGATAAGTATAAATGTCTAAAAAATTATAATAATTATTCCCAATTTTTTTAAACTTTCATTATGCCAAACAAACTAGACAGCTTTATTTTAAAGTATGCTTTTTTGAAGTGTCTCGTAGGGTTTATCCTTATGATGTGACAAATAAATATCATTTCGGCCAATATTTGTATGACCAAACAAAATAAAAAATATTATTAGGATTTAAAAAAAGTTCAATCTTTTCCCAACATTTTTTTAAGAAAGAAAGGCATAGAATATCTATTTGAATGAAATATAATGAAAAAATGACCAACAAAGATTAAAATAAATACTCTAATTAATTTTTTTACAAAAAAAATTACAGTCCTTATTGTACTTAAAGAATTTTTTGATATTTTCTATTTCTTGAATCATGTTCCATTTTGTACTTTATTCTAATCTTTTTTTTTAAAACACATCGGTTTTAAAATATCAAACTAAACTTTTCAACTAAACCCGAACTTGATCTCTAAACTGGAGCTTTGATCCAGAACGCATCTTCATTAAAAATTTTTAGGCTAAAAAAGGATCAAAATTTCAAAATTGATTAAATACTACAAATTACGAAAATTACAAAAAGGAGCAAGTTTTAGATAGTTAAAAATATGAAGTACAGAAAATAATTGTTTAAATAGATAATTAAATCTACTTATGGAAAAGAAGATTTTGTTTTCAGTTCCTGATTATTTGGATAATCACAATTTTTTTAGATTTCTATTAAGTAAAAGTTTTCTTGAAAAATCTAGTTTAAATTCCAAATAAATCTTTCTTAAACTTTCTTAAACTTTTTTTTAATGGCCAAAGTTGATAGCCTATTAACTGTTGCGACACAAAAATCACGTATTTAATTGTGGAAAAAAAATTACTAGAAAACATTTCATAGAAATATACTCAAAAAATTATTTTTTTCACAGAAATTATGTCACAAATTTTATCGAAAAATGTTTAAATATCTTAAAATATTTAAAGGAAAAATTTTAAAAAATCAATTCGAGTAAATTACACTGATTAAAGTTGGTTTTTAAAACAGATTTTAAATGCTTTTGTAAGATTAATTAGCAAAAAATTAACAAAACAAAATAAAACTTTCGGAAACAAATTTAATCTTATTAAAATTTTCATTTTTTTAAGTTTTTTGCAAAAATTAGCATTTATTGATTGAAATTTTGCGTTAATTGCTCTATTAAAAATTCTAAAGGTACAATATTTCTCTTTTTAAAAAAATCACAAATGCATAATTTTAAATAAAAAAAAATCATAGAATAAAATTTATTAAGCTATTGAAATAAGTATATTGAAAAATTTCTGTTAAATCATTTTAGCAATAATTTAAATTTATTTGTAAATATCTGAATACTTAGAGCAAAATTTTTTTACATGTCGAACTAGAACCATATCTTTTTATTACAAAATCTGTTGCCAGTTATCAAAAATGAATCAAAAGTTTAAGACCCAAAATTAAAGAAAAATTAAAAAAAAATCAAATTTGTCGTAGTTTTATTTTTTCAAGTAAATTGAAAACAATTTATAAAAAAAATCGAATTGAATAAAAATCGAATGTTGATTTAAAAATTTGATCCCTCAGCTGATTTTGTTATAGTTTTTTTCTAAAAATATAAAACGTGATAATTTCATAATAATTTTATTTTAAAAACCTTAAACAAATATTTGAGAATTTTGGAAAAATTTTGTCAGCTATAAGTCGCTAACAATTCTTGAAGCAAAATCCAAATTCAATGCCTCCAATTCGACTCGATTTGGGTGATTAGGCTTTTTTTTTAATTTCTAAATCTTTTCTCATTAATAATTGTCCATAAAATGATTAAATTTCTTTAACAAAAACAAATATTTATATTCGTCTATAATCGGCGGAATTCAAAACTTCAAAATTAAAAAAAAAAATTATTTTCAATTTTTCAAACTACACTTTTTTTATAAAATTTTGATTTTTTCACCTTTCAAACAACTCCGAATTAAAAAAATTTTATTTCTGTAGTCTTAGTAATTTTTCCATTATTTTACCTTAGCAGTATTTAAAAAAAAAGTTCCTATAGAAATAGAGAATTTAAAAACATTTATAATTTAAATTTTATTGATTAGAAATTAACAAATGGAAGAGTAAATAAAATTGCTCTAATGGACAACACTACTGATACAAGCGAACAAGACTCGGACGCAACATCAGCTTCAGAAACAAATGCCGAGACTAAATCGCCAAAATCGTGCTGTAAAAAATGTATTTTAAATTTTAAAAAGTGTAAATTTCACAGCGTTATTGTTTTTCTGATTCTGCTCAGTCTACTTGGTCTACTGACTCAAATGATCCAAGGAGGCTACATACCAGCCATTACCATTGATCTTCAGACTCATTTCAACCTTTCTACATCCAAAATTGGATTTATTCTGTCATCTTTTGACATTATGGGAATCTTTGCTACACCGTTTCTCAGTTTTGTAGGATCCAAGTACAACAAATGTCGCATTCTGGCTGTGACAGGAATTGTCTACGCAATTGGTTTAGTTATTTTTACTCTACCATACTTTATAGGCGGCAAGTACACTATCAATAGTTTTAATTACACAAATCCCACAAATAACATCACTGCTAATTACATTGACTACTGCAAAATTTTATACGAAAATTCTTGGTCTAATTTTTCAAATTCCAGCACGGAATCAATGGGTGCAAAAACAGAAAACTTTGCTGAAAGCAGAGAATGCACAAGAGATCTGTCAAATGATGTGCCATATGCTATTTTTATTATAAGTCAAATGGTGATGAGCTTCGGGGCAGCGCCACTTTTTCCCCTGGGAGTTACTTTCTTGTGTGACAATTTAGATGAAAGGTTACACGCAATGTACACAGGTAACGCTTATTACTTAAAATATTTAAATTAATTTTTTAATAATTTTTTATTCGGCAATCTTTTTATGATTCATTTTTTTTTCAAATTACGCAGGTATTTTATGAAATTTAACTTTGGATAATTTGATAAGGCATTTAAGAAAAATTTATGTTTTTTGAAAAGTTGAAAAAAAAATTTTCTATTATGCAAAATTTAATTTAATAATTTTGAAATTATAATTTTTGAATTGTAGTATAGAGTTAAAAAGATTGATTGACAATGTGGCAAAAATAAACCCGTTTGTCACTTTTTATTCTTTGTTTTTTAAAAGGAAGTATTTTTTTTGGTGAGGGGTAAAGTCAAACATTGAAAAAAAATCATCAAAAGAGAAAGTCATACAAAAATTCCCAAATCTGGGAATATTACCTAACCCTTAAATTTTGATTTAAATAGTAATTAAAATAAAAATTAGCTTGGTTATTAATTAAGAGAAATTTTGACCGAGAGCTCTATAATAAATTTAGTTTTTTCATGTAAGAGTATTGTGAAATTCGAATACAAATTGTAAAAAAAATAATTTGTTTTTTGATGAATAAATATAAAAGATAATAAAACAAACTCAAAAAAAGAGCTTTTTTTTAAGAGCTCAAAGCTGCAAAAATAAAAATTTCTTTCTTTTGGTAAAATTCTCCATTTTTTGATAAATTAAAATTAAAGTTAATAAAATGTTTAAAAACATAGTCGAACATAATTTGTTGCACCTTTTTTACCTAAAAAAATTTTTATATGTAAAAAAAATATGAAAAAAATAAAACATCAATAAGATTAAAATTGATTATTGATTTGATTTATTAAAAAAAAATAAAATAAAATTTTTATATTTGTAAAAAAGGTGCAACAAATTATGTTGCACTATTTTTTTAAACATTTTATTAACTTTAATTTTAATTTATCAAAAAATGGAGAATTTTACCAAAAGAAAGAAATTTTTATTTTTGCAGCTTTGAGCTCTTAAAAAAAAAGCTCTCATGGTCCAAATGATACTTTTGCGTTTAAGTTAAACTAATTCTCTACAAAATGGTCGGTGGTCGGAAGTTTTTGGATTATTTCTAATACCATGCGACCGCGGTCCGTGTTTTAGCATAAGCCATCTTCATTGTTAATTTAAATTCCATAATATGCAAATAAAATCTATCATTAAATTAAAAAATCAAATTTTAATTTATTTTGTTTCCTTAATTGTTATTATTTATTTTTCATTCATATCATTTTTAACGTAGATTTACGTCAATTTTAAGTCAAAAGAATTTTTTTTTCTAATTTTTGATAAAAATTTATTTTTTTTTGATATTTTTTTATTAGAATAGATTATTTTTATAAAATTAGACTTAACTTTATTAGATTAGATTTTTCTTTATTAAAATAGCGAATTTTTTATTAATAAATTAAAATTCTATATGATTCTATTTTTTTTTGGAAAAAATGATAAAAAGTAATTTCAATCAAGTAAATAAATGATTGCTAAATTTTCAAATAAATTCTGACAAATTTTTAGTTAAAGAAAATTTACCCTTAAATTTACCATAGTTTGTTATAAATCAGGGTTAATTAAAGGGTTAATTTCGTTTAAACGAACCGGGGTGTTGAATGGGGTCTGGGGCGCAGCCCCGATTTAGGGAATCCGGTTAATCAGACGAAAAGATAGATCTTAAAAAATTTTATTCAGTATGTCTAGAAAATTTATTTTTTTTATGCAAGTTTTGTTTCTGGGAAGCCGTGCGGCTAAATAAAAAAACAAAAATAATTTTTTTTGTTTGAATTTTATTCAGAAAATAATTTTTTATCAGAAAAGTACAAGAACTGAGATTGAAAAAAAATCAAAATGTAAAAATCGCAAGAAGATTTTTTATCAAAAAAAAATGGTTACAAAATTTAGAACATAATATTTTTTAACATTTAAAATGGCCGCTCTTAGCTTTAATACACTCAGCGACATGTTTTGCCATAGATTCAATCATGTTCTTGACTATTTCTTTTGGAACTTTAAACCATTCTTCAAAAAGAACGCTTTTTAGATGCTCTACTGATGTAATCTTTATATTGACCATTTTGTGGTCTATATATGACCATAAATTCTCTATTGGATTAAGATCAGGTGATCTTGAGCACCAAGAGAGGACCCATATTTGTATTCTTGAAACCAATCTCGCAAGGAATGAGCAGTATGTGAATTAGCCCTATTTTGCAGAAAAATCCAATGCTGACTCTGATCAAAAAAATATCTCGGCTGATGGTAACAACTAATTTTCCAGGGTGTCCATGTATACAAACTGATTGATTCTGCCTGTGTAAATAGAGCAACAGCCAGCACCTTTATGATTAATACATCCCCAAATTCCAACCGAACCACCAGCATTCTGTAACTCTGGTAAACAGAACTTGGAGTGACACTTATCATTTGCGAAACGTTTTATGAACACTCTTAATTTTCTATTCAATACTTCAAAATTAGATTCATCGCTGAAAATAACTTATGACCAGTCTTTAACAGACCATCTTTTTAAGAAGCTTTTTTATAGCAGTAAATGACTTTACAGTGAATTCTCGATTATCGAGACCCACGATTATCGAGACTCGAGACTTTTTATATAAATTTTTGTTTCCCGAATTTTTTAAATCCTTTTACACGTAAAAAAAAATTGATTATCGAGACTCGAGTCTCGATAATTTTTTTATTATCGAGACTATATTTTATAATAAAACTGAGACTTTTAATGTAAAGTTTACTTAATTTTCGAGACCTAAATTATGTCTTATTGAATATTTTTTCAAATGTTAATTTTCCATGTTATATATAACATATGTTATATAGAAAAATTGATAATTAAAAGCACCATTTTTATTTCTTTTATTCCTTGGTATTAATTTTCAAAATGAATCTTGAAAAGAAACGTTTAAACATTTCGCAAAAAATTGAAATTGTTCAATATGCTAAAGCCAATCCAAAAGAGACTCATGTTTTTATTGCTGCTAAAAGATTTAGATCACCTGAAAGTGATTTAGATCACCTTGCTGCGATAAAAATCAGATTGGATAGCTTGAAAGAAACAAACAAATCTCAAAAATTGATAACTTCATTTTTTGATTTTGAATCTAAATGATATTAATTTGTATAATATACTTTAAATTTTTTATTTTTTTTTAAATAATATTTTTATATAAAAAATTTTCGAGACTTTTATTTAAAATTGAAAAAGTCTCGAATATCGAATAACGAGACAAAATTATCGAGACTAATATTTTTGTTTCCCAAACGAGTCTCGATAATCGAGAATTCACTGTATATTTTTCCTTAATAGCATTTTTCTTACATTGTCTTTATTAACACTAACATTTGGAAACTTAGAACTTAAGTCAGATACTGGTTGTCTATAGCTTTTTGAAGGATTGATTCTGACCTTTCTAAAAATGTACGATTCATCTCGACTGGTAAGCTTTCGAGGTCTATCAGACCTTGGTAATTCTATGGCCACCGAAGTCTTCTCATTATTACACTTTGTTGTGAACACGCATTTTCTCGAAACTCTAACTAAATCAGCTATTTCTTGTTGAAACTTTGTCTTATCCTTCAACATCCCAATTATTTGCCACCTTTACGCTTCAGTTACTTTTTTTTACCCATTTTTATGGAAAAATCAACGAAATGGTATAACTCAATAAAATCACCGATTTTAAAGCCAAAAATAATCAATGAGGTGTAAAAAGTGCATGTTAACAATAAAAAAAGACATTCCAAACATTGTGTGACAAAAAAAATTTCCAGGAATTGTTAAGAGGCTGTAAAATTTTAGTAAAAAATGAATGTTCTAAACTTTATAGACTGGTTTTTTTTATGAATTTTATCTAAGTATTTTAAAAAAGATTTTTGGAGTGGTTAAAAGTTTTTTTATTCACAATTTAAATACAATGGTGATAACGGTATTTTACGAAAAATTACGTAAAATACCGTAAATTAACAAAATTTTACCACATTTACGTAAATTAACGAAAGTTTTTTTTTTCATAAATTGGTTAAAAAATAGTTATTTTTAAATTGTTATAAAAAAACTTTCTTAAATTTTCGATTTTTGGAAAAAAAAAACATTTTTTCAAAAATTTTGAATTTTTAATTTTACCAAATTTTACCAAAATTATCTCAAATTACTGAAAATTTACGTAATTTTTCGTAAAATATCTCTTTTTCACTTTTTGGATTATAAATTAATTTACGTAAAATGTGGTAAAATTTTGTTAATTTACGGTATTTTCAGAGTTGGTCAAAAGTCAAACTTTAAAGTCAGAATCGTCAAAAGTCAAAGTCAAAGTCTGATTTTGACTTGAGTTCAAAATAATTTCAGAGTGACTTGAGTCTAAAAATTAGGCCGCCAAGCTGGCCGGCCGGTTTTTTTTTTTTTTTTTAAATTTTTGAATTTATTTTTTTTTTATTAAAAAGCTACTTTTTTTACATAATAAATATATTTTAAATTATAAAATTTTAATTTTAACTTGATTTCAAAAAAATAAAATTTAAAGTCAAAGTCCAGACTTGACTTCCAAAAAATAAAATTTAAAGTCAAAGTCCAGACTTGACTTCAAAAATATAAAAATTAAAGTCAAAGTCCAGACTTGACTTCAAAAATATAAAAATTAAAGTCAAAGTCCAGACTTGACTTGAAAATGAAAAAAAATTAAAGTCAAAGTCCAGACTTGACTTTGACTTCATGACTTTGACTTTTGACCATCACTGGGTATTTTACGTAATTTTTCGTTAAATACTGTTATCAAATCACCACTGTATCTTTTAACTCATGTTAAGTTAACATGTTCTTATGCTAAGTTAACATTTCTCTTTTGGCTATGAGGCTTTAAACTAATATATAATAATAATAATAAATCAAAAGTAGTGTTGGGCGGCGGCCAACTTTGGTACTGCCGGACTTGATCGGCCAGTTGGCAGGCCAGTATAAACGGCCTATATTGGCCGTGAATTTAACGGCCGCATTTTAGACCGTCCGTGAATTGGCCGGCCGTCTGTGGACCGACCTTTCCAGGACCGGCCACAAGACAGACCAATCGTGAAATGGCCGGCCAACTGACTGACCGACCGTGTGGTAGCCGGCCAAATTTTAGAAAACCGTGAGGTGGCCGGCCAACTGAAAGGCCGTTAAACGACCGACCGTGTGCAGACCGGCCGGCCACAAAATGGTCCAAAAAAAATTTTTACTTGAATGTTTAAAAAAAAAAATTGAAAGGTATTAAAAGTAGAATTTATTATTTATCAAAATTTTGGATCAGGTAATTTTTAATTATTAACCCCAAATTTTTTGGATATTTTTCAAAATTCGTTAAATTTTATATATAAATTTATAATTCAGTATTTTAGATAGTTTTTTTATAAAAACGATTTTAATAAAAAAAAATTAAATTTATAAAAATCGATGATGAAAATCTAATTAGTTTTAAAGTTTATTTCTTTTAAATTTTTAATTTTTTTATTAATGCCTTTAAATTTTTTTAAACATCTAAGTAAAATTTTTTCTGCCAACGGTCGGCCGTTTAGCGGCCTTTCAGTTGGCCGGCCACCTCACGGTTTTCTAAAATTTGGCCGGCCATTTTGCGGTCGGCCCGTCAGTTGACCGGCCTCTTTACGGTTGGTTTTTATTTAGGCCGATAGTCGGACCACCTCACGGTCTTTTAAAATTTGGCCAGCCAGTCACGGTCATTGACCGTTAAATGAACCGGCCGTTTTTGGCCGCTTTCACCGCCGGCCACGGTCTCAGCTATTTTTTTATTCTGGCCGGCCACGTGGCCTCTCGACCGGTCCCCAACACTAATTAAAAGAAAGCCTAAAAAAAATATTTTTTTATATGATATAGTTTGTATTATATTATAATCTATTTTTATTTGAAATTTTCACTACTTAAAAATTTTTTGATAATTTTTTTTTGGAATGTTCTAAATTTTTTTTGGAATGTAGACATACTGTATATTATTTCTGAATCATTATCCTGAATAATCGCATAAAACTAAGCTGAAATTAATAATTTTTGAATAGTTGACTAAATGTATTTAATAAAATTTTGCCCACACCTCCGATAAAAAATTGTCGAAAAATATTTAACATTTAATTTATTGAAAAATTTAAACCAAAACCCAATTGTTAATTATTGTGATCTATTAAGGTATAGTTTACGGAGCATTTGCGCTGGGTCCTGCACTCGGATATCTTTTAGCAAGTTTGTTATTGTCAAAATGGGTATACTTGGACCAAGAAGCACCGGTGAGTCAATCAGACCCGAGATGGGTGGGCAGTTGGTTTTTGGGATTTTTGATAGCATCAGTTCTGGTTCTAATTATATCATTTTTGCTGCTAACTTTTCCAGACGCCATTCACCACGAAGCCAAGGCAAAAAAAGCCGAAAAAAAAAAGAAAAAAAAAGAGGCCCAAAAGCCAAACTTGGAGACCATTATTGAACAAAACGAGCTGCCCTCGCCAGGCGTAGATTCTTTGACCAGTCAATTTACAAATTTACCAACAAGTCCTGTGCCAACGCCAATTCCAGAGAAGAAAAAAAAAATCAAATGGAACAAAAAAATAATCAACAAAATTGGCCACTCTAGAATAAAATTCAAAAATTTTCTCACCAGCTTGCTCAGACTAGTCCTTAATCTACGATATGTCTTGATTTGTCTAATAATGTCCATCGAATGCATTCTAATTGCTTTGTTCACCAACTACATGGTTCTGTACACCCAAAATGTCTACCAAGTGTCCAGTTCTATTTCAAGCATTTTGGTCGGAGCTGTTGTTGTGCCAAGTGCCATTATTGGCTCAATAGTGGGCGGACTGATAGTCAAAAAGTTCAATCTCTACATTGAGGGATGTGTCCGGTTGATCATAGTCAGCTCTTGCATCACTCTGGCCGGAATATTTGTCTTGCTTTTTGTCCGATGTGACACATCGCCCAGCTTTGGCATTGACCAAACAACCCAATCGTTCAACAGAACATTTGGCAATTGTAACAAGGACTGTGGCTGTCTGTCCAAATACAATCCTGTGTGTGGCCAAGATGAAAATACCTATGTGTCGCCTTGTTATGCCGGGTGCAAAGTTATAAAAGAAGAAAATTTGTACGAATGTGGATGTGTAGTGGAAAAGTCAGATGGAAGCGTGGTAAGCCAAGAAGCCAAATTTGGAAGGTGCTCTGCCCATTGTGATAAATTATTAATTGTCTTTTTAATAGTTGCATTTGTGACTGTTTTTGCAGAGTCACTTTCAATCACTCCAGCCACAATGCTTTTGCTGCAAATAATTGATAAGCCACTGCAGCCATTTGCACTAGGACTGTTGAGGATGGCAAATATCCTGCTGGCTTACATACCAGCTCCGATAGTGCTCAGCCAAGTGATCGACAAGACTTGCATTTTGTGGAACAACCCGTGCAAAGGCGACAAAGGAACTTGTCTGGAGTACAAAAACTCAAATTTTCACTATGTTCTATTCGGAAGTGCTGCCGGAATTAAAATAGTGTCCGGAGTTGTGCTGATAGGATTTTCTCTCTTTGTTCATAAAACATTTATTCTGAGGCGAAGGTACAGAAGCAGAGCCACGTTGAACCATGATCCCAGCTTTGTGCATACGCCCAAGCAAAAGTATGCCATTGACTCGGAAGTGGCCAGTACTGACAGCAGCTCGATTAGTTCGGATGGCAGCTTGGGAATTTTGTACCGCAAAAAAAAGGCCTTAAAGCCTCTTAAAAGAGACGAGAGCAATATAACGCTAAAAAAACATGTTATTTTTGATGATAGTTATAGTTTGGCTAGCCAAAATGCTAGTTCTTTGGCTTCAAATGATTTTAATGTTGCCACTGATATTCGACAGATTGATGAGCCATGTCTGGATGAGCTTTCTACTAGCAATTTTTAGAAGATGACAATTTTAAATTTTTTTTATTTTTTTTTTATGTTAATTTTAAATTTTTCATTTTATTCTCTGATTATAGACAAAAAATAAAAATTTTTCCATGTTTTCTGGTTCAGAGATCGATTGTGATCTGGAACTTGGCTTTCAGGTTTTTTTTTTAAACCATTTTTTAATTCTTAAGTTTTTAAGAATTTTTTTTGCAGGAGAATAATTTATTTTAGTGTCAACACACGTGAATGTTAACTTACCGGTAATGATTATTTTTGAATTGGTTAAGTATGAAATGTAGTTGTCTGAGAGATGATAAATACGAGAAAAATTATTTTTAATAAAAAAATATTGTTTATATAAATTTCTTTTTTTTTTAATTATGATTAATAAATTTTTTGAAATTAAAAGTTTGAGTTTATTTATTTTTACATCAACAACAAAAAAATAAACAATGCACATTTAAATGGTAACTTAAAAAATATTAACAGATTTTAAAATCAGTTCGGCAACTTGATCATATGATCAAAATTTAATATATTAAAATAGCATAATTGTTTGGCTTGTATTTAACTGAGCATTAAATAAATACTGAATGAGCATTAATTTTTAAAGGTATTAGCAGTAAATTAAAATCATTAAAAAATCTCTAATTGAGCATTAATTTATCATTTATTTAGCATTAAATTAAATATAAACAAGCATTAATAAATTTAAACATTAACAATGAGAAAATTTTTTTTAGCATTATAAAACCAGTAAATGAGCATTAAATTTTTAACAAAGTAAAATTAATAAAACCATTATTGTACTAATAAAGCACCTTTAGCTTTTGCAGGTCTGCCTCTTTTACGTTTGCTACCAATTTCGACATTTTTAGCCTCCGGAGGTGGTTTGCAATATTTCAATCTTATTGACATCCCGATGATATGTTTGCACATGTAATTTTTCAAAAACTCCGGACAGCTGCAAGTACTTTTTTCCAATCGTCGTTTCTTGTAATACAAACACACCATATACCAAATTAAACATTTTTGAATGTATCAAATGAATTGAATTTCGCATTGTCATATCGGTGTATTTCTTTATCAGAAATCTTAATTACATCTTTAGCTGGTAAATAATACATTATTTCATTGTCAGTTTCTTTTTCAATCACTTGTTTATTTAACTTTGCCCAATTGTAACCATTTGTCCAATCAGAAAGTTTAATTGTCGTATTTTGCTGAAAAACTTTTGCATTAACTGTGGATGGGTTTCGTTCAATTCACCATTTTTTTACAATCGAAAGTGCAACAACAGTGAAACTAGAAAGCACTAAACGATCACTGAGTGTAACTTCATCTTTAATTGCACGATTTGTTGCTTTAAGTGAATTATTTGTGCTTGGAGTAAATAGTTGCAATCCTTCGTACCAACCATCTTTTGTCATTTTATGTAAGACGTAAGTTTTTTCATCGTATTTGTATTATACAAAATGTACCGATACATAGTAAAAAGTACTTAATGGTAGCACTGTTAAGCAATTAATGTTGTTGTTTTTTTAATTAATGTAAATTTTTTAAAATAAATGTTGTTCTTTTTCAAATTAATGTAATTTTTTTTAAATTAATGTTAACTGCAAATTTATAATGTTCAAAAAATTTAATTAATGCAAGTTTGATATAATAAATGCACGCTTAAAATAATAAATGCACGTTTAAAATAATTAATGCTTATCCAATATAATTAATGTTGTTTCAAAGAAATTAATGCTAAATATTATTATTGTTCAAATCAATTAAATTAATGCTCATTTAAATATAAGTCTAATTGTTTCAGCATAGCATTAAAATCTAACAAACACACTCACTTAATAACACCCTTAAATCACTGTTCTGTGCAACCAAAAATTTTTTTTATCAAACTGAAAAAAAATTAACTTATTAATTAAAAGAATATGGAATATTTAATTTTATAAGAAAACAAATCAAATATTTATTTATAAATAGTTTATTAGCAAAAAGAAATTTGGTAAAAAAAAGGAAAAAATACAAAAAGGATTTATGAAAATCAGAATGAAAACCCTCTGAATAGTTGTTTGTTCTTCGTCTGCCCGTTTTGTGATGGTTCCACATTTTCGGCGAAAAGTTACCATTTAGCCACTGCTTAATAAAATACTTAACAAACTTAACCATTTGAACTGTTGTACACGACATCTTATCAATTATAATTTTGAATGCTTGTTCGAGATTTTCGACTGGCATTAAAGGTAGTATTAAAAACCTGCGAACCCAAAATCTAAATGCCCAATCGATGCTACCCATGCAAATACGATTACGGTAAAAAAAAAACGTAAAATTACGATTTTTATTTAAAAAGTGTGAAAAAAACGTTTAATAATGAGATTTTTTTAATTTTTAGCATCCAATTATAATATAACTTTGCTTAAATCCATTTTCGGAAAAATTTTTTTTACCGCTTGGCAGTAATGAAACCAACAACCTTTGATTTCGACGATAAGCGACAATTCGAAATCCGATAAAAATCTTTTTAAATTTACATTATAATTCTTGTTTCGTACGAATTCTAATGCCTCAATATAAGTTTCGATGTTTTTTTTTTCAACGAAAACATAGGCACATGCTATAATAACGTTCTTGTAAACACAATCAATCGTAAGCACTTGGTAAAACAATTTTAGACAATATTTGAAAATATCGTTAATTCGATATATTCTTCGGACTCTTCTAATATTTCGGTTGCCGTGTCAGAATAGACTATTAAAATTCTATTACCATTTTTGTTCCCATTGTCCCATTGGAAAAATTCTTTATGCTCGCCATTGACTTGTATAAATTTTTCGGGTATTGCCCTTTATGTCACCAGTGACTTTATGTCAATTTGGTGACTAGGTATTTTTTCTGACTGGTCACATATTTACTGGTCACCTAATATGTGACCAGGCAATATTATTATTAAAATAAAGAATTTTTTTTTAAAAATTTTATTATTTAAGTGACCAGTTATAAAATTTTAGACCAGTTTTTTTATTTACGTGACCAATTTATATATTATTTTAAAATTATAAAAATTCAATAAAAAAAATTATTTATGCATTTTTGCGATGTGTTGCTTTACACAACGCTCATTTTTCATTAATTTCCCGCACTCCGGGCAAGCTATTGGGTTTTTATGTTTGATAAGAACTTTTTTTGGAGCAGACTGTGTCGCTTCAGAAGCAATTGGTGCTTCTGATGCAATTTTGAAGACTTTTCTTTTTTTTTTTACTGGATTTAAACTAAGCTTGCAATTGGCTACACCAACCTCTTCAAAATCTGATTCAAAATTTTCTTCATGATCTGAATCGGTGCCATTTGCCAAAAAATCACTCTCTTTTATTGTAATTGTTTCCATATGTGGATAACTTTGAAAAGTACCTTTTGAGTGTTTTACTTTGGCATAAATGCTCTCATCGATCTCCACAATTTTGACTTTACCACCTAATTTTATATTTTTTTTGTCAATGTCAACCGTACCGTATATTTACAATTAAATTTTATTTAATTTAAAATAAATTTTAGTGACCAAATGTTTATTTAGGTGACCAGGTTAAAATTATTTATAAACATTTTTACCAAATAAATAATTTTTACTGATCACATATTAGGTGAGCAGGAATTATGTGACCAATCAGAAAAAATACTTGGTCACCAAATCGACATAAAGTCACTGGTCACATAATATGTTAATAAACTTGAGTATAAAAATAGCATTTTTGACTCAGAAATCGATATAGGAAACTGCTTTGGTGAAATTCTTAAAGATACATTTAGTTTGAATAATGACTTAATCAATGTTAGTTCTGATAGAGAAGTTCATAAATTTGTCAATGATTTATTATTTTAATAAGAAACAGAGTATTAAATTTGTTGAAATTACGCTATCCGAGCTAAAAGAAGCTATCAACAAAGCTAAAGATCAATCGGCAATGGGTTTTGATGGTATCCATAATAAAATGCTTAAAAATCTTTCGAATTCTTTCCTAATAAGAGTCCTAGAGTTCTTTAACCTTTGCTTAAAACATGATTTTTTCCCTGAAGCTTGGAAGATCGCCAAAATTTCTATGATTTAAAAAAAAAAAGAATTTCCTTCTGACCCTAATAATTATCGTCCAATAAGTGTTACAAGTTGTTTTGGAAAATTACTGGAAAGAATAGTTTACAATAGACTTTATTCATATGTTGAAAATAATAAAATATTAGCAAATGAACAATCTGGCTTTAGACGATTAAGGAAGACTGCAGACAACCTTATCTTTTTGATTCAAAAAATATCTGAGTCTTTTTGCAGATCTAAAAAGGTGTGCGGTCTCTTTTTTGATATTTCTAAGGCATTTGATAAGGTTTGGCATGAAGGTCTCTTCTATAAACTAATTAAAGCTAAAATACCTGACTATCTTATCCTCTGGATACGATCATTCTTGTATCACAGATCTTTCAAGGTAAAAGTTAATGACTTTACATCAAATTCTTTTCCAATTAGGGCAGGTGTTCCACAAGGCTCAGTAATAAGCCCCTTACTCTTTAGCATATTTATTAATGATGTTCCCAAAGCTGATATTTCGAACAAAAAATACTCACTCCTGTTTGCTGATGATCTGATTACTTTCTTCATATTTAAAAAGACAGGAAGAATTGAAAGAGAAATAAATAACTACTTAAAAGAAATAGAGCCATGGCTATGCAAATGGAAGATGAAAATGTGCCCAAATAAATGTAGCTACACAATTTTCACAAAAAATAAGAAATTTAATAATACCTTTAGACTTCAGTTATTCAGCAAAACTATTCCCTATTCTAAAACTAATAAATTTCTTGGTCTGTACTTTGATGAAAGTCTTTGCTTTGATAAACAAATTAAAGAAGTAAAGACAAAATATATGAATAGACTGAATATAATAAAAATTTTGTCTTCAAAAAATTGAAAGCTCAACCACAATACACTAGCTAGTCTTTACAAGGCACTTATTGGCTCAATTCTGGATTATAATTTTCCATGTCTTAACTCATTCTCCGAATCGGGTTTACAAAAGTTACAAGTTATTCAAAATACTGCTGTTAGATGCATTCTAAAACTTCCTCTCAGAACCTCCTCTGAATCATTATTCTATGAAGCAGAAAATAAATTGAATATCAGTAAAATTGACCACAGATTAAGCAATCTCTTAGAAAATTACCTTCGTAATGCTCTTGATTATTCAGTTCCATTGACTAAAAGACTTGTTTCGGAGTATCAAAGAGGCTTCGATTCTAGATTTATTACGAATCCCACTCCTCTATGTAGCTGCTACCTAATTATACAAAAATTTTCTGACTCTTAGGATCTTATCTATATTTTTTTGTTTTTTTTTTTCTCTCCCAACTCTATTTTTATTTTTTATAAACAGCTATTTAATTATTATTTTTGTATCTCATCCTCTCACTCATAAATGAAAAATAACTTACTTTAAATTTAAAAATTTTTTAAACTGTTTTAATTATTTTATTTTATCTTATTTTATTTTATTTTTTTTTTTTTATCTGAAGGAGCGCATGCTCGAACAGAAAACAAATAAATAAATAAATAAAAAATATGTGACCAACTGGTCATATAACAGGCAAGACCCAATTTTTCTGCTTCATTGATCAATAAATTAGAAGTGCTCCTGGGCACAATATTATTACATTTTGAACGCAGTGAATAACAACAACTTTTAACCTTCGATTCTTTGGGCCAGAACTCAGAATGTCACGTTCGTCGTACTTACTTTGTATTGCTTTGAGTTTCTTACAAGACATTTGTTATCATGATTTTTATTTTTCGGTTCTCGGGCAACTTCATCGTTTCGTGTGGTAAATGGTACAAAATTACACGTGCAGCATCTTCATCTTATGGATGAATCTTTATTCCTTGCGGCTATTTTGAATTTCACGGCATTTAAAAAGTAGATTGTTTTTTCATTATCAATAAACCGAAAAAGTTCTCTCGGTATTTTCCATTTTTAATTTAGTATAATTTTTATTAAAAGTGTGGAAATTTTTTAAATATTTTAATACTCATCGATTTATATTTTTATTTAGCAATTAATCCATTTTTTAAAATTAAGAGAAGTTTGTCATTCATCAAAGCATGTGAAGCTTAAGAAATATTAGTGACATTTTTCACTTATCTGTTAATCAGCATAAGACTCAAATAAAGAGCCGAATATCTCAAAAAAATATTAGAAAGAATATATAAAAATAAATTATAACAAATTTTTATTTTTAGAGCGGATAATTACATACAGGATTTTTACAACAGGTTTTTTAAAAACCGGATTTTTACATTATTCACCGGGTTGTTTAAGTGAAAAAGTATACGAGGGAGGTTGGCAAGCCTCAACTGAGCAACAGCTGATTAACCGTATGAAGTTGAAGGAATTCGACTTAAATATTGTGAAATCCCTAATGGCAGGGGTCAAAGCAAAGCTCAGAAAAATCGACCACGATGGAGTTTTTTCATTATTTAAAAATCATAATTCTGTTAAAAAATTAATTCTTTACAACTTAAAAAAAGACAGAACTTAATGTCATTTTTATTTTTTGAGATATTCGCTTTTAATTGTTGTCCATTTACTTATACATCACCTGTTAAAACTTACTTCATCAATTTCTTTCCTTTCCTCTTCTTTTCCTCTTTCTCTCTTGAAAGAAGAAAAATAAAAGAAAATAATATATTAAAAAATTATAAAGTAGCTCATTAAAATATTAAATGTCACAAGAAAATATTAACTATTACATTTCAGAAAAGTCACAGAATTATTGAGACATTTGAGTCTGCCACTCTGGGAGCAGTGATATGCTTTTATAGTCAAATTTTCAGACAAAAAATCGTTTTGCTTTGCCAATCGGCATTTATCTATTTTATTAGCTTTAATTAATACTTGTATTCATATATAGTGTATTCTCCATTCTGTATATTTGTTGTAAATATGTGTTGTTTTTTTTTGATAATACATTTTTAGGGCAAGTTGTATTTTTATAGGATCCTTAATATATTTATAAGACGTATTAAATATTAATGTAATAATTAATTCGTTTTTATATAATAATAATAGTAATAAGCTCAAGCAGGAGACCTGTGGAGCGAGACTAGATGTTGTTTCGCTATGGTAGCTATCTTTCTGCAAAAAAAAAAATCTTAATGAATAATTTTAAATTAAATTAATTTTTTTTTTTTCGATCTTGGGAAAAATTCAAATTCAAACCAAATTTATTTTTTTAAATCTAAAATTTATTCAAAAATTTAAAAAAAAAATCAATTCTAAAGCTCTTCGTGTTTTCCATCAAGTTTAAACTTTTTGGGTGGTCTGAGTCGAACTATGCGAAAATTCTTGTCTCCAAAGTTTGTTTTTTCAGTTGATTTGATCGATTGGGCACATCTAAATCCAAGATTTTGAGCCGAGTAGTTTTCCACTCGTCCCATTCTAGCCGATATTCTTATTCTCATCTTTTCAGTAAGTGATCTCGGATCCCTTGTATCCAAAAATGAACCACCTTTAACTACCCGTCGTTTTTGTATTTCTTCCTCTCTTTTATAAGGATTTTTAAATCTAAAATAAAAAATAAAAAAAATATTTAAAAATTTTATTATTTTTTTTTTTTACACAGTTGAAGTCCATTCCCAGGTATTACCCAGAAGATCGTACATTTCAAAGTCGTTCTGGGGCTTAAGTCCATTAACTGGCGCTAAGCCATAATAGCCGTCTCTCAGCTGGTTTTCTTGGGGAAATTTTCCTTGCCACAAATTAGTTCTGGCTATTTCCCAGCGTTCTCCCCATGGATAGGGCTTGCCGTGCAGGCCACCTCTAGCTGCATACTCCCACTCGATCTCAGTAGGTAATCTCATGTCTTTCCATGCACAAAAGGCGAAAGCGTCTTGGTAAGAAACATGGACTACAGGAAAGTCTAGTCTGTCTCGTATTGACGATGATCCACCTTCAGGTTTATTCCATCTCGCTTCTTTAATCGGAAGCATATTTGATTTCAAAGCCTCTTGACTCTCGAACTAAATTTTTTTTTAAATAATTTAAAAAAATAATTTTTGTAAATTTTATTCAAATATGTACGTCATCAATTTTTTTAGTGGTTTCAATTTTTGATTTTTCGTTCATCAAGGATTTGAAAACCCAGCTAAATTCTGATTTTTCACAGTCGGTTCGAAATTTGTGTTTATGGTTTTTGAATTTACGGAAGGCAGAATTTGTCACAGGGTACATTAGAATTCGGAATGGTTGCACATGAGCCTTTTTTGTCGGATGTTCATAATTTGCTCCAGACCGATCATTTATTCCCATTATAAAGTCACCACCTCTGAGCTCAACAAATGAATCCAAATAGCGGTATTTATTCAGCTCGTCATTGATATCTTGAGTTTTTAATAATTTCAATAAAATAAAAATTGTAAAAATTCCTAGCATTTTTGTCAGAAAATTTATTTATTTTTTAAATTTGATTCTTTTTAATTTGTTTTGAAAATTCGATCTTTGAGACAGATTTTTTCAGAAATATCTTTTGAAGAGCAACATAAGTTAAAATTTAGAAAAAAATTATTTTTATTGGTAATTTGTGAAACAAAAAGCTGGGCTCTTTTTAAATGGATTTTATTTATTTAAATAAAACATAAATTTTACTTTCACCCTTTAATTAAAATAAAAAGGAAAAATTCTATAATAAAATAATAAAAAGTTTAAGTCCAAAACTAGGAAATAAGAATAATCTTTTCGATTGCATTCCATCGTATGATTAATAAACATTTGTGGTATGTTGTAATATTGTAAAGTCTATAGTGTGTTGTTTGAAATATTATTTTGAATTTATGTTGAGCCTTAATAAAAAGACGCCTCTATTCAATAAATAGTTTGTTCTTTTTGTCATATTAAGTAAAGCTTCAATTTTTCAAAAAATTTTAAATGCCTTTTTTTGACTATTCGTCGCCAAGTGGTCTAAGAGATATTCTTATCAAGAACTGCTAAAAAAACGATTATGATTTAACAAATTTAAATGTATATCTCGTTGCTTTTCTAAAGGCAAATTAAATGATTCAAATGAAAAAACAAATGATTATTTTTATTTTAAGTTCATCAATCAATTCCTTCTAGATGATCTTCAGTTAGTTTTTTGAAAAAACTTGAAACAAAAATTTGAAAACTACAATTCAGGACTTTGACTTATTTTAAGAATAGAATTAAAAAATTCTAAAAATTATGAGTCTTAAATTTTTTTATTCGGGAAAAAATAAAATTTTTAGTTTAAATTTCTTTTTCAATGTAAAAATTGAAACATAATTTTTTAAACAATGCAAATCATCGTTATATTTTTTTAAGTGAATTGAATGATTTTCTTAAAGTTGATTTAAGTTTAAAATGAAGAAAATACTTATCGTTCTTTTAGAGTAAATGTAAATGGTCATCTAAGTGATCAATACTCTTTTAAAGCAGGAGTTCCACAAGGGACAGTAATAAGTCCAATTCTTTTTAGCATTTTTTACAAATGATAAACCAAAAAGAAACAAAACAAACTGTCAATACTCTCTTCTTTTTGCAGATGGTTTGACTTTTTTTATTTTTAAAAAGATAGGAAATCTTGAAAACATGATTAATAAGTACCTTAAAGAAGTTGAAAGATGGCTTTTCAAATGGAAAATGAAAATTTCTATTGAAAAGTAATGTTACATGATCTTTAAGAAAAAATCACAAGTTAAAGTCAATCTTAACATTAAAATTAATGATAGTAATTTAAATAAGGTTGCGGCAATGTAAAACGTCGAAACTATCTTAGGATTCGACTTTCGACCTCAAATTCGTAATCTGCATATGTAAAAATCCCAGAATGCCAATTTTTAGGAGGGGGTTGAAAAAAAAATTATCCGCTTAAGGGGCTTAAAGAGTTTTTAATTGTCAAAAGTATGCTTCGGTCCGATGAGAATATCTTTTGCAAAAATATATAAAAGATATATAAATCACATACCATCTTGTAGAGCAAAAAATTCTCTATTAGAAAGTCTCGAGATTTTTTCTAAAAAAGACGAAATTTTACCCATTTTTTTGTTTTTTTTGTATCTAGTCCCAGGGGACCCGCCTGAGCCCAAATGAGATATAAAATATTTTTTTTCTTCTTCTTTATATTTTTATTTATTTTTAATTTTTTTTTATCTTATTTAAATTTATTTTATTTAATTTTTTTATATTCTGAAGGAGCATTAGCTCGATACAGATAAACAAATAAATAAAACTGTTGTATTTGAATTTATTTTAATTGTTTAAAGTGTTGTTGGTAACTATTTTTCAATAAACTTATAGTGTTTACAATTTGAAGATGAATTTGATTAATTTATCTAACCTTAAATTGTAAAAAAGAATTTTTTTTAATTTTCGCAGTTGTTTATTTATATTCAAACTTTTTTATAAATTGTGAATTTAAATTTTATATCCACGAATATTTTTTATTTTTCAACTCAATTAATATTTAATGAGCTATTACTTTCAAAAATTTTAATAAAATTTTAATAAATTTTTCCTTTAATTTTTATTATTTTTAGAATTTTTCAAAAATATTTTGTATATTAATAGTGTAAAATAAGCTTTTAAACGCTATATTCACAAATGAAGTATAAATTTGTTGTGACCGCTGCTTGATCAAGACAATCTCCTCGATCTCCATGAATATACGCTCCCCAACCAACACCACCACCAGTCGGTTCCCCTTTATTTGGTATCAAGATTTAAATTTTGGTCATAAATGTTAAATAAGAAAAATGAAACCTCTGCACCACAAGTCCGCATCAACAGTTGTACTCAGCCAATTTCGCCATGTAAAAGTGTTTGCAGTGGAAAGTGCTGTTGCACCAACCTTTTAAAAATTTTATAATTTTTTTTTCTAAAATTGATTAAAAAAGTACCCAAAAGCTTCTGGTTCCTGATGACCAATAAGCAGCAACGCCCATTTCCATACTATTCCTAATATTCATCAAATGAGCAGCATTTGCTGTGCACGATGCAAGTGCTGCACTGTAGCTTAATGTTGATGAATATTCAACCCTGTAGCACCTTGAAGTAATTGAATTAAGACTGTTTTGTATGTTGTAGCCATAACCACTCAAATAGCCATTCGGACAAGTTCTACAATTCTTTTCGGATGGAGACCAATAGCTAAAAATAATTAGACAGAGCAAAAGAAAATATTAAATTTTATACTAGGGACTGTCAATGTTGCGGTAATTTTCACATTGGCAAGTGTCTTCAGCAGCTGCCGAACATGTCAATTCTCGTGCTGTATTAAGATTTAGAAATTTTGTTAGATAATTTTATTTGAAAATATTACGGGTTGAGGGCATACAAAGGGTTCCATCTCCACAATACTGATTGTGACTTGCTCTAGGTACTTGAATTTAAAATAGATAATCATTTAAGGTTGCTATAATAGTTATTTTAAAATTGTTTTTAAAAATTGACAAGCTGTTTCTAAAGAACGAGGCATTTGTTTTTGGCGCAAGAAAAAAATGACAGAGTGTCTACTTATGCTACCATGATATATTAAATCCTGAAAATTAAAAACTTATCAAGTTATTTATCTTGATGTCTTGATAAAATCGCTATTACTATAGACTATTCATTAGACTTTTTTTCCACAAGATCTAACCATAAGCAAATAAAGGAATACCTAAATAATTACGTACAGGATCTACTTGAAAAAAAATTTCATAAACTCACCGACACCTATATAAAAAATATTTTCTTAAAAATTTATTTTTGCCTTACATTTTTAAATCTTTTATTTTATTTATTTATTTTTTTTGAGGTGAACTAAAAAAATTTAGCTGAAAGGAAGGACTAAGATGCATTCCAAACTGCCAAAGTAAAAACTGAACTTTTAAAATGAATAATTATAATAATAATTAAAATAAAATTTAATACTTTATTTCTTCTTATTTCTTCTTAAAAATGTCTAAACTGTCACACTTTTATTTTAATTTATCTGTTTTAAATATTTTTTTATAACTTTTCCTTCATATTTTTTATATACCACTTTTTATATATACCACTTTGGATTTAACTTTATTTAATTTAATATTTTTTGATCTTTTTTTTGCTAGATAAATTAATAAATTTTTACCTAAGTCTTTTGTTGTATTTGAAATTTTTGTAGTCTTATTGTTTAATAAAATAAAATTAAAAATGATACAAATAAATCGAGTTGCATTAACATAACATATACCGAAGGATAAAACTTACATTAAAACTAACAACACCTCACAGAAATATTAAAATATTTGATGGAGCCTAGACCCTCTCCGGTCCCATGGGCGATGGGCCTTTGACTATCTATGATGATTTTTTGGTTTTTGTTGGTAAAAATTTAAATAAAATGAACGGCTGAAAATAAAATATTCTGTACAATTTTTTTATTATTAAAAAATTTTAAAATTCCTTATTTATTTTAAATAATTTTATTTAACAAAATTAATAGTGCAGTTAAAATTGATCTTTTTTTACTCAAAGGTTAGAAAATATCTTAAATTAAAGACTTAATAGCTCTTAAATATTTAGATTTTTTTCAAAAAGAAAAAAATTTAAGTATTAGGATGCTTTGAACTTTTCAAATAAAACTATAAAATTAAGTTTTTTAACTAGCATAAAATTAAGTTTTTGAATTTTTAAATTCAAATTTTAGTGTAAAAAATTATTAGGCTTATCTATGCAGATTCAATTGAATGGCGGCTCATTTCCTCGATTTTAAAATAATAGAAAAAATAAATGACTAATTGAGCAAAAAAGAAAAAGAAAATAATAATTCGTAGAAAAAATTATTAAAATTTAACTCAAATCTTGAAATGGTAACTTCCAATATATAAATAAAAAAATTAAGGCTCTATGTTTTTCTGTCAATTAATTTTACAAAAATCAATTAATATTTTATTCAAAACGTCAATTAAAATAAATAAAAATCAATTGATAATTTGAATGTCAATTAAAAAAACAAAAATCAATAAAATAATTCAAAAATCAATTAATTAAACAAGAGTCAATTTTAAATTAAAGAAATCCATAAAATTGAAGAATTGTCAAAAGAAAATTCTTATGTCAATTAAATAAATAAATGTCAATTAATTATAATATGTAATCAATAAAAATAATATAAATGTAAATAAAATTTAACTCAAAAATTTAAAAATACTCTAAATGAACCTAGTTCCAGATATAAACGAATTTGAGGCTTCTGAAACCTCTTCATCCTCGATTGTTCCTGTAAAAAATCCTCTTCAAGTATATGCACACAATACCTAACAATGATCAAGAATTCAAATTGGGAGTCGTTCGAAGAATTTTCAGAATCGTTTCAAAAGCTAAGAGTCATATGTTTAAACTATGAAAACTGGAAAAACAGCACATGTACTTGCCCTTCTTGGTTTAAACACTACATGTGTAAGCATATTGTTGGTATTGCTTACAGAGAACAATTGTTCGACGATTTTCCAGACCAAGCTTTAGACGTTCCTTTGGGAAAAACAAGACCTGTCGGAAGACCAAAAAAAATCTCAAGTGCTTTAATGCTCAATTAATTTTTTGTGAAATTTTTCTCTACTTTTTTTTAATTGATTTCCTTTTTTATTTAATTGATAAATAAAATTTTAATTGATGAAATAAAAATTAATGGACTCTTGTTTTTTTAATTGACGACTTATTTATTGATGTTTTTTTTTTAAAATTAATTGATTTTTGAAAAATTAATTGACGGAAAATCATATTGTCAAAAATTAATAATTTGTGTTCTGAAGGTTATAAAATATTAGATGGAAATATGTTCCATACTTTTCCATATAATTTAATTTATTTATAATTGAAATTAAAAATCAATTTTAATGTAGACGTCTCAAAAAAGAAGTTTGTTTTGCACAACTGGAAGCTTGCATTCACATGCACAATTTACTATATATATATATATGTTTTTTAGTTAAAGAGGAATTTAGTTATTGGTTTTTTTTAGTTTTTGATATTATTTAATTTTGTTTGTTTATTATTTGGTTTTGGATTTGGACCTCGTGTCCCAATAAAGTATTAAAAAACTCTATTGTGTTTAATCCGAAACCCTCGAGTCTAGAATAGGACTTGAGAAGTCTGACTGGGGAATAAAAGCCTACCAGCAGACCCCAAAATATTACATTAATTTTAAAATTATATTAAAATATTGAACAAAAAAATCTCAAAAAATTTCTAAATAAGAAATATTCAAGATTAATTTATAAGATCTTGCATTTTTCGTGTTAATATTAATCAGAGTTGTTTAAAAGTCATTAAAAAAAGTCTAAGTCCAGGATTTTTTTTTCTTGCAATTTTAGCATAAATGTCCTCACAATTCTTCTTCAGCATTTAAAATTTTAAAGACTGGACTTAGACTTTTGAAAAAAAATTTTGAAAAAAGTCCGGACTTGGACTTGACTTGAGACTTTATGCAACTCTGAATAACTTTGATATTAATTTAAAATTGTTACAAGGTAATTAAATTTTAACATTTAAATTATGAATAAATACATAATCTTTAAAATTTTCTTTTTACCAAAATATTTTGTTACTGAAATTTTATTTTTGTTTCTAATTATTAAACATAATAAACTCAAAAGTTGAGTTTAATTTAACAGAAATAATTTGAAATTAGAATAAAATCAACGATTTAATTATTTTACTTTCGTTTTTTAAATTTACTCGGAAACTATTAATTATATTTACTTTATTTTTATTCTTCAACTATTTCTTAATATTAATAATAAGAATAATACGAACTACAACAGGTCTTACTATGGTAATTAAAACGAGTTACAAAACATTAGATAAATAAAATTAAAAGAATAAGTTTTGTTTAATTTTAGTTTTGTTTAATCATAAAAATAGTTTAATATTCGATCATAAAAACATTTTTGTTACAAAAGAAATTTTTTGAAAATATTAAAAATCTTACAGCAAGCCATAAAAGCAGTGTTATAGTAACGATCTGGTGAACATCTAGACAAAAAATTTTTTAATTTTTAATCAACTAACTATTTATTTAGACTTACTGACAAGTTCCAAACAAAGCTGAATTACAGTAGAGCCAAGCATAGTCTTGGCATTGTTCTTGGTCAGTAGCGGCAGGAAAATCACAAGGTGAGTGAATCGGTAATTTGTCTTCTAAAAAAAATAAAAAAAAATAAAAAAAATAAAAAAAAATTTAAAAATAATAAAAAAAATTTTAAAAAAATTTAAAAAAAAATAAAAAAAATTTTAGAAAGATTAAAAAAAAATCAAACAATATTTAAAAAAATAAAAAAAATTTAAAAAAAAAAGTAAAAATTTAAAAGAATTGGAGTTATCGGTCTGATTGTCAATTTCAACGCCTATTTCGTTAGCAGATAAACTCTTATTTTTTTTTAATAGTTTATTTAATACATTTTTTGAGTAATTAAACTCTTTTCGCCATTGATAGACAACTTTTTAAATAGTGTTAGAGTTTAAATAATTTCAAAAATCTTCGATCGATTATTCGTTAAATGTCTCTTCGAGATCAATAATTTTTTTTTAAATAATTTTATATTAAAGAAGTAATTTTATATTCAAAAAGTTATTTTGCTTGCAAGTAGTAATTGTGTTTCATAAAAGTTCTTTTAGAAAAGTATTTTTAGAAAAGTGAGATTTTTTGGTGATAAAAAAAGTAAATTTAGTGCTAAAAAGAATTTAAAGCCTTTTTAAATTAGAATCAAACAATTTTCTGAGGGAACCCAAAAATAAACTTACTGCAAATGGTATCTGTAGTATCCCAGTATTTTGTAACAGGACAAAGACATGTGTTGTTAGCTGTATTGCATATCAAGCCATTGTAGTCCTGGCATTCGTAGTCTTGACCTGAAGCGCAAGTGCCTTTGTAGGTATTCTTCACTATACATGAAGTACTTGCTGAATCCCATCGTCGATCAGATGGACATCTTATCAAAAATATTTTACACAACTTCTCAAAGTCACATAAAAAAGTGTTTACCTGCATCTAAAATTATTTGTGGCAAAATCAATCGCCCGACAAATTAAAAACTTGGGAGATCTTTCGTCACACTGGGGGTTTGTTAGAGTTGTTACTTGAAATTGACAGCTAACATCATAATCAAGTTTAGCAACTTAATATTTTAAATTTAAAAAGAAAAAATATCTTTTATTCAAAAATTTACCACAATCGGTAGAGTCCCAATAATTTGCTGCGCTTGAGCATCTTTAAATTTTAAAAATTAATTTAAATTTTAATCTCTTGGGGTGAAATTACCGGCAAGTGTTCGTGGTGCCATCGCATGCAAGACCTTTAGTTGTCATGCACATTATGCCACTTAAAGCGCCGCTACATGGCTCATCAAACAAAAGTTGAATCACTTAAATTATTTTCTGAAAAAACTCTTTAACAATTTAATTTTTTTTTACCACAAAGTGTATTGTTCTTTTTTTTTTTGGAATTAATTTTAAAAAAATTCAAATATTTTATTTTAATTATACCCAGTAATAATTAGTTGGACATCTTTTAAAAAAATAAAAAAATTTAAAAAAAAATTTTCTCTTCGGCTATTAAGAATACTGACCGACAGACGGGTCCTGGTCCTGCCGAACATTCTAGACCATTGTAATCTTGGCAATTTGGATTAGAGGAACACGAAACGCCTTCACTAACTTTAGAACCTTTTATTTATTTATTTAAAATAAATTAGAAATTTTTTAAATGATATAAATTAAATTTTACTGCATATCGAAGAAGTCCAGTAGTGTGTACTCAAGCAGCTTTTATGTGCAAAAATTTTTTTTGAAATAACAAAAAATCTAAAAATTTACATGCATTTTTTGGTGTTGTCAACATCGCAAGATAAGCCAAGATCGTCTCTGCATTGAATATCATGAACACAGTCTTGACCAGAAGTTCGTTTGGCAACTAGATTGAAATTTTAGCTCCACTAAAAAATAAAAAAAACAAATATACCACAAGTGGTATAGTCCCAAAATTCATTAACAGGGCAACTTAAATTAAAAATTGAATTTCTAGCTACGAAAATTGATTTCTGCTGGCTTACACGCATTGTTTGGTTGCTGCATCACATAATAATCCTTTTGTAGTATCACAGTCAAACGAAGAATCACAATTGAGACCACTAACCAAGTCGAACTCTAAAAAAAATAAATTTTTTTAGGATTTTTTTGGTTAAAGAATACAATCACAGAATTAAAATTAAAATTTTATTTCCTATTTTTCTAAAAAAATTAAAATTTATTTTGAAAACTGTTTTTAAATAAAATTTTAATCCAGATACTAGACTTGTACAAAATAAAAAAAAAGTATTTTTTAAGTCAAGTGAGCTATTTAACTTGACTTAAAATTGGCTGTTAATTACCTGTACTGGCAAAATAATTACTTTCTGTAGAATTAGTAAATTTTGATAAATTGATTTCATTTTAATAGCTTCAAAAAAGTACAATTTGATAGTAATGATCAGTCGAGTAATTATTTTCAATAAAAATAAATTAAAAAAAGCAAAAATAATAAATTTTTTTTAGTTTTTACATCAAAAATTATTATCGCTAACATATTTTTTCTTTAGGAGTAAACTAAAAGTTTTTAGCAATGCCACTGAAGTATATTAAGAAAGCTGCTGCTCCAAAAGCAAAAGCATGTCTCAAATAAAATAAATATTTTTTTTTTTTGAATTTTTTTAGATTTTGATTAATAAATTTTTGAAAAAAATTGGAAATTTAAAAAAAAATTTTTTTTAGCGATTTTAAAAATTACATTATTTAAACTTAAACTTTTATCTTGATTCTGTTAATGGCTATTTTAAAAACTTATGCTCTTTCAAAATGTATATTATTTTAATTTTATCATTGAATACTTGGGTCTGAAAGAACTGCAACTTTTTAAAGGGTTAGTTATTTTTAGACCTAGGTATAAAAATGTTTTTTCAAGCCTCCATAATAAAAAGTGAAAATTAGTGAACTCAAGATCATATTTTTTATGATAAAAATTTTTGTTGTAAATTTATTGAACAAAAAAGAAAATATTCAAAAATAATTCGATCATCATTTTTACATTAAATTAGATAATAATGTTTCAAATTTTTGATCACATGTTTTACAAAATTCATAGATTTAATTCCATATTCCAAAAGTTGTTTACTTTTTTTTTCTCAAAAATTACAAAAAATTGAAATTTTTAAAATGGACCCCAAAGAAATTTTTTTATTGGATCCATTATAGCAGAATAATATTTTGATGTTTATTGATATGTTAAACCGTATTCGTATTTGTTCAAAATTTCTAATGGAAAAATAAAATGCGAAAAAAACTGACTCCTGAAATATTTTCCTGGAGTAGCACTAGATTTTGTAAATTTTTTTCTATATTTAAATTTTGACAAATCAACAAATAATTTAAGAAGCAAAAAAAAATAATTTTTTAAAAACTGTAAATTTTGTGAATATTTTCTTTTTTCATTCATTAAATTTACAATAAAAAATTTTATTATAAAAAATATGATCTAAAGTTTATAAAATTTAGAAGATAAATTTTTCGAGAACCACATTTTTTACTAAAATGTGAATATAAATATTTTTATAAAATGAGATTTCAAATTTTTCGAAACTTATGAAAAATTTAAAGATTAATTTCTACTTACGACATGCGGTTCCATTATAAAAGTACAAACTGGGACAGTTACATGTGACGGAGCAGACAGTTAGCCCAATATTATCATCACATTCGCTAGGACTTGCACATGCTATCCCGTTTTGCTTTTTGCGCTGGCAAATTGTCGAATCCCAATAGTGAGTATTCAAGCAAGAGCATGTCCCTGAACAAGTCAAGCCCAAGTCTTCTCGACATTGACCATCATCTGAACATCCAATACTGTAACCTAGCTTTGCCGTGCAAGTAGTCGATGACCAATAATCCGTGGCTGAACATAGGCACTTGTACAAATTTTCTCCCACCATGCTACAGACAAGTGATTTGGTAGAATCACAATTGGTTTGAATAGAGCAATTTTGCATATAAGTAGCAATTGGTCCGCATTGGGTTCCATTCCAGAAATTTGATGAGTCACAAGTACAAACTGAACTTGAACAAATCATGTTGGCTCCATTAGCGCATTGTTCTGAATTGGTGCATCCATTTTGGTTGTAAGAATATTTTAGTTCTAAATTTTTAAAAATTTTATAAATTTTGTAAATTTTAATTCTGTTGAAAAGAGTTGTTAATTTTTTTTGTTGGGTGATACTAATACAAATACAAAAATTTTTTAAATTATTTTAAAAAAATTCAAATGCCTACTTCTCCTAGATTTAGGGTTAATTTCGACTTTAGTTTTTTTTTGGAGTTATTACCATCGAAACTTTGTTATGACAATTTCGTTACTAATGTCCAATATTCGACTTTATTCTAAAAATTGATCTTAATTCTATAAAAATTGTGGATTTATTTAAAAAAATAATTTTTAATAAAGCTTAATTCTAATTTTTAAACTAATTCTAAGAGTTGACAAATTTAAGAGTTGACTTTTTATTTTTTAATTGAGAGAAATGTAATTGTTCAAAATTTTAAAATAATGTTTTCAATAAAAATATTTCAAATAATATTTTTCTTTAAATTTTGACAATTTTTAAAATCAAATAATATAAAAATACAATAGATAACACAAATCTCTACAAACTCAAGAAACTGAACAAACTGAACAAACTGAACAAAATGATTTAAATGATTAAAACAAGATATTCAATTAAATGAAATCATTTTTAAAAAAAAGCAAAATTCAGTTTGTCGGATTTTATTCAGATCGTCAATACATGGATTTTTAACATTTTTTCGAATTTTCTTTCAATTTCTGAAACGTTTTATTAAAAGGAATACTATTAAATCGTCAAATAAAAAATTAATTGTCTAATAGATAATTAATTTTCAAATATTAAAAAATTATATCAATAATTAAACAGTTCAGACATCAATCTAATCCAAGATTTCCCAGCATCGCTAATTCATATTCGTGGCACAGGTAGACCAGTAAAAATGAAAGGGTTTGTTTAAATAATTTTGCTTTTTTATATAATTTATTAATTTGATTTTTTTATTAGACATTTTTTATTTTATATGACTAATTAAATAAATGTATGACATTTGATTTAATAATTGACTTTTAATTAAAATTGACGAATTCATTTTGCGGCGGTGAAGTTTGCAGCAAAAAAACTTAAAGCAAATCAATTTTTTTTTAATTTAAAAATTAAATGATAATTTTGTAAAATTTTGAAAATTTTTAACATTCAAAATGAAATTTTAAAAAATTTTAAAAAAATATTAACATAAAAACTTAACTGTTTCTATCAATATTCGATCTATCCTTCCAAATATAAAGAATTTTTTAATTTTTTATTTTTGTTTACGTTTAACAAATTTTGTTTAAAAGTGTTTATCATTTATTTTTAAAATAATTGCTAAGAATTGAAAAAAACTGGTGTTTAATTTAATAAAGCATATTTTGCAATAGTTTTTGCTCCAAACTTCACCACCGCTTCATTTTTAATATCACAAAATGAATTATTTTTAGTTGACAATTAATTTTTGATTAGACCGTTTAATAAAGGGCCTTATTAAAGGTTTACATTGAAAATTTTAATTCAGACCCTTAAAAGCATAATTCTATTCAAAAACCGTGTGTACCTTTTCAAATTGATTTTCAAGCTTAATCTTAAAAGGACACCAACCAAAACCTGAGAGTCAGCGAAGTAAAGTATTATCAGTAAAATCAGATTTGAAGAAATTTAAAAAAATGGAATGTAAATTATCTTGATTGGAAAAATTGAAAAACATTTAATTGTCTTGATTCTTATAATTAATTTGTAATTTATAAAACGGGGTACTCTTCTTTTAATGTGACAATTTTGTTGTGATAAAAAAAATCAATGAAAATGTAAAAATGTAAAATTATTTTTATTTTGTCTGAAAGTTGCACAATGTCGTAACCATGAAACTAATTTTAAACTTATAAAAAAAAAGTTTTTCAATTTTTTTTTATTTTGTTTCTGTACTTTTTATAATTTTGTATTGAGTTTCACAAAACCCTTTTATTATCCAATTTTAAATATTTAAATCTTTTGATTTAAAAATAATCTCAATTAAATAATGCCAGCTTTTTCATAATAGACATGTTAACCCTCGGATAAGGTTAAGCAAATGAAATACATTTATAAAGTTTTTTTATATTTCATTTTGTTTTATTAAACAATTAAACTACACAATCAATAACACAATAAAGGCCTAAGTTGTATAAGTGTTGTTTGTAGAAATATTCGAATATGACGACTTAAATGAAATAAAGTTATACATATTTACAGTGGTGATTTGATAACAGTATTTTACGAAAAATTACGTAAAATACCGTAAATTAACCAAATTTTACAACATTTTACGTAAATTAACGTAAAATCCGAAAAGTGAAAAAGAAGTATTTTACGAAAAATTACGAAAATTTGGCAAAATGTTATTTATTGTAAATTTTTATATTTTTACATTTTTACATTTTTGAGAGAAGAAAAAAAAATCTCAAAATCAAAAAATTTAAAAAAATTTTCATTCAAGAAAAGTAATAATAAATTCGCAATTACTTAAAAAGGAGTTTTAGAAAAATTTAAATGTAAAAACCAAGGATAATTTTTTGAAAATCCCTTTTAATTAATTGCGAATTTATTATTACTTTTCTCGAATGAATTTTTTTTTAGATTTTTTGATTTTGAGATTTTTTTTTCTTCTCTCAAAAATGTAAAAATGTAAAAATATAAAAATTTACAATAAATAACATTTTGCCGAAAATTTTCAGTATTTTGAGATAATTTTGGTAAAATTTGGTAAAATTAAAAACGGTCAATTCAAAATTCAAAATTTTTTGAAAAATGTCTTTTTTTTCCAAAAATCGAAAATTTAAGAAAGCTTTTTTTATAACAGTTTAAAAAAAATATTTTTTTGACCAATTTATGAAAAAAAAACTATCTTAAATTTTGATTTTTTTTTTTTTGAATTGATTTTTGGAAAAAAAAGACATTTTTCAATTTTTAATTTTACCAAATTTTACCAAAATTATCTCAAAATACAGAAAATTTTCGTAATTTTTCGTAAAATACTTCTTTTTCACTTTTCGGATTTTACGTTATATTACGTAAAATGTGGTAAAATTTGGTTAATTTACGGTATTTTACGTAATTTTTCGTAAAATACTGTTATCAAATCACCACTGTATAATAAATATTTAAATTAAAAAAGTCATTCAAAAGTCAAGATAAACATCAAATTGAAGCATTAAAATTAATTAAGATTGTAGACAATGGTCGTTGCAATAACGATGACACCTAATATTAAATTAATGTATTCTTCAATTTAAATAATGATAACACTTTAGACTAAATACTAAATTTAAAATTTTACCACAGTAATTGGTTCTGGTGTCCCAAAATCGCTCAGTGGAACAATCACAAATTCCGGTTCGTTTTTCCCCGTTGTAAAAGCAACCAAGACCATAGGCACACTCGTTTTGATAAAAATTAGTACATACTGCCCCATAACTCAATCTGTCGACTTAAAAAAAAAATCTAAAAATTTATTTCTCTAAGCTCTATCTCTATAAGCATACCGCAGGTGAGTCCATTGAAATATTTGGTTGTCGGACAGGTACAAGTAAGATCTACACATAAAAGATTGTCTGACTGAGAGCACTCATTTGTGGAATTGCAAAAATCACCGTGGAGTTTTGGATCTAGTTAGTTAAATATTTGAAAATTAAATTAATTTGTTTGAAAATTAAAAAAATTTACAAGCTGAGCTTATTCCGATGCCGATACCGTAGCCAATCGCGCCAAATACGAGCAATGCTATTAAATTTATTGCGATAAATAATAACCATGGTCTAATGACTAAATTTTTATTATAAATTTTTATTCCTTCTGTAGGTGGTTTTTCTACATCATACTTTAAAAAAAAATCAAAATTTAAAAATTTAAAAAAACTGATTTTTCCTGGTACTTGGTAGATATTTGCAGATGTTACATTGGTATTCTCGGCTGAGTGGGCCACAGCTTGGAGTATAACTTCTGGTTTATTTTGTTTAAGCTTTGACGCCATTGTGTAATAGCGCAAAATTAATTGCTTTTAATTTCGAAAAGTAAACTTGAGATTTAAATGTATTTTCTTTTAATGTTTTAATCAACAAAAAAAGTTTTAAAATTTAGCTACTGAATACTTAAAAGTTTAATGATGTTTATTAAAAATTTGACACCTTCAATTTAATTTCGTGTTAAGAAAAATTAAGAGAAATATATTTTTTTTATTTTTCAATGATTTAGATCACGATAAAAATATTTTGTCGTGTGCTAAATAGCCATAAAATCAATTAAATTTCTGATAGCCTTTTTTTATTCATTAATTTAAATTTAGAAAAAAAAAAAAACGATTAACGAAAACGTGTTTGTCAAAATCAAATGCTACCTGTTAAATGCTACTTTTTAAAAGTTGTTGAGAATATGTACAAGTTTTAATGAAATCTACAATAAATTCTAAAATATTCAATGGAATAATTGAGAATAATTTTAAAAATTTTTTCCCAATTATTTAATGGAATCTACAGTAAATTCTCAATTAAAGAGACTAGAGACATTATATAACAAAAATTCAAGTCTAAATAATTAATAATTTGATTTTAATTTTAATATAATATAATTCAAATAATTACAATATTTTTATAAACAATTTAAATTTAAATTTTTAAGCTTTTAAGTAAAAGACCAGAGTTGTTTAAAAGTCCCAAAAAAAAACCAAGTCATTAAAAAAAATGTCCAAGTCGTTTATGACTAGTTGAAATTCTATAATGTATATCAACTAATTCAAATGTGTTTTTTTATTTATTAAAAATTAAATTTTTGTTTTATTCTTTAGCTCTCCAACAGTATTTATCAGGGCGCAAATAAATTTCTCATTACATGCCTGTATTCAGGCAAAAAAACTGGGAAAATTACTAATTATTTCAATCAAGAATTGCTTTGAATTTTTTTAAAATTTTTGAAATCAAACATTTTTGTTAATGAGTTTATAATATAAAAAGATTAAAAAAAATTTAAAAAAAGTAAAATTTAAATTTTTTTTAAATATAATTATATCTATTTAAAATATTTAAAATAAACTAATTATGTTTTTTTTGGCGAATTATAAGTAAAATTAAGTTCAGAAAATTTGCTCTTTATAATTATAAAAAAAAACTTTGGACCAAAGCTGGTTTAGTTCCAAAAATAAATCAAGATTTGATGTAAATTAAATTAAAAATATAAAATTTAATATTTTTATATTAGAAAATTATTTGATCGTAAACAAAAACATCTTTTTTTTTGAAAAAGAAAAATACTGATATTTTTAATCGTCCAAATGAGAGACTTAAAACAAATTATTAATTTATCTTTTAATTATTTAATTATTAACTTATTATTTAAAAATAAATTTTATAACAGAAAATAAAAAATAATGTACAACGAGGTACAACGTTCAACAGACATTATTCCATTAATACGAAACATCTTGTCATTTTCCTTAATTTATTTATTTTATTAAATTATTAAATCATTTTTTAATATTCTCAAATATAACCATATTAAATTTCTTCAAAGCTAGACGCGGTTCATCTCACAAAGATTTAATATATGACAGGATCTTTGATTTTTTTTATATTTAAACACATTAAAACATTTAAAGGGTTTATCCATTTTATTTTATGAACAAATTTTCTTTTTTAATTTCAAAAATGAATCATTTTTATATTTAGACTTCAACAATTCAATTTCCAACAAAAAAATAAAAAACTTGAACTTATTCCTATTATTCCATTTTTTCAAATGCATCACCTTGAAAAGTAAAATAAAATTTTTTTATTTTTTATTTTAAATCTTTAAAGTAAAAATATGTCAAATTTTTTTTTTTCTTTAACACTGTTAATTGAATTGACATACAGTCATTATAGACGAACCTGGTGGATAATCATTTAATCCTCCTTCAAGAACTCCTAAAAAGGGTTCGGATAAAGTAGCCGTGTTTCCGGCACTATGACTTGGCTGGCCAGGCATAAAACCTCCAACTCTCATTCCATCACTCCATTTATAAACTTCAGTTGCTGATGATACCGATGAATATGCCCAAATTCCAGAATTTCCAAAAGTTTCCTCTATAAAGTCTAATTCCCTGCGGCTTTTTGGAGTAATCAACGATGTTCCTTTGTTTTGACATTCTAATTTAGCCGAGGCAAACAGATAGTTACCAGAAAGCAATTGATAGCAAGCATAAGGCCATCCAGCATATTTTGTAAAACCACTTAGACAACTCAAACACTTTTTTTGACTGAGTGACCAGTAGTTGTCAGATTGACTGCAGTTTTGGATCTCTATTTTATACGATATTTTTTCGTATAAGTAGGCATCGTTTGAAGATATCAAACTATCTTTGGCGTATTCACTGTAAAAAATGCATTTTGCATTACCATGTTCCACATATGCACAATAAATGTTGTCTCTGCATTTGTTTAGGCACCAAAATTTTGAAAATTGAGAACCTGGAGCGCTATAGATTTTCCAAGATTGATCTGTTATCCGAGCAGCTTTTTTGATGAATTTTGCTGACCATTTATTCGAACAGTTGGATAACAAAATTAATTTATTAATAACCAAAATCATAAATAAAATTTTCATTTTTCAAACAATTCTGTTAAAAAAAATAATTTTAAGTTTCTTAAAGTGAGTTGATTAATAATTGAAATTTTAATTAAAAAAAGTAAATCGATTTTTCCAGAAATCGGCATTGGAAAAATTGGAACAGCTTTAGCCTGAATCCAATTGGCACATTATTGGCAAAAATTGCAAATTTTCAGAACAATTTAATTAAATTTTCAAAACCCCAACAATAATCACAATAAAAGAAAAAAATAAATTCATGGAAGGAGCTTAAGCTCGGTACAGTTAACAAATAAATAAAATAAATGGAAAAGAATGGAATCCTTAAAAAATTTTCAAAGTCAAGAATTTCATATTAATTTATAATGTTTTAAAAAAAAATACAAATTTTAATAGGCTAGGATTTTTTGAATACCAAAAAAGCTAACTCGTGTAACAAAAAAAAATAAAAAAAAAAGATAATGAATAAGACAATAAAAATATAATTTTTTTATTTTTATTTTAGGCTAACTTCGTAACAAAAAAATAAGTTTTTAAAAATAAAAAAAATATGAAAAAATTCTTTTGAAAAAGTATAGCAGGTACAATAACTTTTCTTTTCATTCAACTTTGTTTATTAAGCTCAACAATCCAAATTTTATCAGAAAGTTCTCTATAATCTTCAAAATCTGTCCATGATCTTTTGTTTAGACTCTTCTTGAATTGCTTGACTGTTGACGCACATTGGGCTTCTTAATCAAGGATAAAAGCAAAAGAAGAGCCCTAAATATTTAAAAAAAAAATTTGACTCAAAAAATGCCAATTTGATGTAAAATCAATTATTTTGTTAATAATTAAGATAATTTGTTTAGAAAAAAGCTTGTTCAAAATTTTTTTTTTTTTATTTTTTTTGTTACAGAGTTAGATATTTTGATTATTATATTAGAATGATTATTATTTAGATGGTGATTTTTTTTATTAGTTAATTTTGGCAATTTTAATAAGTATTATTTGAATATTAATTATTAAAAGTTTAGTTTAAACCAACTATTTGGACGATTTCCTACCAATGGGCTAAGGAATCAAAGGAAATTAAATTAATAGACAAAAAATTTTTTATTCCGTCAGATGATTCAGATAAGATTTCTGAGGCTCAGTTAAAGCGTTCTTGAAAATTCAAGACTTTTGATCGTTTGGTAAAGTCATTTGATATATGGAGTCTTACTAGGGATAATTGGCAAGATTGAAAAGAGACTAAATACACTTGTCCTTATTTTCCAAAAGAGTATAGTTAGTATGACTATGATATTAAAAGAAGTCAATTCTTCAGGTTTCATCGGACAAAAAAGAAATGGAGACATACCTTCATTAGCAAAAAAAAGCTATTTTAGAGGATATTTTTAATATTTTTAATTGATTAATACATAGATGATAAATACACAAATTTTTTTTTTCGAAACCATCTTTAATAATAAATATAAATACCCATTTAACAATAATCCACTTTTTTCAATCGATTTCTTTTACTTTCAATTTTTTATTCTTTTTATTTTTTTGGTTAATTAAATTATTTTTTAATAAACTTAAGAAAACTTTAAAAAAAAAACAATCGAATTTGAAAAATCATTAAATTCAATTAAATCACGTGACTAAAACAATTATGAAAACATTCTATTTTATTCTTTAAATTTATTTATTTAATTATTTTTTTATTGCATCATGCTCACGGTGTTTACTAAATAAATAAATAATAATTTATCTAAAATTTGATATATCTGATTATTTGATCTTTTTCATTAAGGTATCAAAAACAATGCGAAACTGAGGGACAATGTTTGATGGTATTTTTTAAAGCCAAAGGTGCTAAATCTTGTACAACTCTCTGTTTAATATTATAGTTATTCTTCAAACTTTAGTTAGCCTAATCATAAATGTTACGCTTTAAGTTAAATTTTGTTTTAAAATTCACGGATTTCTTCATAAAGGTGTTAAAACAGATGGAAAAATCATAAACGATGAAAAACAATTTGATAACATTTATTCAATATGAAAAATAATTTTGTGAGCTAGATATCAGTTATGAATTTTTTATTTTTATTTTTTATAATTAGATAAGTCCCATAGTTAAAATTAAAGTAAAAAGTTTTAAAAAAAAATAAAAATGAGCATGTATAATATTAAGTTACATGACAATGTATAATTTTAAGAGTATATTTTAACAAATTTTGAATTTTTTACTTTTATCTTTCAAATTTTATTAGCAGAAATTTTTTTTTATAGAATTCTTTTAACAAAATTTCAAAAAGTAATCTTTACCGTACTCCATTGTTTGATATTGCAGCCTAAAAACCGATACAATCTTAAATTATTCTTAATTTACACAGTATTTTCTAAAAATATGTTTTACACCTAGATTCCGCATTAAAATGAATTTTTAAAGTTTAATGCGGAATCAAAGTTTAAGATTTTTTCCAAAAAAAAAAATTATTTTTATGAATTTTATATTAGATCCAGCGCTATAAATTCAATTCAAAGACAAAATTAACTTTGAGATTGAGGAATGTCAAACAATCGAATACCGTAAATTAATTTAATACAAAAAAAAGTAGAATCTAATTTTTAAAATTTGTATTGAGCAAATTTGAGTCTAAATGACAAAAAATTAATTGAAAAATAAAATAAATTTTATGTAAATTTTTTGTTTCATTTATTAAATTAAGTAAAAACTTTTTAAAAAATATTTCTAATAAAATTACTTCATATTTTTTTAGCACCAATGTAATTTTTAATAAAATTTTAAAAAAAAACTCAATTAAATATATTTGATGGTTATCTAACAAAATTTTAATTAAAATCAGATAAAAAATAGCAGATAATCTTTTTTTCAAATCAATCATACTTAATATGGGCAATATTTGAGACCAAAAATCCTAATTAAATTATTTTTAAATATGTTTATTTTCGATACATGAGTAAAAAAACAACAAATTGAAAAATCACAAAAATTTATTTAATTATTTTTGAATTTGAAGTTTAGACTAATTGGTTTTGATTAAAAAATAAAGTTTAATTGAAATAAATTAAAAATTTTGAAATTACTAAAAACAGCTAATCAATTAAAATTGACTCTTTTTTCATATTCAGCATCTCGATTTCAACGAGTTTATTTTTTTTCTTGTTATCCGACTTTTTGGATCTAATGCCGAATTTAATTGTTCGATTCCTCAAATTTTTTCCTTGCTGTGTAAAAAGCAACCATGAGGCCGCCACAAAAATAGCAAAGCAACAAAAAAATATTTTCACTGCAAACAAAAGCATTGACTTGGAATCCTTGGCACTAGCAGTCTGACTAATTGGGCCGAATGCTGACGAGCTATGCAAACAAGCAATCAAAATTAAATGACTAATAAACATTTCTGTAATTAAAAATTTTATTTTTTTCTCAATTCAAATTAAACTACGGCCAAATTAGGCGCTTGAAAATTGATCAAATATTTCTCTCGAGATCAATATAGAGATTTTTGAATTAAAAGCGGAAAATCAAACAAATTGTCTCATTAGGATCTGAGGACTAAAGGCAGTGAATTAATGAGCCATTTGACTACGATACCTTTCGATATTGAGTTAAATATACTAGGCTCGTCAAGGGACCGTGGCTCATTTCCGGGATGCAAAATTAATTAGATAACTGGCTAATTGTGGCTTAAGACTTGGCAAACATGCAATTCGATATGTAAAGTTAATTTCAAGTTGACTAATATCAAAAATAATAAAAATGAGATATCCGGAAATTTACATTGAGTCTCAAATGTAAACAAAATAGAATAAAAAATTTGAAATTTAATATGAAAAAAATATATCCTAAAATTGATATATTTAATATGTGCTCACCTATCTTGTTTTATTAACTAGTCCTAAAATTGCGTTTTTTTTTGTTGAGAAATCTGATTTCTCGGAACATTAACAGTCCAGATTTTGTCGAATACTGGCAATGTCAAGTCTAGTGTCAAAAATATCTAAATATCAAAATATCAATTTTAATAGTTGATTTTTTCTAGGTAAATTTAGCTTTAAATTGTGCAATTTTTTCCAAGTCAAAGGTTATCAATGCTCAAATAAAATTTTATATTTAATTTATTTTTAATATTCTACAAGAATTTTATTTAGGAATTTTAGCTAAGGAATTCAAATATTTTTCAATTATTTCTACAAGATTTTGATATGCTGCCTTTAATAAAAAATCAAAAAATTTATAAATTTGAGCTTTTGTTCGATATCGCTCATAATTCAGAGCTAACATTGCCGTTTTACTTTAAAAGAGTGCTAAATTCTAAGTTTTAACCGCATATTTTTAGCATTCTTAATTAGATAATAAAAATTATTTGTTTATTTTTTATTAGTTTTAAAAGAAGAAGATGCAAAATTTTTTTTTAATAAAAAATTTATAATTTTTTAAGGACAAAGAATTAAATCGGTTTAATACATTATTTCTCTAGTTCCATTTATTTTTTTAATAACGCAGTTAGATAAATTCCTGGTATAATTAAGAGCAGATTTTTAACTTATTGCTTTTTTTATCTTAAATTAAATATAAAATTTGAATGTAAATGCTGATCTTTGCCTTTTAAATTAAAAATAATAATTTTTTTTATTTGTTTTTTAGTTTATCAACCATAAAATCTGGCTGAAAACATATAGAAAAAATAAAAAAATTTTTGTTGGTTAATAAAAAGTTCAAAATAATCACGCACAGTTTTATTTTTCATTTCGTTTTAAATGTTGTTTGGAGCAATCAGGAAATTATTGAGCTTTCCGTCATCAAGTCATTTTTAGTTATGATTTAGCTTTTTTTTTCAAATCAGCTATTTGAATAAACATATCTTGTTTTAATCCAATAAATTGAGTATTGATTTAAATGTAAAAATGAAAGTAATTAGGTTTAAATGGGGCTGTATCAGTATATTTTGTTATTAATTTAGATTTTGCACTTCCAAATTTAGGCTTTTATGAACATTACTTTTAGCAAAAAAAATTATTTATTTTAAAAAAAGAATTAAATTTAGAGGTATTTTTTATTTTCACATTAATTAATTTTAAAATAACAGTCTAAGAGATATCTCTTAATATATAATATAAAGAATATAATTTTAAATTTAGATATTTGTATTTGTTTTTTTTAATTATGCTTTCATTTTGTTGCCAAAAAGGGTTCAGTTTTGTCTCCAGTCAAATATGACTTGATAATTAATAATCAATTTTAGGAATATTTTAATTTTTTAAATAAACAAAACTTTAAAAAAAATATGTAAATTATTTTTTCACAAGTCATTAGATGTCCAGAGCTTGTTTTTCGTTTTCAGACCATGTTCTTTGCTTAATAGGTTGTTTCTCATTGTCAATTTTTTTACTTTTCAGCATTTTTAGTTTAAAAAAAATTCTATTTTTTCTTTAGTGAGCTACTACATTTTAAAATGAGCTTGCTGTGATATCCGTAAATATCAAGATAACTTTTCTTTGGAATTTTAGCAAGTAAAAAAATGTTCATTATTTTAAATCTAAAATTCTAGCTGCTCGAAACAAAAGATATTTATGTTTAGTTTAAATAAGATTTATTTGTATCTAAAAAATAATATTCTGGTCGTGATTTACTTTAATAATATCAAATAATAAATAAATAAGCTAATGTATGATGAAACGAGGTCTTAATGTTATCATTACAAAATTATGGTGTCTAGCAGAAAGGACAAAATCAATTTTCGCTCTTTCCTCTGAATACTGATGGTGGATGCCAATTGACTTTGTCCAGTGTATTGATTATATTTAACATTACAATTAAATTGCATCTTAATCTTCTTATCTCTAAAGTGGTCCGATTCAATGATGCTAATCTTTTATTAAATAATCACAAGTCTATATTTTTCTTTTTTAAATTGTATATTGCAAAAATTGACAAAAAATAACTCATAAATTTAACTTTGATGGAATTTTTTTAAATTAAACTTTATTTTTATTTTATTTTAATTTTTTACAAATATAGTTCCTCTACATCTGTGTTTCGAAGTAAATATCCCACCATTCTGCTTTCCATCTCCCGTAGTTTTTCAGCTTCAAGCGTCATTATTGGCATTATTTTGGTCATTGTTTTTTTTACCACTACTCTGCTGAGCATTTTTCTTTCTTAGGTCTTAGTACACGTATATTGTCTTGAAGAGTCTGGTCACCTTAAAATCAGACTTCAAATCTGTTTCTGTGATCATATCTGATTCCTTTTACCAATTTAGCAATTTCTAGATCTTTTAGAATATTTGTTAATATTCAAAATTTTTCAAATTTTAAATCAACTTTGTAAGCTCTACGTTGTACTTTTTCTAAGACAATTTAGGGATAGATCTCAAGGCACGTCCGAATGATTCATTTGAACCCTTATGAAAGGAAAAATTGATGTAAAAATAGATTCTCGATTTAAATTGGAGCATGTTATATGATCTTTGAGAAAAAAACTAAAAAATTAAAATCAATTTTGACCTTAAAATTAATGATAGCAATTTAATTTAAAAATAGAAAATAGGGTCTAAAACCAAAAACATTAGGTAATCTTTACAAATATTTGATAGGAACAATCTTGGATTATTATTTTCCTTGTTTAAATTCATTCTCAGAAGCTAACATCAAAAAAATACAAGTTGTTCAAAATTCAGCAGTTCGGTCTATTTTTGGAGGCTGAAATATGATACCAACATATTGCACCAAGAAGCCTTCAATAAATTTAAGCTATTAGCATTTTCAAATTGAGTGAGAGATGTGTCAGGACAGGATTGAGTGATTCTGTTCCACTAGCCGTCAGACTGGTGATTTGAAATCATTTGGTATTGAAAGTAAGATGTCGCTGAAGTAGAGAATAAAAAGTGTTGGCCAAAGACAACTTCTCTGGGCTATCTGGCGAGATTTATGTTTAACTAAAAGTGATCTATTTTCTAAAAAATTTACTCACCAGTTGGTGAGTTTTGGGTTAAGGTTTATTAATTTTATTTTATTTATGATGCCTTTGTGAGGTGTTTTGTCGAAGGCTTTTTCTAAGTCGAAAAATATATTGCAGCTGTATATTCATAATTCATTATTGATTTAGCCTTAATATGTGATCTTGAGTACATTTATTTTTTCTAAAACCAGCTTGTTCTTGTGGCACAGTCTTTTTGGATTCAATAAAAAGTTTGAGCTTTGATTTGAGCAGAGACATTGGACGGTATGATGCGATTGAGTCAGGTGGCTTTCCTTTTTTATGAATCATTGTTATTCTTGTTTGGGATGCATCCATGTTCTGGGTAGTTCTGGCACTGCTTTTTAATTTTCTTTTAAATTATTTATTAATAATAATAATAAAAATAAGGCTATGGATATAGGATGACTAAAAGGCAGCCTGTAAAATCAATTTTGTTAGTTTTAAAAAAATTGTCAAATTTGTTTTTAAAACCATTTTGTTGTTCAACCACTTCTCTTGGTAAAATATTCCAAACATTTGCTATGCCGGTTTGCAAAAAAGTTGGTTCTTGGAATGCAGTTTCGAACTAATTGTTTTTCAAACCCAAAATTGTGACTTCCAGCACCGTAATGGTTAGATAACTTATTTAGAAGAAAATGTCATTCAACTTGATCTATATTTTTTTACTATTTTAAATTGTTCAATTAGATCACCTCTTAATCTCCTCTCCTCAAGACTGGTGAGATTTAGTTTTACCAAACGATCGTGGTACTCGAGGTTTCTTAACTCACCCATGATTTTAGACGCTCTTCTTTGAATCTATCCCTTTTTTTTTTATTTATTTTAAATTTTATTTTATCTTATTTTTTTTTATATTTTTATTCTGAAGGAGCATTTAATTTGGTTCTTAAGCAACAAAACAGGGATGCTAATTAAAAAAAAAAAAAAAAAAAAAAATTTTATTTATCTATTTTTGATGCGGCATTTAAGTACTTACTGGAATAATGAGCCAAGTCGAGCCATCCTGCTGTTAAGCTAGCATTAAGCCAGAGTTCGGAAGCAACATAAAGCAAATTCTCTTGAGCAGGCACACGATTAAATTAAGTTAGCTAATAATTATTTTGATCATGTAGTCTTTGTTTCGTAAGTGAGGCTCGAGTGGTCCGACCAGAAACTGATCCGACCTGGCGGCTACTTTTCAATGCGTTTCTTGCCTCTTTTAATTAACTCTATTAATTAGATTTTCCTCGTTTTGTTTGGCTTTCAAGTGCTCTTGATTAAATGAGACGGCGCCGCCTCGCCTCCTCGCCAGGTAGCTGCACAGATAACTAACTAACTCCTCCACCACCACCAGTCTCATTTCGTGCTCTCCAGCTCAACATAATCTTCTATAGTTTATTTAAGAGATTTTCATCATTCTCATCACATTTATTCCAATTAAGCTCAAACTAAAACAAAATTGATTTTAATCGAAGATAATGGACTTGGGATAGAGTAAATCTCGTGACTGAGCTAGACCATATTATACAATTTAGATCAAGATAGATTTGTATCAGCGAATGTTGAGCGAGCAGGTCTCGCCGGGGAACTGGCCCGAGAACACATGCTAAATGATTCTAATGACACAAACGTCACCAAGTAACTTGATACTGCGTGGCCACATGTTTCCTAATCAGCTCAACAGATAAGTCGTGTGTTTTGCGCTAGGCGAATTGTTCGACTCGCACTGAGCTCCGACTGCAACAAAACGAGAAAATATTTTCTCTCTTCGACCAATAAAATATTTTTCTGTCTAAAATAAAATATAAAAAAAAAAATTATTTTTCTCATTTTTATTGTTTAGATTATAGTTATTTTTTTTAAGAAAAAAAAAAAAAAAATTTTTTTGTTCAATCAACAATATCGACACAAAAAGCAACAGAAGAGAGAGAGAGAAAAAAAAAGGGGGAAAAACATGGGCATACAAAATATTTGTTGGATTTGTTCCGGACAAATTGTGGACATGTACTTTTTGACTGTGGGCGGCCAGTTTACCATTCACTTGGAATGTCTGAAATGTTCGGTGTGTTTGCAAAAGCTGGAGATGCAGTCGAAGTGTTTTGTGAGAAGAGGCAGGTTTTTTTGCGCGGAGCACTATGAGTCGGAGGCGAGCTGCGCGGGCTGCCGGGCCCAGCTGATGGCCAGCGACTACGTGATCAGGCCCAACTCGGGCCAGCTCTACCACTTCAGCTGCTTCAGGTGTGCGCGGTGTCGGCGCCAAATCGAGCCCGGCAGCAAGCACGCCATCATCAACGAGGCCGTCTACTGCAGCCAGCACTATCGGGGCCGCGAGGAGCCGTGCGCCGACTTGAACAACAGTGGCGACCCGTTCCGCCACGATCAATCGTTCAGCTCGTCGTCTGTCGACTCGAGCCCGTTGTCGCTTAATCCGCAGCTAAAGCCTCTCGACAACCGAAGTGGTTCGAGTGGCGCGAAAACAAGTGCGAGTGGGTCGACGCGCAAAAAACGACTCAGAACGTCGTTCAAGCATCAGCAATTGAGAATTATGAAAGCTCACTTTCAAATAAATCAAAATCCGGATTCCAAAGACTTGAAGGAATTAAGTGAACGAACTGGTCTGCAAAAGCGTGTTTTGCAAGTTAGTTTATTATTTGGATTTTTGACAGCTAAATTTTGAAGAAAAATTTTTTTTCGTAGAATTTTATTTAAAAAAAAATTGAAAAAAATTTTTTTTTTCATCATTTTAGAGGAAATTTTGTTTAGAAAAAAATATTTAAAAATTTTTGTTTCACTTTTAACTATTTATTTTTTAATCAATTTAGAAAATAATTTTTTTTTCACTTTTCAGGATTCGATATTTTTTCATCATTTTAGAAGAACTTTTATATAAAAAAATTTTTTTTTTTTCACTATAACTCAATTTTTTTCATCACTTAAGAAGAATTTTCATTTAGAAAAAAATATAAAAAATTTTTTTTTCGTCTTTTTAGAGAAAATTTTATTTAGAAAAAAATATTTAAAAAAAAATTTTTTTCTCACTAAACAGGATTTTATTTTTTTCATCACTTAAGAAGAATTTTTATTAAAAAAAATATTAAGAAATTTTTTTTACAAAAGGTATGGTTTCAAAATTCTCGCGCTAAACAGAGAAAATCATCGACTGGGCAGTATGCGATGTTTGCGGGCATTGTTCCGAGGCCGGCGAACAGTGAAGCAGACTCAAAGCAGATGGAGGACGCGAGCTATGGTGACGAGGACCAGGAGAGTAATGAGGACGAAAATTTGGAGTACGACGTGGACGACGAGTTGAACGAGAGCAATAGCAAGAGTGTGGATGAGAACTATTCGAATGCGCCCAGTGAACAAACTCAATATTTCAATCAGCAATCAATATTCGATTTTTATAATTGTTTTTAATTGGATTTTTTTTTATTACTTCTAAAATTATTTACTTTTACCTTAGTTTTATTTTTTTTTGTTACCTGTACAAATAAATTTTAATATAAGTTTTTGTTGTTGTTTTATTGGCTATGAGGCTGGATAAAGAGCAGGTGTCAGAAAAGAGACGTGACGGAACTATCGGGTTTTATCAGTGCCGTGGCAGATTTACCGGTCTAGTTGTTTTTATGACAGGAGAAGAGCATCTTGATAAGGACTTATCTAGTTACTGGGGCCTTGAGATAGACTAGAACAAATGTTCGATTGCTATTTCTAAGATAATTGGGCATCGATAATTTTATGGTACAAGACATTTAATTACGGATCATTAGTGCCCGTAGAAATATGTTCAAATAGACAAATTGAATTTGAATTTTAGATCACAACTTGCACTTTTATTTTAATTGGATTTGACTAGTCTCTAATTTGATTCGAATGGGCTGCAGGCAATTTTTAATTTACACAAATTATCTATTCGAAACAAGCTACCTGTTGGCTATCCCAGATAATTTTTTTGTGTAGATGAAAAGTTTTAAAATTTATTTTTTTTTTTATTTGAAAATAAATTAAAAAATTTTTTTTGTCATTTTGTGAATCAAGTATTCGGTTCTAAGATTTACAAAAAATATAAAAATCAAATTTTTTTTTTTGCTTTTTATTTATTTTACTTTTATTAAATAAATTATTTTTAGAATTAAAAATCAAGTATGCAGTTCTTAGATTAATTCTAATTTTAAAATAAAAAAAATTGAATAAAATATGAATAAATTGTTATTTGATTTTGCATTTTGAAGCTCATACGAATAAAAATAAATTAAAAACCTGTGATATAATTATTATTTTTTATTTAAGTAAAGGTTTTACTAATGCTGAATTGTTTATTTAATCTTTTCGGATTTTATTTTCGGAAAGGAGATGTAACCATCAAGACTGAGAAATTATATGAAGTCAAGCAGATATTTTAAAAAAATTGTTTAATCATCTAAATAAAAATTAAAAGAAAAAATTAAATTTATTTATTTTTAGTTTTATCTCAATATTAAATCATGTGGCTGAAAAAAATTTTTTTTTTGTTTTGAAGAAAAAAGATTTTATTTTGAAATATTTTATTCAAAAAAAAAAGTTGAAAAAAATTTATAAAATGGTAAAAAAAAACTTTAATCTAATTTATTTGTTGACTGGTTATTTAATCGATGTGCTTAAATATGATCTCGGCTGCAATAAAGTGCTAAATGATCACGAATCGGATTTAATAGTGTTGAATTTCAGGTCTAAAGTATCGGAATTGGAGTATATTTGAAGATAGCTAAATCATGAGTTTAAATTGATGTTATTGAACGTGTTTCAAATTATTTCTTGTCTAATTAGAGAATATTTTTGCCGAGTCAGATTTCTGTACAACAACAAAAATACTTGAAATATTCAATCTCTCGCTCAGATTGCAATAAACGATGCCGGCACTCGAAATAATTTCAATTAATTAAAACATAAACACACACAAACACACAGAGAGCGAGGTAGCTGAAATAGCAGAAGTAATTTTAGAGCCTAGAATTTATGCCAATTATATCGAACTCAAAAGATAAGTTCAGCAATTTTGTTTTTTCTCTCTGTATGATATTAATCCAGTTCGAGTGCACTTTGCGAGCTCTAAAAGCCGCCTAGGCCAAAGGTTCCTCGCGATCTGATTTCCAGGCGACTCGCCTCATTTGAACGTGTCCTGAAATCGCTCGAAAAAAATTCGCGATTCAGAACTCGAATCAAATGAGCCAGTCATTCAAATTAGTATTTGAAAAAAAAAAGAATAGAAAACAATTGTATTTTATTTGCTTGACATTTAGCAAGCTAAATGCCATCAATTCAAATCTTGTTACCTATTCTAAGATAATATCTAATCTTGTTCCAATAGCTCTTAAATGATCCTCTTCGAAAATTCTCTTGAAAAAACAAAAACAGATTGAAGCAAACATGTTTGACTTGTGTTCGATTTTAATTAAAACCAATTCCAAACTTTAGGAGCTTAGCCCTCCAATTTGCTTATCCATCTACTTGCAAAAACAACAATTTTCTATTTTTCAAATATTAAAATAATAAACACAGTGATATATTCTGCGATTACCGACCTAGAATACACAATGTTTATTTTTGTTGATAAAAATGCAACAATAACTTTTCACAGCCTACGTGATCCCTTGGTTTAATATTTGAGCATTTACTAGATTTAATTTTCTATGCTCAAACATTCGACTTGCCAGGCTTCCATGGCTTGAACAAACACAAAATCGTTTAACTTAATCTTTATTTAATAAAAAAATCCTTGCTACTCTCATCAATTTTTGGAAGAACCAAAAAGACAAAACATAATTTTTTATTGAACATTAATTTTACTGGGGTAAATGAAAACAATTCCAATGTGTAACTACTAAGCTCTTTTTATTTTCAAATAAATTTCTTGCAATACTCGTCTCTTTTAGAAAAGCTAAATAGACAATTAAAATTATTTGATAATTTTTTATTGAACATTAATTTTACTGGGGTAAATGAAAACAATTCCAATGTGTAACTACTAAGCTCTTTTTTTTCAAATAAATTTCTTGCAATACTCGTCTCTTTTAGAAAAGCTAAATAGACAATTAAAATTATTTGATAATTTTTTATTGAACATTAATTTTACTGGGGTAAATGAAAACAATTCCAATGTGTAACTACTAAGCTCTTTTTTTTTTTAAATTAAAATTTATTGATAGAAATTTTAATTGAGTTGTTTGATCCCAATATCTGTTAGATTATTTTTTGATATGAATGGATAACTAACGCTGTTTCTAGATTAATAAAAGCACATTCCTGAATTATGTTACCCATCCTGCATGTAGGGATAACTAACTGCGCAGATGAGAATGCAAATGGAGCAAGTTCACCTAATCAAAAACACATGTCACCCATTTCATAATCGACGCTCTTCGAAACGCTCATTCAGCGTGCCCCTGTTTTCGTATTAGAACGATAAGGAATAAAATAAATATTTTTCAAGGTTAATCCACAGACCCTGTCTTTAAAAGACCGATTAACACTTCATTTATTTAATAAAAAAATCATTTAAAAAAATTTCATTTAGAAAATTTCAACATTGATCTCTTTTTTTTATTTAAATAAATAACTTAGCCCTCTTTAAATTTAGATAATTAAAAATAAATACAAAAAAAAATACAATTAACTAATTTAAATTTGAAGTTTGTTTAAAATAAAGTATCTATAGAAGTTTGAAATGTGGCGTGGTTCGGCATCTTTTGGTTTGCAGTAAAATCAATTATTTCATTGGCAATTTATTCGTGATCACATCTTGATTTTAAAAATTTAATCACAAGGAGTCATCTAGTACTGAAAATTGAGCTCGAATCTTAAACAAAGAATCTAAAAAAAAAAGAAAATTAAATATTCCATAAAGTACCGTAACTATGGCAACTGAGAAAGTATTTTCGAAAAATTCTTCTCTTCTCGAATGTTTATTAATAAATAAATTTTACTCAATAAAATATCAATAAATA
>QEOQ01000519.1:895901-1063001 GCA_010279815.1 Brachionus plicatilis
ATTTTGAAATATATGTTTTTTCCAAATCGAAGATTTATTTTCTCCAACACACAACTAGAAGAGAAATTCTTTCCTCGTTGTTGTTGTTGTTTTTTGTTAAAGAGGAGGGGGTTTGAACACTTTCAAGCCGAATTCAAACGAATCAAATTAAAGTCGATTTTGCTCTAGACTAAATTCAATTCGTTAGTGAATAAATATTTAAAGTATTTTGTTTTCTAAGGCGAACAAATGAGAAAATTGTCTAGGCGGAGAGCTACTATGAACGAATGAAACAAAGTGAAATTTCAGGTGTCGAGCGCACAGATAAGATAAGTGCTTAAGGTGGAGTTTTTCTCTTTTTTGTTTCTTTCTATTTGAATTTAATTGCAATTTTTAGTTTTAGTTGTTTTTTGATGGGGATTATATAAACCAAGCCCGAGCAATAGTGGTGGTAGTAGTCGAAGTCGGCGATCTCCTCTAATTAAGCGCTTTGCTAATTAATTAAAACAACGAGATTTATCATTAGGCCCTTCACAAGCTTAACTTGAAACATGTGTTCCAAATATTTACAATTATTGTTTCAACTTGCCTATTGGCGTTTTATGTCTTTCGAGCACGAAATCCTAGCTTCCTAAACAATTAAACAGTGACAAATTTGCTCTAATTTTTTTTTTTTTTAGATAAGATAGCAATTAAACTTGATGTGGTCATGACAAACTCGATTGGTTCCATTATTCCGCCCCACACACTAATTCACCCCAAAACAGTTCTTTAAACTACACATTTGCTTTTCATTAAATAAAAAATATGTTCAAAAAAATATTCACTAATTAATTCTTTTTTTTTTCCAGAAAATCACGTCACATGAACAACACTTGACTTAATTTGTTTGCACACTGCTTTCAAACAGTGATTTTTTTTCTTTAGCCGATTGGAATGACGATAAAAATGATCAGACCCCACCAGCAAAAAAATCTTCAACCAATGTTTCAAAAAATTTCAATTTTTTTATTAGACCAAAAAAGAAAAATTGATAAATTAAAAAAAAAAAATTTTCTTCTATGCCCGTAAAGGGCGCTTATCTCCTCTGGCTTGACACCAAAGCAGGTTCTAATAATTGTAATTGTAATAGTTGAATGAGAGAGTCAGTGACGCGCATTGTGGGAATAGTACAATATTTTTATTTTAGATAATTTAATACATAGTTCTTTCTCATGTAATGTTCATGATTAATTTTAGACTTGAAAAATGCTGCATCATTCAAAAATTGCCATGGATAATTTCGGATAAGAAACATGATTAATTTCTTATTAATGTTTAATTGATTTGAAATAGAGCTTACAAAAAAATTTTAAAATTTTAAAATTTCGAACTATAAAATTTTTTCTTCTAAATTATTTTGTTGAAATGCTAAAGAGACTTGCTAGCAAAGAGAAGTTATAAAAATAATGATTTTCATTGAAAATTACATGTAAACAAGCTTGTAAAAAATTTTTAAATATATTAAAGTAAATTCAATTTAGTATGCTTGCCTACATGATAAGCCCGGCCAAAATCTCAAATAATTCTTAGCTGTTTGTCAAACATGGATCCAAAATAATCAAAAAACTTGCAACTAAATTTCTTAAAAAAAAAGGAAGAAAGATTCAAACTAAATTGGGCATTAAATAATCCAGTAGTAAACCAAGTTGGCTAATGATTCGGGCTAATTGTAACTGAATCAAAAATTGAGTCTTGTAAGATCAATTTTTTCAATATTTAGATATATTTTACCTTTTACATTTTTCTGCTTAGCTTTTTAGTTCAAAAAATTAAAATGAAGAAACAAGAAAAAATTTTAAAAATAAAAAAATTTATTTAGAAACAAAAAAAAAAAAACATTAATAATTTAACTTAATTTTTCATTTTTTTGCTTAGCCATTTAGATCGAAAAAATAAAATATAAGTGTTGAACCAAAAAAAATGAAGAAACAAGAGAAAATTTTACAATTAAAAAAAATTTTTAAAATAAAAAAAAACAAAACATTAATAATTTAACTTGATTTTTTTTCACAATTTATAAGAAAGAAACTTGTTCGAATAAAAAAATCTAAATTAAAGTGAAGAAAACGAGAAAGAAAAACTAAAAACTAAAATACACACAATTTAAAATTTAAATTTGAATATTTATTTTATGTTTTTCCTTATTTTTTCTAGCTTTATTTTTTTTATAATAAAGACACATTCTCGATAGGCGACTGAAAGGAAGCAGCTCACTTCCAACCAGTCCGTCTAAAACCCCTGATTATTTTTATTAAAGTGAAGTGTTGAATGAAATCTTGAACTAACTATAAAATTTAAATGATACTTCAAGTATCATTTAAAAATTTTATAATTTTAAAATTTTAGACCTGCAAATGTCTTATAGTGGATTAAAATTGTTACCTAATCCTAATCGCTTCCAAATAAGATGATCTTGTTATTATGATTAAGAACACATGTCACGTAACTCGGAAGATAGACTCTTGAATTTGCCTATTTTACGGAGCACGCTAGCAGCTAAAAAGACGCTGGAACCCAAAATTAAATAAAAAGTTCCACATCAAGCTAATTCCTTCTAACAACGTCAAACTATTAGAATTAATTGCCTTCATTAATCAATTTCAAGAGATTAAAAGCTTGTGATTAAGAGAAAATTTTTTTTCAAATTTTTGTTCATCACTTCCATTTATTTTACATATTGAAATAAAAAAAAGAAAAATTTAAATTAAAAATTTTTTTTTTAAAGTAAATGACAATTGAAAAACTTATCCAAATTATTTCATATTCTAAGGAAATTCTCCCACTAACAAGAGCCTCAAATATCTATTTTTTATTGGTTTCATATCTTATTTTTATTCATTTAAAAATAAAAAATTCTAGTTCAAATTAGTTGCATAAAAATTTGATATCAATTATTTCCAACCAAAAGAAGCTCATACTCGAAGACGTTTTTTTAATAAAAATAATTCTAAATTTTGTGGATTTTTGCTTCTCTCAAAAACTGATTATTTTGCCAGTCAATAAAAAGGCTCAGTTCCTTTGCACAGAATTGCAGATTTTTTTGCACACATCTGCTATTGAGTAAGCAAAAATTCTACAAAATATTTAATTTTTCAGAATTAATTAATCCCTTTTTTAATAAAAAAAAATATTCAAATTTAGTTGAATAGACAAAAAAAAATTAAATAAACATAAAAATATGAGAAGCGCTCATCTTCTTTTTCAGCACCTTTCCGGTCTGACATCAGATTGATCTTCCACAATTTTCTTATTTGCTTCCATATTTTAAAAATCATGAATAAAGAATTTTTTTGTAAATTTGTAATTTGGTCCCCCATCTGAGGAAATTCCTGGTTGTATTTTTTTCCTCTACTTTTCGCATTTTGTTTTAATTTTTATTTAAAATTGATGTCTTTTGTAAAAATTAAATTTTTTTCATTAAATCACAAAATGCCAACACAAAAAATATTTTCAATGACAAAAAAATTGGAAATTAAATAATTGAACAAAAAATTCTAAATGATCAATTTCTTATTGATTATTCATTTTTATTGTAAAAAAATCAAAAATCAATTTCAAATTAGTCCTAAATTTAATTATTAAAATAAAAATTCTTAAAGCTCTTTTTCTAAGCTACAAAATGGCGATTTTATTAACCATTAAATTTTTGGAGATTTTTGTATTCCGACTTTGGTTTACACCATAACTCCATTTTTTTCAAACTATAATGTTTAACTTTTAAGTCCATTAATTGCGGACCTAAAAGTGTCGACTTTTCTAAAAAACAAAAATTTTTATTTTCACTAATTTATCAAAAAAAAACTTCTCTACATTTTTTAACTTAAATTAAAGTTTTTTGCTTAATTTTTTTCTGCTAAAAAAAATTAATTCATTGGAGTCAATTATTTGAAAGATTTAATTTTGAGTCTTTTATTAAATATTGCCTTAAAATTAACAAAAAATTTTTTAAGGCACTAGAGACCTGATTTAAATTTTCACAAATTTATTACATTTTTTAATCTAAATTTAAATTTTTTAGCTTAATTTTTTAATGAAAAAAAAAAATTTGAAGTTTATTATTGGAAGTGTTCGAGTTCGAAAAAGGAAAAAATTAACTTTTGTTTGTAACTCTTTATTTTATTTAGTGGATTGAAAAAATGAATCCTTTTTAAATTTTTTAAATTGACAATTTTTTTAAAGTAACCTGTCCAAAAAAAATGCCAAAATGCTGACTCAAAAATCCATCATCTCCTAAAAAAACGTGTCTGTAAAAAAAAAAGTATGAATATGAGCGAACACGCTCAGGATTCAGGCTCCAGTGTGGTTAATCGATCTCACTTAGCCATATCAAGTGGACAAATTGTATCCAACAAAAATAACGTGATTTATTGCACCGAAAACATATTGGAAAAAAATCAATTTTTTTAGGTCTACATGAAATTTGATAATTTTTTTCTAAAAAAAAATCCTCTTGTTTTTTGAATAGGCTGGCAGGCACGATCACATAATCAGCACAAACTCTTAATCTGACCGGGCCTGCTTGCCCATCAAATTCGCCTTAAGACGATCACCGGGGATTAGACTTGTTGCGCTCGGCCCGACCATTGCCGAGTGCCATTTAGAAAATATTTGCCTGATTTTTGCATGTTTGTTTAAGCTTGTTTGTTTGCAAATCTCGTTATTAAAAATCACGAACTTAGCTTAGCCGGATCTAGTCGGATTCGCTCGACTCTTTGGCTGTCTTGACTAATTGCAGCTTATGTTCAACAAAGTCAAACAGCATGAAAACTCCAACATGTGCGAGTCTTGCTGTTTGGCTTTGTTCACAGCCAAAAAGCCCCACAAAATGATGCAGCGCCTTTCACTGAAACCACAAGAAAAAAAAATAAAAAAAAAAAAAAAAAATAAAAAACGCCCTTCCTCATAAGTTATCAGTTAATTGTGTTACAAAATGATTTAAGCAAATATTGGTTTGTTTTTGCTAAGAATTTGGCTTTCTCACCGGCACAAAAACTGGGGCTCTTTGTTTGCTTTTAATTATCAAGGTAGTTAAAAACGACTTAGTCTAATCCGAGATGTTTCTGATTACGCTAACAGAAATGATAGAATACCTTCTAGTCTATTTATAATTGATGAGTAAATATTTGAGAATGTATCTTGCGGCAATTAGATGCGGCTTAATTATTCACTGGCTTAGGGATTTTGACTAATTGCACTAACCTTGGCCCTGCTAGATCAAACTCTTGTTTCCACTTTTTTTTTCTTGTTGACCGGAATAAACTGTTTTTTATTCGAAAGGAAAGAATTTAACTTGTTTTTCTTTTTGACAAAAAACTATTTTATTAAAAGGCAAGTTACATTTTGAACGCTTAATCCGAGCGCAAATATTTGCGCTCGGACCAAGATTAATCTTGAAATTATTGAACATTATTTAACTATGACTTGGTGTGCCCAAGCACTTAACATTTTTCTTTTGTTGATTGCAAAACTAAGCTTGGTCTTGGTAATCCGATTGTAATTCGAATACAAGATTAGGTTGTGCAATCAATTGTCACTAGAGGTAAGAATAAGCGAGAAGCTGAATGAAATTTTCGAAATTAACAAAATGCGAACAATGTAGCCGCTTTGTTAGCCCTAGTCAGATGAATCAAATTTTGAAAGACAACACCTTTGTATCAATTACTACTGTATCGGCTTTTATTATTTACAAAAATTAAAAAATAAAATTACATAATTTTTGCATGATAATAAAAATGAATTTTTTTTTTTTTTTTTTTTCAAAATTTTGATCTAATTAGCAAGTTTTGGCAAAAACAAGTTTGGAAAAAATTTTTTTTTTTCTTCTTTAATTATAAATAAAAAATAGATTTGCTCAAATTAAATTAATTTCTAGAAGTTGGAAAATTTAATTGATTGACGCGAACGCCACCGCAGTCTAAAAAGGTGCAGCAAAAATTTTAAATTATTATTTTTAATTTTCTATTTTGAGTAGATGTTTGTAAACTTTACAATTATATTACTAAGACTGAAAGAAAATTAATGTGCAAAGTTTGGCAACAATTGACAACATTGGCAGGCATAAACCTAAAATTTCATTAAATGAAAAAAATTATTTAAAATAGTTCAATAAAATTTTTTTTTTCTTTTATTCTCTCGGACTAATTTGTATTTAAATTTATTTTTTATTATTAATCTCTTACGGTACGCTTTATTTGACAGTGTACCGATAGTGGCCCGAATGTGGTCTTTGCATTAGAAAATAAACAAAAGTAACATTCTTAACAAAGTTATGAAACAGGTTTAAATTATTTGATATATTTAATAAATAGTCAGTTTAACCTTTTGAAAAATTCTAATACCAAAATGTACCTTAGAAAAAAAACAAATACATTTTTATCGCATATAAAATTACTAAGCAAATTTCTAATTGAAAAAAATTCTGATTAATTAAATTAATTATTAAAGATTAAAAAAATATTTTTGTTTTAAATGATAAGAAATAAATTTCAATTTTAACAGAGTTTAAAGCAAGGATTTTGAAGACTTTATAAAATTGATTTATTTAAAAAGTTTAGAGCTGACATTAAATCTTTTTTTCTTTTTTTGTCATAATTTAATTGATATTTAAAAATAAAGCTTTTGAAAAATATTTAAACTTTGAATTTGTTCATTTGTGATTTATCACTTGCAAAAATTTTAAATTCACGAAAAATTTGATAAAATGGCCGACTAAAATAATTTTTTATATTTAGAAAGCAAATATTTATCCGACAAAAATAGTGTACAGAAATACAAAAAAATTCTAGTTCATTAGCCATAAAAATTTGTTATTTATTAGCTTCACAAAATTAAAAATATTCTTCCTTCGATTGAAAATCAATTTGATAAAAATCATTTTTTAATAGTGTTGCATATGATCAGCATTATTTAATTTTAGAATTAAAATAATCTTGTAAATTTTAAATATGATTTAGGATAAAATTATGGTTTCAAAAAATTTAACTTCAAGATTTTTAATTTTTTTCTGTTTTTGACAGTTTTAAAAAATAAAATTATACAATAATGTTTGAGTGAAATGAAAAGTTTTTCTAGTCATCTTTTTAAAATATGCAATGTTTTTCCGAGTTTTAAGACTCGGAAAAACATAGAATGAAAAAAATTTTACATTTTTTTCTTTTTTTATATTTTCCTTTTTTCTAATATTATTTGTGCGATGTTTCAAAAACAAATATTCAAAATTAATTATTATTTGGTTCTAAACGAGTCAGACTGAATTAAATAAGGTTATAACCACAATAAAATTACTTTTAATAAAGTCGTTCTGATTTTTTTTATTTTTGTATAAACTCCTGATTTTGAGCTAAATTTTTGAATACTATATTTTTTTATTTTATTAATTTGGAAAACTTCAAAGATAAGATTATTCCTACAAATGGTTCAAAACGAATTTAAAAAAAAATATTTCATAAATATAATCAGAATTTTTTTTTTAGATTTTGAAATTTTTTTGTTGAAACATGTATTTTTTTATTTAATTTGAATCAATTTTAGACTTTAATCACCAAAGGTTTAAAAATTTAAACAATTTATTTTCTCATCTTTTAAAAATTAATTTTAATTTAAAAAGCTTTTTCTTGCCTCATGACCTCGGACCGTAGCTTTTTTCAGTTAGTCTCTAACCAAAGTGGTCTTTTTCTAGAGTTCGTACTCGCAGCCATTTTTTATGATCCAAGAGCGCCAATTTTTCAAAGAAAATATGAAAATATCATAAAGTAAAATTATTTACATTTTTCCTAAGACTCAACCAAATATTCAATAATAATTCCAATATTAACACGATTTTTGCTAAATTTGAAGTAAAAATTATCCAATTTTATATTTTATTTCACTAAAATTTTTGATCTTTCAAATGACAAATTTTTAATTTAAGTAACAGATCAAAAAATTTTCATGGAAAATTGTAATAACCTTAATAAGAATAATTTTTAGCTAATTTAAAAAACAAGATTTAATTTTTCTCTTTATTTTCTATGATTTTTTTACAAATAATAGACAGAATGATTACAAAACTTGTTTTTGCCTCTTTTTCAAGTTTTTTTTATTTTTGTTACTAAAATTTGCCTTATTTTTAAGTACAATACTGTAAAAAATTTAATTCTTACTTTTTTACTTAAGAGTGAAAAAAAATATCTTTTTATTAATTATTTGCTATTTTACCGTTTTTACGTAATTTTTTTATAAATTAGTTTTTAATTTACTTAATTAATTTGCGCGAAAAAAATTCAAATGAAAAAATCAATACTATTTTACATCAATTTTCTTTTCAACATAAAAATTATTTAAAAAAAAAACAAAATTATTCATTCAGATAAATTAATTTTTTTATCTTAAATTTAAAACAATTTGTTCCAAAGAAAAACTATTGCTTATTAATGAATCCTTCGACGCTTTGTATAAAAAAATTCACATAAATTTAAGTTTAACTTTAAAAACTAAGGTTTTTTAAAATTTTATAATGCTCTAAATAGTCGGTTTCAACTTTTATTTTTTTTAATCAATTTTTTTTTTGTGCTTAGAAGAATTTATTTTTTCGATAAACTTAAATTTTTAATTTTTTGTGTAGTAATAGTCTACCCAAGTCTAATTAGTTAATATTAAAAAATTACTAATTATTAGTTTAAAACTAAAACTAAAAATTTTAATTTTAGATTTTTTTCCTTTTGTTCAAAAACATGATTTAGTAAAATTTAATCAAAAATTGAAAGTAACTATTAATTTTTATTATTTAAGAAAAAATTAAATAAAATATATAAAACGGTATTGAGCATGGTAAAATCCGTAAAAAAAATTTTTTTTAAGATAAATATATCGAAATAAATATTTCCAGCAAAAAAAATTTTACTATTAAATTTAAATCTTAAACAATATGTTTTTGGAGTTTGTAATTAGTTTTTTTAAGTGAAGAATACAAATAACAAGAACCAAAGGCGACAAAAGATAGAAAGAAAATTAAAGATAAATGTGTCGATGAATTATTTTTTAAATTTATTTCTTTTGGTATTATATTTTCATGATTGATTTTGAACCCCTCTTTGAAACCTTTAAGATCATTTTCGTCTAAACCATTAAAATCTAGATCTCCAATGTGGTCGCGCTTATTAATTATGGGAACAATGTTTTTACTTGCATAAAATGATACTAAATAATTGAAGACTTCATCAGAAACAAATTCACTGGTGCCATTGTAACATTTTTCGCATTGAGTTTTAGATGGGAATTGAATTTTTGGATAAGCTGGATCAGCAGTTAGGTCATCGGTCAAATGCTTATTGGCAATATTGTGACCTAATGGAAAATGTCTTAGAAAGAGATAAAATTAATCAATCAATAAGCTTTACATCTCCAAAGATACAAAACAGCATCCTGGGCTTGTTTTAAATGATCCAAATAGTCGAGAGTTCCTTTTTGGAAATTTTTTGAACATTCAGAGCATCTAAAGAAGTATTTAACAAACAGGCGAATTGCTTCAAAAACTTCTCTAACATCAAACCCTTGTTCAACTTCCAAAAAAATTTAATTTATAATTAATAATTTAAAAAAAAATACATGGCTTTAATTTTGCCATTTCAAGTTCATATTGGCGAACTGTTAATGAATGAAATAATGTCCACAATGAACACGGAAAACCACGGTAATTTGGTGTCGATCCTTTGCAATGTGCCCATTCTGTACTCTCTGGTAAATAAGATTCATTCTTAATTTAAAATTAAATAATAAAAATTAATATTTTATTAAAATAAATTTATTAAAAAAAATTACATTTTGATCTTCTTTGGTCATTTGGATCCATTGATCTCCACTAATTTCATTTGAATTAATTGAACTTAACTTTCTGTCCAAGTTGGTCAAATAATTTACCACCTCTTTTCTGCCCGGAAAATACTTAATTGAAATTGATTAAGTAATAATAATTGATTAAAAGTGCCACTTTAATTTTATAACTGTTCAAAACTGATTGATTAGATTTGATTGATTGGAATGTTTGAAATTAGAATATCAACTATTTAAACTGAATTTTTTTCCTGGTCTAAAGGCATCTTTATTTGTAAACTTGGAAAAGGAGAGAATAAAAAATGGAACAAGACTCATCTTTGAAAACCCTACCATGTGATTCAATCAACCAGTGCTGTGATTTGGAGAGAAAAAAGAAAAAATTGTTGGAAAAACTCAAAAAAGAAAAATTTCAAAACATGAAGGGATCTTCTTCAATTTTGGACAAATTAAAAGAACAACGTCAATCATATGAAAATAGACTCACTGACCAAAAAGAAAAAATAATCTACAAACAACATTTACTTGTCAAAAAGTTAAACACCGAAAATCAAATTTTAAATGAACAAAAAACTCACTTCGAACAAGAACTAGTTTCATCAAATGGTCAATTAGAAAATTTTAGATTTAAATGCAATCAAGTAACTGAACAAAACAAGAGTCTTAAAGATCAACTTAAAAAATCTCAATCTATTTCTTCCAAAATGCTCACCGATCTTAAAAATTCAAGGAAAGAAATATACAACTTGGCTAATCAAAATAATTAATATAATTTGATATTAAAAATTTTAAATATTTATATCGATTAAGAAATTAAAATAAATTATTAAACAATTAAAATATTTTGTTCTTTTTTTGTTAATTAAAAACAAAGTGATGAATTGAAATAGTTCAATACTGCTTGACAAAATCTAAATAACTTATTTGAATTTTCGACATAAAAATTAAATTATATAAAAGGTAAATTACTCAAAAAATTGTGTAAAATAAACCTCTTCTCTAAAGTAGAAGTAATTATTTTTTTCTTTAAATAATTTTTGTTTGCTTTTTTTTCAAATATCTATAAAATAATGTTTTTTTATTAAAACTACATTTATTTAACATAAGATTATATTTTTTTATTTGTTAAAATTGTTAAAATTTCAAATACTTAAATCATGTCAAAATCTTAATTGATGATTAATGAAACTAAAGAGTTTTCACCTTCCATTTATTTATCTCATCACAGGTTCAAAATATATTTTGGATTTCAAAAATGTTAAAGTAATTTAAATTATTTTAAATTTATCCTTTTCCCTTCAAGTTTAAAATAAAAAAAATATTTTAAATAAACAAAAAATACCTACTTTAGCTAAAGCTTTGATCCATTTATTTAAAGCATCTAATTTCTCACCATTTATTAACTTTGATCTTGGCACCTCAAACCGCAGAATCATATTCAGACCCGATTCCAAATCTTGCATATACACTTTATTTTGACTAAAAATAACTTTATTATTTGAAGAATTGTCCCCATTTTCTTTTAATTCCTCCTCCTGTGCTAAATCTTCATTTTGATTTCTATTTTTTTTAAACTCATCAATCAAAATTTTATATTTGGTTCTTATATCTAGACCATTGTCTAAATTTTTTGATCCAAAATTTTCCCAAAATTCAGCATGCTTTTTCATGGATCCTTTGGAATTGAAAATTAAATAAACCACTGGTAACTTTCTCTTTTCTATTTGGAATTTTTCCATTAAAAAAGCATTTGATTCAGGCGTAGCGCGTCTTATGACCAAATCGGTTCTGTCCGAAAAGTCCAGCATTAGTTGTTTGCCCAAGGCTGATTTTGTGTCTTCGAACACTAAAAACCCGTGCTTTGCATCCTTGTTGTCCAAAAAAATTGTATCCAGTCTTTTCGACCTAAAAATATTTTGGTAAAATTTTTCCAATCTTTATAATTTTTTTGTTACGTATAATCTTTAAAAATAGGCCATTCGGGAGGGACTGGGTTTACTTGATCCAAAAATTCAACAATCTTGTCTTCCAAGTCGTCTCTGTTGTTGATTAATTTAGAATCATGATCGGGATTTTGAAAATCGGCATTAGGAGGAAACAACCTCAAAGTTGGATAATACTCTATATTGAATTCCCTACAAATTTTATCATTTTTTGGATCAGCACAATTAATTGCTGCAATATTTATCACTTTAGAATGCCATGGTTTAGTCTTCTGGGCCAAATCTTTCCAATGAGCTGCGAATCGTTGACATGCACCACACCAGTGCGAGTAAAATTCCACAAACCACGCTTTGTTGGAACCAAAAACAGTCGTTTTTATATTATCTGAGTTTAAAAGCTCGATGTTGTCTTTTCCTGGTTGGTACAAAGAGGCAGATCCATCAGGCAGTTGGTTTACTGCCAATAATGTCGGAAAGAAGAAGAGAAAAAAAAAGAAAAAAATCATAATCCACAATTTTCATAAATAAAAGCTATTCTAAATAAATAAAAATTTAATTTTAAAAATTTAATGCTAATTTTTTGAGATTTTAGATAATTTATTCGAATTCGATACTTTGCGTTCAAAAAGATTTTGTCATCATAACAAAATTTGTTTTAGAAATACGTGGATTTTTTTTTATTTTAAAATACAAAAGATTAAATATCAGTTTTTTTTTTTTAATTTGGTGGTATTTAATTAAAGAGAAAGTAAAAATTTAGTCTATAATTTCTTTTTATGTTCAAAAAATGTCTCTTTTTTCAGCGGCAAATCTTTAATATCATTAGAATGCCTTCTCCAAACTGGCATCTGCCTGCAATAAGAGCTTAATTCACCTCCCATTCCGAGCAATTTGCGGAATTTGCAGTGGAATTTGAAATTTTTTCATTAGAATTTCAATTCTGCGAAATTAGAAACTTAAAAAGCGGAAATATTTAAAATTATAAAATTCAAAAAATTATTTAACTTACTTTAAATATTTCTTTCCTTTTTTTGATTGATGATAACTTAAAGTCGAAGTGAAACAAATTTTTGCATGCTCAACATTTATTTTAATTCTGTTTTTTGATCAAGTTTTTTCAAAAATTTAGTTTGTTCTTTTAAAAAAATTTTGCCTTGAAATTTTCCAATTCTGAATATTATTTTCCACGTTTAAAAAATATTTAACAAAAATTTTTTCCATGCGTCACGCTGCATATTGCAAAAATTGATAAAACATTTTAGAAAAAAATATTTATTAAAAATTGATTTACAAAATGATTTGTGAAATTTTCAACAAAAAAAGACAATGAAAATTATTATTATTTATTTATTTTTTTCTTTATCGAGCTAAAGCTCTTTCAGAATAATATGTAAAATAAAAAAGTCAAAATAAAGTTAAATCAGTTAAAATAAAATTAGAAGAAAATTATAAAAACTAAATGTTGAAATAGAGAGGTACAGGTGACACATGTTTACAAAGTTGTGACTTTAGGAAAAAATCTCCTAATAAAAAAATGATCGTGAAAATATATATTAAATAATTATCTAAGTTAGTAAACCAGAGTTATTTAAAAGTCTCAAGTCAAGTTCAAGTCATATTTTTAATTTTTTTTAAAAGCCCAACTACGATCAGTCTGGACTTTAATTTGGAATTTTATCAAAATCCAGAAGTAAACTCATCAAATAATTATATTTACCAGAGTTGTTTAAAAGTCACAAGTCTCAAGTCAAGTCCAAGTCAAGACTTTTTTTTTTNNNNAAAAAAAAAAAATCCTGACTTGGACTTTTTTTTATGACTTTTAAACAACTCTGATATTTACCAACGAAAATTTTGACTGAGATGGTAATTTAGTCTGACATTTACTCTTAAATAAGTATTCTAAAATTGTCATTCAGTTAAATTTAAGCTACAATCATTCTTTCCAATTTCAATTTTAAAATAATTTAGTTAATTTTTTATTTAGCCAAAATTTTTATGTTTTAAAATTTAAAATTAACTTTTATTTTCCGATAAATGAAATAAACAAACATTTTAACCCAAGGCTTAATTAAATACAATATCTTTCAAATAAAATTGTGGAATCTCAATGCTAAAACTAATGGAAATCTAAAATAAATCTATACTAGGGTCAATTTTAGATTGTTCATTTCCCCAGTCTAAACTTAATATCAGAATTTAACAGATCGATCTAAAATTCAAATTGAACATTTTTTTGAACAATTTTTTAAAATTTAGACAAAAATATATTTTAAAACAAAAAAAATTAACTTAATACCAAAAATTAGTTTTACAAGATTATTTAATTTTCCAGGCTAATATTTATTAATACAATTAATAGACATTAAATACGATAATCATTGTCAATGATGAAGATAATGAAAATTTAATATTGTTCAGAGGCTAGATTTTACTTTCCTTTTTATGAAAAATTCTTGAAGAATATCAAAAAGTTATTCACGATAAAAAAAATCATTTAAATAAATGGGAATTAAGTATTTTAATCAAAATAAGTATAATTAAAAGCATAAAGTAGTGATAAATTCGAATAAGTAGCATTTCGAATGAAAATTAAGTTTGAATTTAATTTTTGAATATAAATATTTTTGAATAATATGCTCGAAAATTAATTTATTTAAATTAATAATTGAATCTTTAAAATATTCGAATTAAAATTTGAAAATAAAAATTAACCAAAAAAATAATTGATCAAAAAAAATTTAATTTAAAAATAATTCATTGAATAAATTGAATTTCAATTCGATTTGGATACAAAAAGTGTGCCAGATTTTCACCACTCAACACAACTCTTCAAACATTTTCTGGAATACAATATTCCCATCCATCTTACCAGGTACCAAAAAATAGCTGTTCTGATATATCCAACGCTACAAGAGTACAAAAACTAAATTTTCGAAAAATTAATTTTTTTAAATGTTCTATTCAAATTTTAATACTTTCAAATTGTTAGCTGAATTTATCTAAAATTCAAGTTATTTTTTAAATTATAATTAATTTTAATTTAAAAAAAGATAGTTTTTGAATTAAATTTCAAAAATAAAAATAAATCAAATCAGACTTGTTTTTAAGTCACAGTTTTAAGTCTAAGTCACAAAAATTTAAGTCAAAGTTATGACTTGACTTAAAATTGTTTTTTTTTTTTTTTAAGTCAAGTCATTGACTTGACTTGACTTACAGTGGTATTACGATAACTGTATTTTACTATTTTTTACTATATTTTACGTAAAATTACGTAAAATTGCCAAAGCAAAATTTAGTGAATTCACGGTATTTTACGTAAATTTACTATATTTTTCGTAAAATATAGTAAAAAATAGTAAATACCAAAATGTGCAAAAAATACCGAAATTTTGACATTTTTTAAAATTTTTTGTTTTTTTTTTAATTTTTCATTTTTAAAGGAAAAAAAAATTTGTAAGTTTTCCTTTTTTTAGGTAAATTATGGTAAATTTTAATTAAAAAGAGTAAAAATACGGAGAATAATGAAAATTTTTTTAAAAAAACTTTACCTACCCATTTTTTACTGATTTTTTTATACAAAATATTTAATCGCTAATATTTATAAAATTTTAAAAAACCTTTAAAATATAAACTAATGATTCGACCATCCATCTTCTTTCTCAATAACGATTTTAATTACCTTAGTTCAAATTGTTTATTAATTTAATTTTAGGCTGTGTATTTATAGATATAAAAATTCTTACTTTTTTTAAGTGATTTATATAATTCTGACACTTTTCGGGAGTTAATGTTTTTTACTAAATTTACGTAAATTTTCGTAAATTTACAATATTTTACGTAAAATATAGTAAAAAATAGTAAAATACAGTTATCGTAACACCACCGTAAGACTTGTGACTTAAAAACAACTCTGAATCAATTATTATTTAAAATTTATCTTATATTCAAGATTTTTTTCGAATATACTTCTATATTTTCAATAGTCTTTTTAAATTTTTTATTTATTCAATTTTCAATTTGTGTCCAAAAAGCTAATTATGAAAATTAAGTATGTGTTGATGTATAAGTTCTATGAAAAGATTTTAGTTTAAGTTTTCAAGTCAGACCTAGACCGAAGTATTCACTTTGACTATAAAAATATTTGATCAAAAGAAAAAAATACTAAAATTTATTTTAAAAATATCGAGTCATAAAAGTTGAAAAAAAAATCATTTCAATAGTGATTTGACCACCGATTCTGCATTTAAGCTTTTAAGATCTGCATAAGTTTGTCCAGTTCCAACAAATACAATCGGCTGTCCAGTGGTATAAGTCATCGAAATGGCAGCGCCAACTTTGTCATCAATGGTGTCAAATTTGGTCAACACAATTCCATCAATAGTTCTTACCAGATCGGGATTGGTACTTTTGACGGGACTGTTATCAATCAAAGCTTGATTGAATTTTTTTACTTGGTCAACTGCCTCATTGCCTACCAGCGCTTCACCAACAAACAAAACCAAATCTGGATTATTCACATTGATCAATTTGGCGAGGGCTTTCATTAAAGGCTCATTGTCTTGCATCCTTCCCGCAGTGTCAACCAAAACAACATCTCTTTGGATGTCTTTGGCATAGCTGATGGCATCATGTGCAATAGCGGCAGGGTCTTTGCCGTAGCCCTGCTCGAACAGCTCAACCATTGTGTTTCCTGCATGATTCTCAGGTGGATGCAGCGCGTTCAAATGTCTCATATGAGTCTTTAGTTGTTCGACAGCACCAGAACGGAATGTGTCACAGGCAGCAATTAATATTTTAAAATTGTTCTCTATTAGCCAAAAAGTAATTTTTGCCAAGTTGGTCGATTTGCCAACGCCATTCACACCACAAAACACAATCACATACGGCCGTTTTTGCCGCTGAGTCTCCAGCACATCTCGGAGAATGTCAACTCGACGCTTTGGCGTCAAAATTTGTACCATTGACTCATGCAATGCTTGCTTAATAATGCTTGTGGCAAATTGAAAATTGCTAAAATGCTTGCCTTCCAAATTCTGAGCCACATTTTCACAAATTTTGCCAGAAATTTCAGCTGCTACATTTTTAGCTACAAAATTTTTAATTCAATTAAATTTTTAATTTTTTTTTTTGTTTTAAATTTTTTTGTTACCAACTAAGTGATCATGCATTTTTTCCATTATTGGCTCAATGGTCTCTTTGGTCATTACTTTACCACCGATCATAGTTTTCAATGAACCAAACAAGCCGGTCTGTTTTGTAGTGCCATTTTGTTTTGACACTTTCTTGGATTTATTCTTATTTTCATCTATTAAATCATCGTTTTCATCATAGTCGACCTCAATCGGCTTCAGACTCCCAGCCAGAGTTCCAATGTCGTTTTTGGACGCATATTGACTATTTATCAAATCTTCACATGACTTGTTCTGTTCGCTATAGTCCAAACAATTGACATCAACACTATCATCCCATTTTTTTGGCTCTTTTCCTTTCGCTTTGGTTTGGGGCGAGGCTGGATTTTTTTTTCTAAATAAATTTTTTTTTTAATTTTTAGTAAATAAAATGATCTTAATGACAAATGATCTTTTCACTCTTAGCTGTTCAATAATTAAACAAAAGTAAAAAAAATTGATAACTAATTTTTTTGTATTTTATTGAATTGTTTAAAATTAATTATCAAATTATATATTAGTATGGAGTTTTTTATCAATTTATTTATTATTCTCGAAAGGAAAAAATTGTTTTTTTAAATAAAAAATGAAAAATTAAATATTTTTTAACTTCTTTTAAATTAAAAGATTAGGGTATTGTGAATTTTGGTACAAAAATCAAAAACAAAATATTAAAAGTACCAAATCTTAAGTTCTGAAGGACCAAAATATGTTCTGTAATTTGCAGCAACTGATACATCCTTTGTACCACCAATATACTGATTCTGCAAAACTCTGCAATAAATCTGCAAAACTCAGAAAATTGTAAATTTGGGATATCATATTTTATTAAAAATCCAACTCAACTTTAAGTGGTGGCACAAAGGAAGTATCAATTTCTACAATTTACAGAGCATGTTTTAGCCGGTCTAGATTAAAGTTCTGGCGTTTTTTGATTTTGGTTTTGATTTTTGTACAAAAATTCACAATGTTCTGAATTTTGCAGAGTTTTGCAGAATCAGTATATTGGTGGTACAAAGGATGTATCAGTTGCTACAATTTACAGAACATATTTTGGTCCTTCAGAACTTAAGTTTTGGTACTTTTAATATTTTGTTTTTGATTTTTGTACCAAAATTCACAATGTCAAAGATCAGCACTATTCCATTCAACTCGATTTATTTAAGTCGATCCATTTAATTTTTTAATAATTTAATAGAAATAATAAAATTTTTTAAATTCATTAAAAAAAAATCTAATTATATTTTGAAACTTAGATGATCATTCTTTTTAGTGATCAAACATTTTAGTGATTGAAAAATTTTTGAATGATCATATAATCACTTAAGAGTTTTAACCTAAATTAAAAATTTAAATTAAATTTTTTTAAAATATTAATACACGTAAAAGTTTTTAATTGATATAATTTTTTTTTTTTACTTAAATAATTTAAAAAAAAAATCAAATGCTCTAAAATATATTTTTTAGTATTTAAACTCAAAAACCTCCTAAAACGCCGGGTCAAAGGCCCAAATCAAGATTAACCGGGTAAAAAAAATTAAATAATAATAATAATAATAAAAAAAAAAGTTTCTTTTAAATTTAAAATTTTTTAATTTTCGATGCATAGTCAAAATAAATTTTTTGGTTTCTGACAGACGATTTTAAACTCTGCATTTAAATATGCCTGTGCTTAAGATCCGAAATCAAAGTTATCGATTAAAAAAGTAAACAAAACTTTTCCTATGTAAACTTAATTTACTTTTAATTGCATAAGTAAAATTAATTTTTGAATAATTTAAAATTTTGATCAATTTAAAAAAATTTTAATTATTTATAAACCTAGATGATCAGCGATCAAACATTTGAGTGATTTTGAAATATTTGAATGGTCAAATAATCACTTAATCTAAATTAAATTTTTTTAAATATTTTTTGTAAACAATCTCAAATTTAAAATTACCTATAATTAAATAAAAAACTACTCTATAAAATCTTTTAACTGATAAAAAATTTGAAATTAATTTTTTTCTTATTCAAAAAAAATATTCTTGCCAAATTATTTTTTGATAATTAAATTAAATTAAATTTACGATTTAGGCTCGTATCTCCTCATTTGTCTGGGTCCAGGACTGTTCACCTGTTTTCCTTCAACATTTTCGACCAAATCAGGGGTTAAATTTTCGACCTCCTCGGTCTTCGGTTTGTCCGATCCAGTGGCTGATTGAATTAAATTTCCCAGAAAAGTTTTCTTTGTTTCCATCATTGACGCCACTGTTCGCGTCGACTTTTCAGATTCTTCGTATTTCCTCGGTTTTCGCTGCACTTGAGCCTCTTGCTCGGCCTCTCTTTCACAGCATTCCAATATTTCATCAAAATCCTGCTTAAAGCCATCAAAATTGGTTCCAAATTGGCAATTTTGAATGGCTTGTTTGTACTTGTCGCGGAAACGAAGCTGAATTTCAGTCAAAAATTTATCAACATAGGTCAGCTTGAGGATGTTCTGATAGGCAACCACGAACACCAGTTCAAACTCATTGTCCAACTTGTACTGCAATGAAAGAGTGTTATGGTTCCACGCAGACTGCACCGCACGCTCTTGAAGTATCACACTCTTGATAAGTTCATTGACAGTGTTGGTGAACAGGCCACTAGTGCCCTGAAAATACCACAAAACAATGCCGCTTTTGCTGAATATTGTGAGCAAGTCCAACATTTTGGTCTAAAAATTTTAATTAAATAATTTTTTTCTAAAAATGTTCAAATTTTATAAAGAAATTTTTGTCGATTTTGATCAAAACGTCATCATTTTTATTTACCAAATAAGTGAAAGTAAAATACTGACAGAAATAATTTCTATATGTGACTATAAATGTTTATTAGAAAAAAAGAAAAAATAATAAATTTTCAAAAAGTGCAAATTTCAAGCCTATAAATCAAAAAAAACTTTTCATTTGCATTTGTTTAGTTTGTAAATTTTAGCTTATAAATTCTGGTTGAAAAACACATTATTCACCAAATTATGATGAGTATACAATTTGTTATTCTTTTGCTTGTCGGAGAGATTTACAAGCTTGAGGCTAAAAGCTTTCATCCGGGCTTGTACCAAGCTGACAAACACCACATCACCATTTTAAATAATGACAACTATAGGCAAGCATTGTTTGACCAGAAAAGCGATGTTATGTATTTTGTGGAATTTTATGCTCATTGGTGCGGCACCTGTAAGCGCTACGCTCCAGCTTGGATCAATCTGGCCAGTGAAGCAAAATCCTGGCAAAAAGTAGTGAAATTTGCTGCCATGAACTGTGGCGATTCACAGAACTCGCCAGTTTGTGGTCAATTCGAAATTGACATGTACCCGACAGTGAGGCTTTTCCCAGTCCGAGCCCGCTTCAATCCGCCGCTACATGGCGCTAGAGACTTTGATACGGACAAAAAGTCAAGTTTTCTTAGCGAGCTCTTAACTGAGATCCAAAATTCGAACAACCCCTCATGGCCTAACCTGAAGCCCTTTAAGTAAAAAATAAATTTTTTTTTTTTTTTTTTATTTTTTTTTTTCGCAGGTCTCAAAATTTGAGCGAAATTTTTGGTTCGGAGGAGAAAAAAAAAAATTTTGCCTTCTTGATACTCGAAGATGATGCTGTTATAGCAAAAAAAGTTTATTTCAATTTAAATTTAAAAATAAAAATCTAAAATTAAATTCATTTTTAAGATTATAATGGATTTTTCAGAATTTCTGGACGATTTTGTGGTCCGGAGAACAAGTTGGTCTGAAAATCCTGAGCTAATGAAAAGTTTAAAAATAGACAATAGCTCCATACCGGGTCTTGTGGTGATTGAAAATATAAATAGTCGAATTTTTTACCGATTGATCAATAGAAATTTAAATTTGCAAAACAAAGATACTAGGGACATTCTAGGGTCTTTGATCAAGGAATACATGCAAACTGCTCCGTATGTGAACCATAAAATAGCAACCACTACCAAGGCACTGGTCGAAAGTACAAAAAACACTGAGCAAGTTGCCAAAAACGTGGCTAAAATGAGCATGCAAGACTTGGAAACTGGTCTGCATTTAATGATCAGAAATGAAATTCCACATTCGAGTATTATACTAGGTGAAGAACTTTACGCGCTAAGAAGATGGATTCGGACTTTAGCTTTGGTAAGTGCTTAAGAAAAAATTAAAATTAAGAAGTGAATTTTTATTAATATAATTTAAAATATCGTGGTTTTTAAAATTATTTTATTGAACCTGACACTTTATAAATGAATTAAAGAAGACAAAATTTAAATTATATAAATTAGTCAACTAGAAAAAAATTTTTAAATTTTAGAATTTAAAAAAAATTATTACAAAATTTCAAATAAATTTAAAAAAATTTTAATTTAAAAAAATTGCAAGATCACAGTGTATTGTTGAAAATTTAATCATACATTTTTTTACATTTTTACTCTATTTCGATTTTATTTTTTACTTCGACAAAAAATAGTTTAACATTACGAAAATTTTAAATCTCTATTTAGCATAATTCAAACAGTTTTTAGTAAAAGAAAAAAATATTGAATTTATTTTTAAGTATCATTTTCAAAAAGTTTTTTCTTTCGTCTTGAAGAAATTAAGAGATTAAAATTTAATAAAAAATAATAATGATATTTAAATTTTTTAATTGAAGGGATCTTTTGAAGCATAAATATACAGCATAACAATTCTTTCAAGGTTTTCTGAGGAAAAAAATAATTAAATTAATTTTTGTAATTGAAGCATAAAATTTGAAAGTAAAGCATGCTTAAATTCTATAATACATGCTAATTTTAAATATGAAGTGTAAAATTTTAAGATTTTAAAAGTTTATACATTACAGTTTGAAAATTTTCAACTCAAAAATAATTTTCATTTTTGAATAAAATAAATAAATTTAGTCTAAATTGTCTAAAGAACTGAAAAAAGAGAAATATCACAATTCAGAAAAATGAACCTGTACTAAAATTATTCAACATTTATTTATTAAAAAATGTTGTTTTTTTTAACTTTTTGAATAAGTTTTATTTTACACATTTTTTAAAATAATTAACCTTTTATATAATTTAATTTTTATGTCGAAAATTCAAATAAGTTATTTAGATTTTGTCAAGCAGTATTGAACTATTTCAATTCATCTCTTTGTTTTTAATTAACAGATAAAGTATAAAATATTTTTTATTATATAATTATTTATTTTATTTTCTTAATCGAAATAAATATTTAAAATTTTTAATATCAAATTAAATTAATTATTTTGTTTAGTCAAGTTGTATATTTCTTTCCTTGAATTTTTAAGATCGGTGAGCATTTTGGAAGAAATTGACTGAGATTTTTTAAGTTGATCTTTAAGACTTTTGTTTTGTTCAGTTACTTGATTGCATTTAAATCTAAAATTTTCTAATTGACCATTTGATGAAACTAGTTCGTGTTCGAAGTGAGTTTTTTGTTCATTTAAAATTTGATTTTCGGTGTTTAACTTTTTGACAAGTAAATGTTGTTTGTAGATTATTTTTTCTTTTTGGTCAGTGAGTCTATTTTCATATGATTGCCGTTGTTCTTTTAATTTGTCCAAAATTGAAGAAGATCCCTTCATATTTTGAAATTTATCTTTTTTGAGTTTTTCCAACAATTTTTTCTTTTTTCTCTCCAAATCACAGCACTGGTTGATTGAATCACATGGTAGGGTTTTCAAAGATGAGTCTTGTTCCATTTTTTATTCTCTCCTTTTCCAAATTTTACAAATTAAGATGCCATTTTACCAGGAAAAAAATTCAGTTTAAATAGTTGATATTCTAATTTCAAACATTCCAATCAATCAAATCTAATCAATCAGTTTTGAACAGTTATAAAATTAAAGTGGTACTTTTAATCAATTATTATTACTTAATCAATTTCAATTAAGTATTTTCCGGGCAGGAAAGAGGTGATAAATTATTTGACCAACTTGGACAGAAAGTTAAGTTCAATTAATTCAAATGAAATTACTGGGGATCAATGGATCCAAATGACTAAAGAAGATCAAAATGTAATTTTTTTAATAAATTTTTAGAAAAAAAATTTTTTTTTATTTAATTTTAAATTAAGAATGAATCTTATTTACCAGAGAGTACAGAATGGGCACATTGCAAAGGATCGACACCAAATTACCGTGGTTTTCCGTGTTCATTGTGGACATTATTTCATTCATTAACAGTTCGCCAATATGAACTTGAAATGGCTAAATTAAAGCCATGTAATTTTTTTAAAATTATTCCACATAAATTTTTTTTTGCTTAATATTTTGATAGTTGAACAAAGATTTAATCTCAGGGAAGTAATAGATTCAGTACGCTTTTTTGTTAAGCACTTCTTTCGTTGCTCAGAATGTTCTAAAAACTTCAAAAAAGAAACTTACGATTACCTTGACCATTTGAAAAAACCCCAGGATGCAGTGCTTTATCTTTGGAAAGGTGTTTTTCAATAAAAGATCAATTAACAACTTAATTTTAAAATTTTTTTTATCAGTTCACAATAGCGTAAATAAACGACTGGCAAATGACATCACAGAAGATCCAATTTATCCCAAAGATCAATTTCCATCAAAAACTTTATGTCCAGATTGTTATGACAATAATAATCAATGGATCGAACAAAGGGTATTTGATTTTTTGGTGTCATTCTATTCATCCAAAAATATGCTTCCGACTATTCACCACTATCTGCCTGAAGATAAAATTTATTCTGGAAATTTGGCTAAACCGAGATTTGAGGGACAAAAAGCCAAGTCAATTTTGGACAAATTTCAGCCATCAACAGGTCTCTATATTGGAATTTTCTTTATATCTGTATTTGGCTTAATGTTGTTGTTTATAGGTATTCGTAAAAGTAGAGCCAGATTTGGATCTAGATGAACTACTATCAAATACAATCGGATAAAAGCCTGAATTTAATCAAAATTTAAATTTTTATCAATCTAGTTTATAAGATTAGTTGCAGTGATTTTTATTTAAAGTTACATCGCAGTGATCGTTGATGTTATTTAGTATATTTAAAAAAAAATTTTTAATATTAATTAAGAATATAAATAGAGAATATTTTAATTTTTTGTTAGCTTATTTTATTTTACTTACATAATATGTTTTTTCATTTATTAAAAAATTAGAGATATTGTTAGAATTTATTAAGTTTACGTAAACAAATTAAATTCGGATTTAATTTAAAATAGTTGTTATGAATAAATTTTATTTAGTATTAAAATTAATTTTTTTTATTTATGACACTTTATCACATTGGAACAACATAAATCTCAATATAAAAAAATGCCCAAATTCCAATAATCTTTTTTTTTATAAAAAATTTTTTTTATTGTTGATTCAAGTCAAAAGGCGAGCCCATCACTAAAAGTCAAAAATTTAAAAACCATGAAATTTATATTTAGTTTTAAATTAAATGTCTGACTAAACAGGCCGTTTTGATAAAAAAAATTGAAAAAAGCTTGAGACTTTTTTGTCTAAGGAACTACCGTAAACTCGTGACCATTACTCTTGAACAATGTCAAAATTTGAGTTTATTCCATACGGAACTAATACCATCGAAACCATGTTATAAATTTTTTTTATTTTTTTTTAGAATAAACCTTGACGTCTGACTTTAAACTAAGAGTAAGCGCAAAACTTTGATTTTATTCTTAGAATAATTTCGAATTTATTTTCCAATAAACTTAAAAAATTGTAGAGTTAAATTCGAAATTAAAAAAAATTAAAAAATTAAACTTTATTCTAATTTTTGTATTTATTCTAAGAATAAAAATTAAATTCTATTAAAAATTAAAAATTAAAATCAAATTTAAAATTAAAAAATTCGATTTAATAGCTAAAAAAAAACTGTATAAAAACATTTGTTTATTATTTTGCCTAATAATTTTACCATTTTCGTCACGAGGTAACCTTTTTCTACCACGTTTCTTTGGTGATAATTGATTTGAACAAGTTTCGATATTGGAAGCTATTAAAATTTGGGATTTGGTTTGGATGGTCTGAAGGTTCAATTCCCTAAGAGGGTTTCGATTAGTTGGCTCTTGTCTATTTGTATTTACGGTTTGAGTTGACAATGATGAAACATATGTTTTTGGATCTTTATCTATTTTTGAATAATATCGCGGAATAAATGGTTAGACGGATTAGAAATAAAACCGTAAATACAAATAGACAAAAGCCAACTAATCGAAAATATACCCATAGTTTAAAGTCAGACGTCAAGGTTTATTCTAAAAAAAAATTTAAAAATTTTATAACATGGTTTCGATGGTATTAGTTCCGTATGGAATAAATCCAAATTTTGACATTGTTCCAAGAGTAATGGTCACGAGTTTACGGTAAAACTGGTTCTGTAAATTGTATCAGTTAAAGCATTGCATGTATCACCCTAAACTGCAATGGCTCTGATGAATTAAAATTTATTTTATAATAATGTAAAAGTAATGAAAAATTCTGATAAAGAGAATTTTTAGTATTATTTTTTTAATTTTTTTTATAAGCATTCTAATCATTTATTAAGATTTACTAAAAAAATTTCAGATCTGTAAAAAATGAAAAATTTGCCACTTTGGATTTTAAAAATAATTCCAATAACAATTTTCACGAAACTGTTTAAATCAAAAAATACTTACTTAAAAATCAGAAACAGATGTCTAAAATATTATCTTAAAAAAAGCTCAAAAAAATTATTTTAATTTCATCGTCTCTTTTTTTATCAGATGCTGATCATAAAGTAAAATCTTAAAAGCTATGTTATTCTATATGAAAACTAGATTTTAAGCTTTAAATAGCTATAACTAAATAAAGTAAAATGAACATAAAATAATTAAAGATAATAAAATAATCAAAAACAATTAAGTATTCAAGACATTAACACGTTGGACACTAATCATATCATAAAATTAGAGTTACTTTAAAATTTAAAGCGTTATTTACCAAGAATTAATAAAATTTTATGTAAAAAAATGAACGTCAAATAATTTTGAACTCAACAAGCTTTATGCAACTTTGTTGACAGCTACAGAATTTGTTATTTTAATAAAATTTAAAAAAAAATTTAAAAAAAATAAATTATTTTTCTTACATTTATTGAAACAATAAGAATTATTTTTTTGTTTTGCTGAGTAAAATTTTTATTATTGACTATCTAGACTTAATTATTAAATGCCTAACTATTTGTTTAATATTAAAAATAATTTTCATAAAAACATCAAAATTATTTCTTTAAATTTAAAGCAAATAAATAATAAAATTAAATAATTGAAATTTGTTTTTTTGGTAACAAAGTTGTGGTCATTTTAATTTATTTATTTTATTTCTCTTCACGATTCCAAGCTAAAAAATTCTTGTCTGTAGCTTTAGTTGAAAAAAATTTCGAATAAGCCTAACATTAAATGAGAAAAAAATTCTTCGATCATTTAAAAAAATTACCTCTACCTGGTAATTTTAAATTTTTTCAAAATTTTTTGCTTATTAAACGTGATAAGCAAAAAAAAAATCTAAACTAAATCTTAATTTACTACCAAAAAAAAATTTAAAAGAACAAAACAATTTACAAGATTTTTTCTTGTCATTATTAATTTCCATGTATTCACTAAACATAAATTCCAATAGTCATACTCACTTTTTTCTTCCCTCAGTCTTATGCTTATATGATTTCAGATTACTATTTTAAGGATTTTGGTTCTATTTACATAACAAAAATTCCATCATGATTGAGCAAATTTTGGGTTTAAATTCCAGAAGCAAAAAAAAAAAATTCAATTAAACTAAAGATATTTAAAATGTGTCCAAAAAAGTCTTCATACTGCTTCAATATTTATCATCTTTTGATTAAGTAGTGCTTCAAAAATTTTTCTATTTTTTCAAAGTAGTAGGTCTATATTTTTGTTGTTTTAAATTTACCTGAATCAGTCAGACTGAAAAATGCTTAGTCTAAGTTAGACTTAAATTTTATCACTCTCTAATTCTTATTAAACAAAAAGGCATCATTTAAAAACCGCTTGCTAAATTTTTCTTAGTTTAAATAACGTGAAAATAAAAAAAAATATTTTAGCAAAGCTGTTGCATAATTATTGCTTTAAATTGGAATTTTAGTAAATAGAAAGTTAAACTTAAACATTTTTTAGATTAAAAAACATGAAAAAATATGAAACGGAATTGAGTAAAGATCTTGGCACTCCGGGACAGTTCAAAACAATTGATTTAAATGATGAGCCCAAAATTGAGCCATTTCTGAACGCTTTTTTGGAAAAGTAGCCAAAATTTTATCTTTTATTTTTATTAATTCTTTACAGAAAAGAGGAAATTGAGCTCAAAGAACTTAAAAAGAAAAAACAGAAAAAAAAGAAGACAAAAGAAGAAAAAGTACCGGTCACAAAATTGGTAATTAAAAAAAAAAAATTTTACTTTAAATTAAATAAATTTTTTAGTTTAAATTTGCCACGTGGTTGGATTATGTTCTGATAATTATTGGAACGCTGAGCGCTGCAGGAGCTTCAGCTGTTTTTCCGCTGGTTTTTTTACTCTATGGACAAATTGTTGGAGTTTTTGTTGACATTAATGCCAGTGGAAAAAACGCCACCATTTCTCAAACTCCTAAAACAGTTACTTCCCGTAAGCTTTAAAAATTATTTGTCTAGGGTTTAATTTTAATGTTTTATTTTAAATAAAAGCTTATGGAGTTGAATGGTTTGAATATTTGAAAATTTTATGAAATTTAGAAAGATAATTTTTTTAAAGTCTTAGCTCTAATCCAGACAATGAGTCGAGTAGCAATAGAATTGAAAGTGTCATTTATTTGTATGTTGGATTCGGGTTTATATCATTAGTTCTTAACTACATAGGACATGTTTGTTGGAATACAGCTGGTGAAAAACAAATTAAAAAAATGAGGTAAATTTATTTGAATTTTTAACAAGATATCAAAAAATCAATTTAAAAATAGAGAGTCGCTTTACAAGACCATTATTCGACAGGACATGGCTTTTTTTGACATAAATTTGTCAGGAGACTTGAACTCTATTCTAACAAAGTAATTTTTTAAATATTTTTTTATAAATTGATGACTCCCATAAACATAATTTTAGTGAAAGTTTATTTTTGTATACTTTTAATCTCGATTTATTATTTTCTTCATTTAATCTTATGATAGATTAAATAACAAGTTTTTTTTTTAAATATCAAAGTATTTATAAAAATTGGATCTCTTTTCCAATTTTAAATTTTTCAAAATTAATTATCAAAAATAAATTCTTATTAAAAAGTTTCTCAAAAAATGTGAAGAAAAATTTCATTATCATTAGACTTTATTTTTTCTTTATTACTTTTTATTATAGAAAAATAATATTTAATTTTTAAATATGCATTAATACTAGATGCATAATCTCTGTTAAAGACTTGAATTACTTGAAATTCAAAGTTTTTGAGTTTTTTTCAAAATTTGATCGAAGGTTTTATAACTAATTTAATGGATTTTTCAAAACTTTACAAACAAAAATTTTTCAAATACGTCTTAGAGAAAGAAAGGAACAAATAAAAAATGTGACCTTTTGGAAAAGTTTATTAAAATAATGTGATTATCTTTGAACGAAAAAATTTGTTCCCTCACTTGAAAACATTACTTCAAAATATCTTGAAAATTTGTAGGAAAAAAACAAAGCAAATATGAGAAAAATTAATTAATTTGGGTCTTGTCAATTTCATGATCTATAGATCACAAATTTTACTCGAAAAATTTATCTTGTAAATTTTATGAATACACAAAAAAAATAAAATATTAATTAATGAACATAAATTAAACTACATATTCCAAAAGTTATTTACTTTTTTTCTTAAAAATTATAAAAAATTGAAATTTTTAAAATGGACTCCTAAGAGATTTTTCAATTGGATCCAATAGAGAAGATCAATTTTTTGATGTCGATTGATATGTTGAACCGTATTTATTTTTGTTAAAAATATCAAATCCTTAAAAGTAATCGGTTTTGTGAAATTCAGTACAAAATGATAAAAAGAACAAAAAAAAATGTTAAAAAATTGAATAACTTTTTTTAAACTTTTTTTAAACTTAATTCTGTAAATGCAACTTAGTGCAACATTCAAATTTGCATCATCTGTAAAAGTCTGCTAAATTTGCAGAGTTTAGCAGAAATTAAATTTCAATATAATCGAGCGTAGGGCATTTTGCAGAGATTTTGCACATCAATAGCAGACTTTTACAGTTGATGCAACTTTGAATGTTGCACCATTTCTGCATTCACAGAATCAATTTTAAACTTTTTGAAAAAAAGTTAATTAATTTTTTTACAATTTGTTCTGTTCTTTTGTTCTGAACTTCACAAAACCAAAGTATTCCTGAAGTTGCACTAAATGTTGTAGATTTTATTCCATATTTAAATGTTACTTAAGCTACGTTTTATTTAAGAGGAAAAAAAAATAATTTTTTTAAGATATTAAAAAATTACTATTTTAAAAACGGTAAATTTTGTGATCTAATTTAATGTAAAAATCATGATCGATTTTTTTTTGAAAATTTTCTTTTTTTGTCATAAAATTTGCAAAAATTTTTATCTCAAAAAATATGTGATCTAAAGTTACAAAATTTACAAGATAAATTCTTCGAGTAAAATTTGTGATATATTTGTTCGTTTAAATTCATAAATCATGTCAGCTGATAAATAGGATTTTTTTAAAAAACAGGCTTACTGCAGCACCAATTTTAAGCTTCTAATAAAAGTGATGATTTTTCTCGATCTAGATCTCTTTTTTTCTTCTCTTCGTCAAAAATTTTCGAGGTATTTTAGAGTACAAGTTTTCAGTGTTGGCTATCAAACATACATTGTCAATTTTAGAACAAAAGAACATAAAAAAATTGAATTAAAATTTGTTCAATAATTTTATTTAAAATATTATTATTATTTAAAATATTTCTATTAGCAAAAATAAAACTTACCTTAGAATAAAAGTAGCAAAGCTAATTTTTTTATTATTATTTTTAAATTTTTCAGTCTCATTGGCAACATGATTAAAAAAAATTTTTAAATAAAAACTTAAAAGTCTAAAAAAAAATCAAATTAATCCACTTAATTATCATTTATAGAAAAATTAGCTTTAGATTTAAGGCATTGTACAATCTGATACTAAATTTCCAAAATAAAAATATAAAAATTTGATACTTTTTCTTCAAAATGTCGAAAATTTGTTCTGCAAATGAAATCTACAAAATTACACCCTATTTTAAAAGGACATGAATTAACTCATTATCTAAATGAATTAAAGTATTTTCTAATTAATTTTTAATAAATTTCGATAAAATATTTATGAAAGTGCTATCTAAATAAATTAAATTTGTATCTATTTGAATTTAGTTTTTATCAAAAAAAATTTATTAATTTATCATTTAAAATGATTAATATTGTATCTAATATTTAGAATATTATTTAGAAAAGAGTGTATACTTTTTGAAATGTTTATTTAATGTAAAATGAATTGATAAAAATTATTTAATCAAGTAGTAGAAATAAAAGTAAAAAAATTTATAAATTATAGTAGAAAATAAAATAAAAAATTTAATCAAAAATATAGTAGAAATTAAAGTGAAAATTTTATTTATTTTTAGATTTTTTTATCTTTTGTAATTTCAACTGGGCGTCCTCTTTTTAGTTTTTGACCCAACTTCAATGTTTGTGCTGTGAGTGGAACTTTCGTATTTTTTAAGACAATAAATTCATTTATTTAGATATCTGTTTAGTTCATTAAGATAACAGTTTAATTCATTTATTCTCTCATTCATTGTGAAAAATTTAGATAACACTTTAATTCATTTAGATATTAGTTTAATTAATTTAGATAACAAATTAATTTATTCTCATTTTAAAATATTAAAAATAAATCAAAATTAATTTGCACAGATTTCGCATACTTCCTGCAGTAGGTGAAACAAAAGTTGTTTCACTTTGTTTCATTAGCAGAACAAGTTTTAGACATTTAGAAAAAAAATAAGGAATTTTTTTTATTTTTGTAAAAATAAAAAAAATTTTGTATGAAATTTCACAACGCCTAGGTTTAAAATATTTAATTTATGTCTTTCTTGTTTTTATTTAGTTTTCGTCTTATTAATTCACACTTTGTCAGATATATTTAATTATTATTTAACATTTACAAATTGTTTTTTTAATTCAATAATAGTCAATTTTAAAAATTAATTTAAAATCGTAATTTTTGATTATAAAGCATTGGTAATAAATTTTTTTTTTGACTAAATAAAATTTCATAGCGGTGCAGGCTGATTAAAATATTACTTTAAAAAAAACTTTATATAAATACTCAATAATCTTGAAAAAAATGAAAAATTTTCTGTCTATTTTTTAATTAGTAAATTAATAAAACAATAAATTAAAAAAATTTATTCAAGCAATATTGAAACTGTGAAATTCGGAATTGGATTTAAAGTTTCTGATTTTATTCATCTGGTATGTCGAGGTATTGCTTGCATAATTTTCGCTCTAGTCCAAGCCTGGATGTTTTCAATAGTATTCATAGCCTTAATTCCATTTATGATTTTATCCACTGCACTGATGGTTCTGTTTACACGGAAATATACAATTGAAGAGTTCAAAGCATATGGCAAAGCAGGCAATATAGCTCAGGAGGCCTTGAGCTCAATTCGCACCTTGTTGTCTCTTGGACTTCAGCAAAAAACTGTTCAAAACTATGAAAAAAATTTGAACAATGCACACAAAATGGCGCAGAAAAAAGGCCTTTTTAGCGGTTTTTTTCTCGGTCTGTCAGATTTTTTGATAGATGTTTTTTTTGGCATCGGTGTCTACTATGGGGTTTATCTGTCCCGCTATCAGTGTGATAAATTTTTGCCCGGCAATATTCTACAATCGTTTTTTTGTATTTTCATTGCAACCTTTTCGGTTGGCCAAGCTTTGCCTTACATCAAGGAACTGGCCGAAGCAAGGGGTGCTGCTAAAAAAATTTTCGACATCATCGATACCAAGTCTACCATTGACGTGTTTGAGCAAAAAGATGGCTTACAATTAAGCAATTTGAAAGGTGAAATTGAATTTGACAATGTTGTTTTTAGCTATCCACAGCGAAAGGAAGCAAATGTTTTGAAAGGCCTAAGCTTTAAAATACCAGCAGGCAAAACAGTAGCTTTAGTTGGATCCAGCGGAGGTGGCAAGTCAACAGTTGTTTCTTTGTTGCAGCGCTTCTATTTGCCTCGATCGGGATCAATTAAAATCGATGGTTATACTATTGATACTTTGGATTTAAATTGGTTAAGGAGTCAAACGGCTTTGGTGTCGCAAGAGCCCATTTTGTTTACAAATACGATCAGGGAAAACATTCGCTTGGGTCGTTTGGATGCAACTGATGAGGAGATCGAACAAGCGGCCAAGAACGCCAATGCACATGATTTTATACTCACCACCACCAATAAATACGACACCCAAGTGGGCGAAAGAGGTGCCCAGCTTTCCGGTGGACAAAAACAAAGAATAGCAATCGGTAAATATTTTATTTATTAAATATTAAATTTTATTTTGTTAAAAGTTTTTATATAATAATTTTTTTTTGGAAAATTAAATTCAAGTTTTAAAATTTATTTTTTATTTATAATTTTCCATTAGAAGTATTATGTCTAAGATAATTTTGGGCAAGGTTTTTCCAAGTTGAAAATTGTTTTCCCAGCAAAATACATTATCGAAAATTTTCGAGAATTTGCGTAAAAAAATTTTTTTGTCGTAAGAATTTTTTTTCTCGATTTAGCTATATTTTTATGGAATTAATTTGAATTCTTTTTTTCGGAAAAATATTATGACCATTAAAAGAAGTGTTGAAATTGAACACATTTTTGAAAAATATTTTTAAATTTAGGTAACAAAAATATTTTAAAACAGAATTTAAACAGCAACAAAATTAATTTTAATAATCAGTTTAAAAAGATTTTTAATTTCTCATTTGAATCTATTTGGTGGCTAAATTTCTAGTTCAAGCAATTTAAAATTTTAAAGATAAATTGGATCAATTTTATATTTAAATGATTTAAATTTTAATTTAAATAAACAATAAATTGGTTTAATTGTTTTTGTTTGAATTACAAAATGTATCCAATGTTGAAATTGAAATTGAAATTGAAAAAGCGCGGTGTTTCAAATAATTTTTTTCAGTTTCAAATAAAAAAATAATTTTAAGTTAATATTGCAAGCGTGAAAAACTTTTTTATAAATTTTGACTTTAGGTTTGTTATATTAAGGCCCCTTAAGATAATATTTTTAGTTTAAAACAATTTATTTATTTAATTTATTTATTATTAATTTATTTAATTATATTTTTATTTTTAGTTTAGAGTTGTTTAAAAGTCACAAGTCTCAAGTCAAGTTCAAGTCCGGACTTTTTTTTTTTTTCAAAAGTCCGACCAAAGACTTAAAAGTCCAAGTCTATGCCTTAAAATTTTGAATACTGAAGAAGAAATAAATGCTAAAATTGTAAGAAAATTCTGATATATGGCAATGCTATTAAATAAGACAACCCAAGAGTATATAAATTTTTTTGATATGAAGCCTGATCTAGCAAATTTAAAAAAAAAATTCTGGACTTGGACTTTTTTTTGGGACTTTTAAACAACTCTGGTTTAAAAGACTATCTACCCTCTGTTTCTTATTTTTTATAAATCGAGTTTTTGTTAAATTGCATCAAAAGAACGTCAATTATTACTAAAGTCAAAATTTTTCATGAAAAACCAAAGTTTTTTGGGTCTAATCGGTTAGCTGAACTATGGTTCATCTAATAGTGGCATAATTCTTGTTGTCAACTTTCAGTTTAGCTAATCTAAAAATTGTTCACTAATTTTGATACTTTTTCATCTATTTAAAAAAAAACTAAATGTAATATTAAAAAAATAAGAAAGATAAAAAAATCATTACATTATTGAGTCAAACATTTGAAGGGTGAAAAATTAATTTTAACTTCTTTATTTTTATTATTTATGTATAAAATAAAACAAAAATTGAATGTTAATTTAAATCTAAACGAATTATTTATCTTTTATTTCTTTATATTCATTTTTAATATTATTTTAACTTATTTAACTTTATTTATAATTTTTTGTTTCGTATGTTTTTATTCTGAAGGTTGGTACAGGTACAGATAAACAAACAAATAAATTATTTAAAAATTAAAAAAGAATTTTCAATATTTCTTTCAAATTTCTAATTAAAAAATAAACTCATTCTATTTTACTAGAGAGTTTAATTTCAAATATGAAAATGCTTGCAATATTAATTTAAAATTATTTTTTTATTATAAAATATAGACAAGTATTTGAAGATAATTTAAACATGTGGAAAAAGAAGCAAAGATATATTTAGTGGCCTTCTCAAATAAAAATCCTTTTAATTTTTGGAAGAAAAAAAAAATTAACCAAAATTTGTTTTCGAAATAAAAATTTAAATAATTTTAATATCCCATTTTCGATCATTTTTTTCTAAACAAAATTAATTTTTTGTTTTAAATTTATTTAAACTTTTAAATCAGCATAATTTTTGGTTCAAATCAAAATAAAAAATTTTTTTTTCGAAAATTTTTCAATTAACTAAATGCTTTAAATTTTATTTACATATATTTTTTAATTTAAATTAAATAATAATCAAGTAAATAAATCAAATGCAATATTCGATTTTCAACACTTAAAAAAAATTCCTGTGAATTTATTTAAAAATTGAATTTAAATTTAAATTTTAAAAAATTTTACTTTAAACATGATAATTTTTTTTTTAGCAAGAGGTCTTATTCGAAATCCCAAAATTCTCCTTTTGGACGAAGCCACATCGGCATTGGATTATGAAAGTGAAAAAATAGTTCAGGACGCTTTGGACAAGGCCAAAATTGGCCGAACTACCCTGGTGATTGCACATCGCTTGAGCACCATCCGCAACGCTGACCTCATCATCTACATTGCTAATGGTCAAATGGTCGAAAAAGGCACCCATGAAGAACTAATGGCCAAACAAGGTGAATATTACAATCTAGTTCAAACCCAGAGCAAAGCCAAAGAACACACTCATGCCCACAAACACAATGAAAATGCTGACCAGTCTTTCGACTCCAGTTCCTCTAAATCCGAATCGGAGTGCGAAGACCAACAAAAACCAATTGACACAGAAGAAAAAGTCCACACACAAAAAGTAAAAAAATCCAGAAAAAAATTCCGCCCATTTTATTTTGAAATTCGCTTGTTCAAACTTCATGCACCTGAATGGTTTTGGCTCTTAATTGGGTCCATTGGCCAAGCCATGAGCGCCATCATTCAACCAGCAACAGCTCTTGTCTTTGCCGAAATATTCAACCTTTTCACTCTGACCGATGCTGAAAAACAAAGAGAAGAAAGCTTAAAATACATGGGCATCATTTTTGGATTTGGAGTAGCCGCCATAATCAGCAATGTGGTCCACAGTTATTCTTTTGCCTTGGCTGGATCCAAGCTCACCCAGCGCATCCGCACTCTCATGTTCAAGTCGATGCTGCGACAAGAAATTGGATTTTATGATCTGGACGAGAACAGATCTTCCATTTTGGCAACTAAATTGTCTTCATCAGCTGGCTATGTGAAAGGAAAATCTTCCGATAAGCTCAAGTTGTATGTGCAGGGTGTATCAGGCGTGGGCTTCAGCATCATCTACTCATTTGTTCTTAGCTGGAAGTTGGCTCTAGTAATGCTGGTTTTTGTGCCAATTAACTTTTTTAGCGGAGTGATGGTGGGCAGATCTTCCATGAGCCAAAAAGTTAAGGGAAAAAATGTGAATGAAGAAGTGGGCAGGATAACAATAGAAACAGTGGAGAATATAAAGACAATTATTAGTCTGGGCAGAGAACAACACTTCATCGATGAGTTCAATCTTGTTTATGGAAGAAAATTCCGCAAAAGCCTCCTTCTTTTGCATGTCCAGGCAGTGTTCTACTCTATTTCAGTGTCCATAGTGTTTTTTATACAAGCCACCGCTTTTAGCTTTGGATTTACATTGGTTTCAAACAACGAGCTCAGTGTGCCCAACTTGTTCAGAATATTTCCAATCATGACATTCTCTGCCTTGATATTGGCAAGATCATACTCTTTTTTGCCCGATCAAAAGTTAGCTTCCAGTGCGGCCAAAACAGCCTTTAAAATAATTGAACGCAAGTCGCAAATTGACAGCTTTAGTGAAGAGGGTCTGAGGCCAGAAAAAGTGGTTGGCAATATAAAGTTCGAAAATGTTCATTTCCGCTATCCAAATCGGCCTAAAGTCAAAGTTTTGAATGGTTTCAATTTGGAAGTTAAAAATGGAACAACCAATGCTCTTGTTGGACCCTCTGGCTGTGGCAAAAGCACCACTATAGCATTGTTGCTTAGATTTTATGATGTGGAACAGGGTGCTGTTTATTTGGACGGCAATGACATCAGAAAATTGAACATTAACTGGCTCAGGTCTCATATTGGCTTGGTGAGTCAAGAGCCGGTGCTTTTTAATGTCAGCATTTTTGAAAATATTTGCATGGGTGACATCAATAGAGAAAAGGTAAGCTTACATTTATTAAAAAAAGATCTAGTGGAGCTTTGAGAGTTATTTTGTAGTGGCCGTTTTGGTCAGTTCAGTAAAAGAGAGAGACAAGAATTGAATCAGAGTTGTTTAAAAATCACAAGTCTCGGCAATTTAAAGTTTATGATCAATTTTTGGCATCTTGAAGTTTAGGATCAAAAAAATCAGATCAAAAAGTAATTTTTTTTATAACTTTTGAATGGTATTTGATTAAATCTCTCTGCAAAATGCTAAATAATGCAAAAAACATGCTGAATAAGGAAAAGGCAGAAAAGGCTCTGCAAAAACTCTGAAATTTTGCAGGAAAATGCATGTCATTAAAAAGTATTTAATTCAACTTCGCAATTTAATTGCAGAGTTTTTGCAGAGCCTATTCTAATATTCAGCATGTTTTTTGCATTATTTAGCATTTTGCAGAGAGATTTAATCAAATACCATTCAAAAGTTATAAAAAAATTACTTTTTGATCTGATTTTTTTGATCCTAAACTTCAAGATGCCCAATTTTTGATGCTCAAAATGATCAAATCAAACTAAAACTATAAAATTAATTTTAATTTTTTAACAGAATTAGTGCAGAAATACATTTTTGAATTTATCATACTATGTTAAATAAAAAAATAAACTCTGCGATATCAAAATGCACAATGCAGAGTGCACACCATCAAAATGATGCTATTTTAAGTGGATAATTTTTTGCAGAGTTGTGCAGATTTTACCTTTAGATTTAACAAAGTATGTTAAAACCAAAAATTTACCTTTGCACTAATTCTATTGAAAAATTAGAATTTATTTTAAAGTTTTAGTTTGATTTGATAATTTTGGGCATCAAAAATTGATCATAAACTTCAACTTGCCCAAGTCTCAGGTCAAGTCAAAGTCCGGACGAATTTTTTTTTAAATTAAAGTCCGAACCTGGATTTTGAAACAAAAATAAATTTAAGTTCGGACTTTAATTTTGGACTTTTAAACATCTCTGAATTTAATTGATAAGATCAGGATATTTAATTGATTTACAAATTGGAATTCAAATCTTTACCAAAATCTTAATAAGTTTAGGATTATTTCTTGATTAAGTTCAGTATCGGATCCTGCAAGTCCTTAATAGGAAAGAGTAAGGTTTTCTAAGAAGGATTTCTTATAAGTTTCTTATACAGTGCTTTTATAAAAGGTGCAGAATGGGCTAAATTACGTAATTTTACATCATTTTTAGTAAACTTACGGAATCTTACGTGAATATTTGTCGGTAAGGATATGTAATTTTCCCAAAAATCATGTAAGATTCATGACAAAAATTATGGACTTTTTTTTGATGATCAATTCAAAATATGTTATAGGGCTTCGCTTCACCGCACCGAAGATTATAGCTTCAGAGGTTTAAGTTAATGTAAAATTAGTTTCTTTTATAAATTTTTTAATAAAAAACTAAAAACTTAAAAGCTAAAACTAAACAAAAATATCAAGTTTAAACATATAAAATTCTGGCATTGTTTCTAGTTAAGCCAACGTTTGAATATTTAAACAATGCAGGTTTTTCTATTTTAACTTTTGATAAAGTTTTAAAAGATTAACATAAAAATTAAAAAGATAAATTTAAATAAGAGAATACTGCCACATTGTAACAGTACAAATTTATATTTTTCCCTTCATCAATTACTTTATTTGGCTTTGTAAAAATATTGCAGATTTTTATTAAAAAATACACAAAGCCTGACAACGTATTCACATTGTAAATATAACTAAAAGAACCATGATAAATATTTTAATATTTTTACCCATATCATCAATATATTTTGATACGTTCACTATTTCATTTGTTGTATTATCTAGTACAACGTGATCTATCTTGAATATTGGTCCACTGTCCATTAACTTATCTCCTTTATCTTGTAACAAATATCATTTCAATTCAAAAAGTTTATCTTTAGATATACATTTATTTTAAATAATTTTAATGTTACATGATTAACATGTTATTTGGATTTGAGTATAAAATATAATTCATTTTAATTTATTAGTTTAATTTTTATTTCAATTATTTTACAAAAAAATGTTAAATAAAATTAATATTTTTGAATCCCAAAGTTAAATCTACGCTTCTATTTTAATCAACATAAAACATAATTATTTATTTATATTCCCTCATATTATCTTTCCAAAATGTATTTTTGTTCTTTTGATAACTCTATAATCTAAATCATTGTATATTTATCATAATTTTTTTGTTTCTTTTTTGATCTATATTTGCTTCATTCAAAAAGAATACCGAATCAATTTTGATGTCCTTACCGACATTATTCTAATTAAATATTTTCCAAACGGGGCTGTGAAGTTCATTTCAATTCGATCGTTTCAATTCAGAAAAATTTGAATAACTTTTTTATTATAAGGAATAATTTAGTTCCGTAAAATGCTTAATGTTTAAGCAACTTTGCTTAATCCGAAAATATATGTCTGCAAAAACTCTGCAAAGTGAGTGCACAATTAATTGAATACTTTTTAATGGCGTGCAAAATGCATAAAATTGCAGAGTATTTTGCCGACTTATTTTACTGAATTAAGCAAATTTGCTTATAATTGAGCATTTTATAGAACTAAATTATCTCTTTTAGTAAAAAAAATTATTCAAGTTTTTCTGAATTGAAATGATCGAATTGAAACCAACTTCACAACCCCTTTCCAAACTATAAATGCCAATTTAAAAATAAATAAAACTAATAAATTTTTTAAAATTCAATAGATTGAAATAAATGAAGTGGTAGATGCGGCCATAAATTCAAACATAAATTCAAAAATTGAAAGTCTGCCAGAAGTAAGCTAATTTAATATTTTATTTTCAATATCAAATTATTTAAAATTTTATTCAATAACATTCTTTAAGTTTAAAACAACAATTAATTTTTTTTTAATTATTTAAAATTTTTATTTATTTTTTAGAAATACAATACAATTGTCGGCTCTAAAGGAGGACAATTGAGCGGAGGTGAAAAGCAAAGAGTAGCCATTGGTAAACATGAACGGATTCATTTTGTAGTAAATTAATTTAAATTAATTTTTTTTGAAAGCTCGTGCTTTAATACGAAGACCAAAGATTCTTTTGTTGGATGAGGCCACTTCTGCCTTAGTAAGAAGATCTAAAAAATATAAATCATTAAATCTCATTTTTTAAAAAAAGGATAATCAATCTGAAAGCGTGGTTCAAGATGCCTTGGACAGAGCTCAAATTGGTAGAACTTGCATTGTTATAGCTCATAGGTATATTATTATTGAATTTTTATTTTAATTTATCAATTGAAAATTCTTTTTTTTTAATAGACTAAGTACAATTGAGAACTCCACCAAAATATCAGTTGTTAGAGATGGCGTTGTTTTAGAAGAAGGCTCACATTCTGCGCTAATGCAAAATAAAGAATTTTACTTTAAGTTACAAACACAATCTAAAAATAACAAACTTAATAATTGATTTGATTTGTTAGTTTTTAATATTATTTCCTTTTTATTATTTATATATGTTAATCAACCAAATAAAAATTTTATTTTTGTTACCAAAAATTTCCTGATTTTTATTTTATTTTAATTATTGGGAAAATTCAAAAGTATTAATATTGTGGACTTTTTTTAACTGATTTATTAATAAGTTCTTTAGAACACTTAAAATTAAAAATACTAAAATTAATTACGCTAGTTAAAAAACTCAAAATGATAGGTTAATAAAAAAATTCGCTAAGTAAAAAATTAAATTTGCTAGGTAAGTTAAAAGCTCAGTAAGGAAGTTTTTTTGCTATGTATTTTTAATTAGTTTTTCTAGCTAAAAAACAAAAAATGCTAGGTAAATTAAAAAAAAATGCTAGGTAAATTAGGAAAAATGCCAGAGTTGTTTAAAAATCCCGAAATAAAGTCCATGTTAGGTCTTTTTTTTCTTCAAGATTCCAAGTCAAAGTCTTGTGACTTTTAAACAACTCTGAAAAATGCTATTTAAAAAAAAAATTCGTCAAGTAAAATAAAACAATAACTGGGCAAATTAAAAAAGTTTAAAAAAAAATTTAAGATTTGATTTCAATATTTGATATTAAGGTTAAAAAATTCAACTATTTTGGCTTTTACTTCGGGTGACATATTTTTTTCACTATAGTGTAAATGTGTATGCACATTGACTGATTCATAAACAGTTACTTTTAGACTTCGCTCAAATAATACAAATGTAATTTTTTTCACATTGTTTTCCCTGATTTTTGATAATTTACATCGATAATAAACTTTTTCACCATCAGCACAAGAATTTTTTTACCATTTCGCCCAAACTATCGAATCTATTGATTGAAGATTTTCTTTAATATATATTTATGTCGAAAAGATTTTATTTTCTTTACTATTTTTTCGATGTCATTTTCACCATCACTAGTATCAATGTCACATATATGATCCGGTGAACCTCATTATTTTTTTAACTTTTTCCTCTTGAAATCATTTTGTTTTTTTTTTTGAATGATAATCAATTCACTCTTATTTATTTTATCGATTACTCAATTAATTTAATACCCAAAATCCACCTCCGGTTTTAATTTATCATTTTTATCATAAAACCTAGCGCTCTTGTTTTTTATTCTAGCACTTTGATTTTTTACAAAGCATTATTAATTTTAGCACTAAGCATTTCAAATAACTTACCTATCATTTTTATTCTTAAACTTAGTTTTTTTTTAACTTAACATTTTTAATTTTTTACCTAGCATTTAAATGCATGCCAAAAAAATCTAATGTATAATACATTTTTAAGTAGCTAATTTTTAAGGTATTTAATTTTTATAAATTTTTTTGGCCCAGAAATTTTAGGATTTACAGATAAAATTAAAACTTATAAATCTTATTTTTCTTTTATGTTTCTGTGTTACATTAGTTAGTTAGTGAACATTTTGGTTTGAATCTAATATTTCAATCAGATTTACCCGAGAAAAAAAAATTAAAATACAGTAAAAACATGATTCATGCGTTAAAACGGGATAAAATGAATTTAAACGCAAAAAAAAAACAAAAGGGTTTTTAAAATGAGTAAATTCTTTAAATAAAAAATAGAAATTATTTGATTTTTAAATTAATTAAAGTCTATAATAATGTATATTAAAGGATTTCTTTTCAATTTGTTTATGAACTTAATAAAAAATAATCAAAAATAATATAATAATATAATCAAAATTTTTTTAAATGTTTCTGATCTAATAGAAAAATGAAAAAAAAAATAAACTAAAATATTTTAATTTAATCACTTTTGAATATAATTAGGCTTTATTTTCAGCTTGAGTCTGACTGAACAACATACCTAGAAATCTTCTTAAAATAAATCCTTAAAATTCTTTTCATTATACACTAATATCTTTTCAACATACTTTAATTTTAATCAAACTAAATGTTGATAATCATAAATACTCTGTTTAACATACTAAATTCTCATTATCTTAGTCATTTATTTTAGAAAATTTAAATTTTTGAAAAATTAAAGAAATTCAAATATAATGTTTAAGTCAACTGAGAAAAATCTGAAGTAAAATCAATTCGCGGAAAATCAAACCAGGAAAAACTTTATTACGAGTTGTTTTATCTTTTATTTTTACCCCTATATTTTATATTTTAAATTTTATATGATATTTAAAAAGAGCGATGTTCAATTTATATGACATGTCTAAAAAAAGGAATAATTTAACTTTTGTTTAAAATTACATCCGATTTTAGTGAAATTCAGTTTTAAAACATAATTAAATTTCCATTTTAATTTGAATTTTATAAAAGCTGATACTATTTTTAATAATTTTAAAATTTGTTCACATTTAATTACATGTCTTTATTAATGAATTCAAAAAAAATTTAAAATAGGAACAAGTTTTATAACAATTAAAAACGCCTCTAAAGATGATACAATTTAGAGAACAAATTTTAAGTTTTAAAAGTTTTCTTGAATTGAATTAAGTTGATTGAAAAAAAATTGACATAAACTGCAAAAAGATTCAATTTTGTCAAAATCTTAAAATGCCGGTTCTATTTTTAAAATGTCTAATAGTTTATTAATTATACTGAAAAAAACATACTAAGAATAGAAAAAAAGCAAAAATTTTATTCAAACAATTTTAAAAAGGTTAGAAATTATGAAAAATTAATGGATTCATATCGTTAAAAAAATAACAATAAAAAATTTAAATTACAGCTCCATTATTGAATCTAAAATCAGGATTAATTATTTTAAAAATAAAAGTATTTGTTTTAATTATGTCAACAAACAAGAGTAATTTTGAACTTTTTAAGACGTCTTTTGTCCAACTTGTAAATGGTTTTATATTTTTTTTAAAGTTTATAATATTTTTATTATTTAAATAGAAGAACACAAAGTTGTCTACTATTTTATTTTAACTCAAAATTTTTGATTAGAAGTTCTCCAAATTAGAATGGAAAAAACTTTGATTAAATGAAGAATTTAATTTAGAACAAGTGCTAATTTTGTTTATTAAAAAAAATAAAATCTTTTACCAGACCCATTAAGAGAACACTTTCGCCACTATAAATTCATGGCTACTTTCTAAAGCTTCTGTATTGAACCAAAAATAAAAATCCTACTATAGACAAAACAAGAATAAACAAATAATTCATGCTGCTTTCAACCAATTTGTTCAGGTGAACTCAATTTCCTAAAGAAAGTAATTACTTTTCTTGTTCAAATGAGACCCGAAAACAAATTTTATAATTTTTTTTGTTGCTGTTGAGAGTTTTCAAATAAAATGTTTATTTAATTTTTTTTATTTGTTTCTAAACACTTTCAAAACAGCAAGAAAAGCATTCGGCTTTAAATAATTAACAAAATCAATAAAATCTTAAGAAAATTGCATAACCATAGAAACTGTAGTCTAAATTTCATTTATTTAATCAATAAAAAATCATTATTTGCCATTGATCTTTTCACATTTTCAGGCGCTTCTGTCACTGGTACCAAAATGGATCTATCAAGAGACCCAGAGGACAAAGAAAACAGCCAAGACTTGTCCCATTGGATCAACTTTTCCGAATCTATTAAAAATGACAGTGAAAAACTAAGTGTAAATTCTCTAAAGAACCATGCCAGCATCTCTGACCAACTCACTAGTCAAATGGAAAATTTTTACAATTCCAATCGAACCAAATTTTTGAGCCAGGCAGTCATTGACGAAAATTTTGAGTACAAACATGAGGAGTCGTTCAAGGAAATTTTCAAATTTTCTCGCAAACAATCGGCAAAGCTGGACAAAAATCTGGACAAAGGAAGCATTCCAAAGTTGAACCAGGAATTTATTCAGAACGGCGACGACCATTTGGTCGAGCTGCTCAACAAGTACAACATGAAAAATCAAAAAGTGAGAAGAAGTAACCTGGGCTCCGATTCGAGTGATGATCTTCAGCTGATTGACGAAGAGAGCGATGAAGCCAAGCTAAGTCTGAATGAGCAATTGTCCAAGAGGATCGAAAAGCACCAGGAAAAAATAAAAATGCGCAGTAATCTAATGCAATTGATGTACAGAAAGGCCATCCAGAATCAAACAGCTGGCCAAAAGATGGCAGAGATGAATTCATTGGAAAAATTCAATTGTAAAAAGCTGCAGCGAGCCAAAACCAGTTTGGGTCGGAAGAAAAATTCATTCACCGACACTGATAGCATTGCCTACAGCACAAACATTTATTTGACCAGGCCGAAAACTTCTTTTCGCGAACAAATACCAGAAAAGACCAGTTTTGATGTAAGTCGAAACTTGAAGAGCCAAAACCAGGCGTTTCGCTTGTCCAAGAACGATATCAACTCAAACATTGAAGTATTTAGGCCGTAAGTTAAAAAAAAAAAAGCAAAAAAAAATTTTAAATTTAATTTTTTGCAGAGCTGAAATTGGAGAAAAAATTGATGCTTTGCCAAAAAGAATCAAGACTGGAAAGTCAATCAAAAAGTGCCAAAGCTTTATGCTAACTTGTTCGTCTCCGATTTCGAACAGTACTCTCTTGAACACATCTTTGACAAAAGGCGAAAGTCCCAAAGGCTTACAAAATTACGCGTCATTGAACCAGAAGTCCAATTTAGTAAATATCAACATTCAAGAATTGATCAAAAATGCTAAAATAATGGAAGCTAAAAGTTTGTCTACATTTTGGATAAATTATCAAAAGGTGTAGCGTTTTTCTTCAAGTTTTTCTATGTGAGAATAATGTTCTCTGTTTGTTAAATTATTTTCAAATTTTTAAATTGTGATGAATTTTTTTTCATTAAACTGTAAAGAAATAAAATATAATAAATTTTGGATAAATGAATTTCCAAAAAAATAAATAATGTAGTACGTGAGTTAACTTGACATATAAAAGGAGAATAATATTAATACAAGGTACAGTACACTGCTACGCCATGATGATTTTACGTAAATTAACGATAATTGACGTATATTTACGTAAAAAAGTAATAATACACATTTTTACGTAAAGATAGTTTTGTAAATTAACGTTTATTGACGCAATTATTCGATAATTTCAGTAATTTTACGTAAATGTACCCATTTTACTGTAATTTTAATGTAAAATATATTTTATTTCATTTTAAATTTTTCCTTTTTTTAACAAAAATATAAAAAAAAAGCTTATTTTTTTTTAGAAAAATTGCAAGAAAAATAAGAAAATAATGCGTATTATTACTTTTTTTACGTAAATATACGTAAATTCGCGTAAAATCATCATGGCGTAGCAGGACTGTATAATTCAATGAGTGCTGCCAAGCAGGATGGCGGTGTCATCTTCAAAGTGCTTAAATGTCCATTTTTATCTTAAAAAAGTTCAAAAAAATTAATTTCTTGTAATTTTTAATTAGTTAAATAAATGGTTTAATTTTTTGTGTTTGAAATACAAAATGTATCCAATGTTGAAATAACATTGAAATGGTGGGATGTTTAAAATAATTTTTTCAATTTAAAATAAAAAATAATTTTAAGTTAATATTGCAGGCATGAAAAAGTTGTTTTTTTTTTTAAATTTTGACTTTGGGTTGGTGATTTGATGATCCTTAAGATAATATATGTAGTAAAAAAACTATTTACGTTCTATTTTCCATTTTTTATAAATTGAGTATTTGTTAATAGGGTATTTTTTGTCAGTAGATAGTTATTTTTTTTAGTTGATATTTTTTTTAAATAAAAATTAGATAAAATCAATAAGAAGTAGATAATAGTTTTTAATAGAAGATGTTTATTTTTTCAAACATAGATAATTTTAAAAAAAACAGAAGAAAAACAGTAAAAAAAATTACTTTGAAAAAAACAAACAAAGTAATTGACACTTAATTTCTTAACCTTTTTGACAGCTGCTCACTTTCATTATTAGATTTTTTTGGTCTTCCACGTTTACGCTTCTCAGAAATTTGAATATTGTTTTCGACTAGATCTTGGACTGCTGAATTTGAAGCCAAAACAAGTTGATTTTGATGAGAGACATTAAAGATTGAATAGTTTACACTTAGAACCGTACTTGAAACCTCTTGTTGAACTTCGTGTTGATTTAGATTGTCTAACTGCCTGTTAATCGGAGCAATCGAATTTCTTTCTAAAGCTAATCTGGCTTTTTTTTTCGACCTCGTTTTGCATTGCCTTCGATCGCTAAGTCCAAACCCGGGAATTTGTTTAAATTCAAAAAGTGCGAAGTTCCGATTGTGTGCTTGCATTTGAAGTTTTTTTGCCAATAATGGCATGAACAAGTCCTCGATACCCAATTTTCCGAATCGATTTTAACAGCAATAAATTTCATACTCCATTCCAACAACTCATCAAGATCTATTAAATAACTATTTTATTCAAACAAATTTTCTCCTAATTTTAGATTTGATCACCTAATTCTATTTCTGTTCACTTTTCGTGAACAGAAAAATTAGGCGAACTTATAGTTCACATAAGGTTCGCACGTAGCAAAACGACAGCACTATCTTAATCGACAATTTTCGATAGCATATTTGTAATCTACTTATATGAAAACCTATGAAAACTTGTTTCTTTAGGGGGGGGGGGGGAAAGATTTTTGACTAGAGGGTCTTGAAGTTTGATGGTTTTTGAAAACAGTAGTTTAGGTTTTTGAAATTTTTGAGATGATTTTTCATTCAAAAGTAACTATATCTATATTTATTTTAAAAAAGAGCGCAAAATTCTCTATTAAATGATATATTTTTCAAGTATTTAAAGAGGATTAAGTTGCACTCTAAACCAAAAAAACACATTTTTTTGTGCTTTGTTCCAGTTTTTCTGATTCTCGTCGGAGGATTGACCTAAAACCCTAATTTTTTTATTTAAATTATAAAACTAGACAAAATTCTAAACAAATCTCAGTTTTCACTTTTTTATTTAAAGCTAAATTAATCCAAAAAAAAGTCAAAATATAGTTCAATTTCTAAAAAAAATCATTAAAATTTAATTTTCATCTTTTATATTAATAAACTATTAGAAATTGTTAGATGCTCTTGTGTTTTAGCATTAGATTTGCCAGAGAAGTATGTTTTAAGAATTTGACCGTAGCTCAATCCATTTTTCTTTTGATTACGAATATGCTATCGAAAATTGTCGATTAAGATAGTGCTGTCGTTTTGCTACGCGCGAACCTTACTCAGATAACAAAAATTGATCGCAAAATTAGTGAACTATGGTTCACCAAACCGACTAGATCGAGTTTTTCAACAACTGAATATTAATTTATATCAAAATGAATTCTTTATCTTTCTTTTCATTTTATTTTATCTTATTTAACTTTATTTTTAATTTTTTTGTTTCATATATTTTATTTAAAAAGTTGATAAAGTTACAGTTAAACAAATATATAATTTTAAAATGTTTTTTCATTGCACCATCTCTCATTAACTCCTCAAAGAACATTGCTTCATAGTCTGTCTGTTGAATGAATCTGCTACTTTTCGACAAGTAAATTTCGTAAAGGTAAATTTCGACAAGGTAAATTAGACAAGATTTTTGATTAGACAACTATTTTCGTAAAATAGTATTTCGACGTTAATTATTTCGACAAACGTCTTATAATTGGGCAAATAATAATTGGACAAAAAAATTTTTTAAGAAAGATTAATTATCAAATTAAAAAATAGAAAAAAAATTGTTGATTAGACAAAAATATTTATTAAGAAAAATTAATTGAAAATGAAAAAATTGAAAATATAGAAAAAAATTAATAGTATTGAATAATTAACACATGCAAAAAAAATCTTGTCAAGTTTTGTCGAATATATATTATTCGAAAATTAATTTGTCAGGTTTTATTTGCTTCGTCGAAAACTGATTTTCTTAATTTTTATTTGTCGAAATTAAGTTGTCGAAAATCACCTTTTCCAAATTTACTTGTCGAAATGTAAATATACCCTGTTGAATTGTGGGTTGAGGCGATTTTAAAGCGATTGTGTTCTTGTCATTTTCAGTATCACCAAAGAAAAACCTCAAGTAAACCAATTTCAGAGAGTGAAGGCCTTTTCTAACCAGATTCTGACAAAATTCTTCTTCGATCCAACTTTTAACTATAGCCAGGTTAAGAACAGTAGCTGCCTACATAAAAATGAAATTTTAAAAATTAAATATTTCTTAACATTTAGGAGTAATTATCAACCTGATATATTTCTGATTCCAACTCGTATTTGAATTTTTCTTTAAAGCAGACAACTAAAAGAATAGCCAATCTTTCAAATTCAGGTTCTAAATCCATTTTCTCCCAGCTAAAAAAAAATTCTCTTTAAGCTTAGATTAAATGCGATATCGATGAAAAACTATTCTGAAACGTCAATGAGAATCGATATGCAGGCCTTAAAATTGTAAATAGGTCTCTACTTCTTTTAGGCTAAGTGGACATATGAGGTCTTCATTTTCTTCGTTGAATAATTCTTTATCATAAGCCCTTTTTACCGATTCTAACATCAAAAAAGCTGAAGACCACCTTGTAGCGTTTTCAAGACGAAGTCTTGCTTTTGATTTATTAAATGTTTTATTTAACTGAATTGATTTTCTTATATGACTATTAACTAGATTCAGTTTTTTCAAGTAATCTCCAATTTTATGCATTGATATGGCATGACGAACGGCCAAATTTGCCTTGTGGCAAGCACATGAAAATCTGGGTACTTAATTAACGCCCAATTCGACCTCTTTCTCAGATAATGGTTCACCTTTTGTTAAATCATATTCCTCAATTGTATCGATACGAATTTTCTTTGTATTTTCAATTATGCTGGATCTGTTAAAACCATTAGAACTTATTTCATACTTGTAATTCAGCTCTTGAAACTCTCGAAATATTTCAATAATATCCTCGTCAGTTGATGACATTTTTGGTATGTTATAAACTTTGTCAAATTATGCTGTGGAATCATCATCGGAATAATTTTCTGTCATTTTGGCTTCTTCATTCTCTTGATAAATATTTTAGTCTACAAAAGCAGATTCATCAAGATCTCTAAAAAATTAATAAATAATTTCATAAAAGTTAAATAAAACACAATTACTTTTCTCATCGGTATTTTTTTCAATATCATACTCTTCGATACTAAAATCTATTTGGGAAAAGAGTCTAAAAAAATCTAGTTGACAAGACTACTTCCTTCATCACAAACAATACATGAAAAATTGTAACAATAAGAGTTTTTTAATTAAATTAATGATTAAATAATTATTACCATGAATTTTTTTTCGATTAAACTTATATCTTTGCAATAGCTTCAATAATGCCTTATTTATATTTGCAGAAGTGTGTCTACCAGGCGTCGGTGTCATTCCTATTACAAGACTCTCTTTTTCTATTGATTAAAAATAAACATTGCAGCGCATGCAATAAAATCAGTGTTGAAATTATTTGTTTACAAATCAAGAACCAAACTAACTGAAACTGCCTCTATAAGCTTATTTGCGATAGCAAAATAAAGCTTATCTAGAACATCAGGCAATAATTTGCTTCTAAAGCTGTAGTAACTTGGTATATTCAGAGTTTTATTCAATATATTTCGAAGATATGGAATTTTCAAATTGTTATAACTGCTATTGCTTACCACAAACCACTTAATAAATTGAAGCATTTTTTCATTCAAAAATTTAGCTGAGTCTTTGTTCAAAAATTTGTTATATCGATCTAACCAATTTGAAAGTACATCTAAATGTTGCAGTTTCAGCGGTTGGATTAGGCTACTGAGTTTGTTAAAAGGGGCAAAGCATTTGCTTTTGCAGATTTTGCAAAAAAAAAACAAATTTTCGTCTTTTGGCATTGAAACAAAATGAAAAGGGACCTCAAAAAAATAGACGATACATGTTTTTTCAAATGTATTTTCACCTTTTAAGAAGTTTTAATCAATAATTTTCTTTTTTTATAATTAAAATAATCTACCTATGAAAGATTTTTATTTTGGAAATGTATTTTTTTTTTGCAATTTCTATCATTTGATCCACACAAAATTCATCTTCAGAATTGTTTCAGAATGAGATGCTCATAAATAATAGAATCTGTTGATTCAATTATTGTCTTTTTTGACAAAATCGATCGAAATTGATAAGTTGGTAGTTCCTTATCTTGTGTTCAATAAAAGAATATCAAAAAAATAGATCAATAAAAGAAGAAAGTGGCCTATCTCGCTTGGAGTTTATTCCCTGTCTATGTGAAATCGGTAAAATTGAAAAATCCCCACTTTTGAATTATAGAAAATTCCCCACTTATTTTTTCCCCGCTTTTTTTACTCCCCACTAAGAAAATTTCCCGCTTTAATTTTTCTCGATATAGAATTTTACCCACTTTATAGGAGGAGTTAAAACTAACCAATAAAAAGTAATTTATTATATAATTTTATTAACCAATAAAAAAGGAAAAATATAAATTACAACAATAAAAAAAGTAAAATATCACCAATTTACAATTAAAGGTTCTAAAATTAAATCTAAAAAACCATGATTAACAAAAGAATTGAATTTTTCTAGCATTGTTGCTTGATTGAATTTAAAAAAAGCCTGGTTTTTTGAATTTAATAATTATTGAGAAAACGCAATAGCAAACAAACCGCAATCGTTTGACCCGACTTGTGGTTGAACGTGCCCTAAATTAATTTTTTCCCTTTTTTTTTCTGGATACATTAAACTTAATATTTTGCTTGCTGCTGGACAATTTGTTTTACTACACTGAAAAAAAAATAAGCGTCTTAGCAATAAAAAAAGTGACTTTTAAAAAAAAAAAGCGACTTATAAAATTTTTTCGAGTGAAAAGCGACTTAATTAAACAAAAGAAAAAAGAGACTTTATTTATAAAAGTTAAATACACAATAAGCTCCTCCTTTTAATAACTAATAAGAAGAAAATAAAACTCTCCTGTAATTTTAACGGAAATTTTTATTTTCATAATTATAACAGATGTTTTGCAATTTTATATTATTATAATTTCGTTTGAATTCAAGAGTTCAACATTATTTTTCTAAAATCCATATTGTCCTTAATGAATGTTTTTATTTTGACGAGCCGCAAATGGCTTGAATCGTTTCTCCTTTTATTAATCTTAAACAGTTTAAACACACAATTGTGTTTTTTACAAAACACTTTCTTTTTAGATTACGAAAATTATTATATAAATTGTTCTTTTCAAATCGTTCGAAATTATTGTTATTAATATTAGTTTTTAACATATTTTTAAATTTTTATTCACCTCTAAATAGTTTTAACATGATTTAAACTATATAATTTAATGTTTATTTTTTATTTAAAAAATTTTAAAAACGAAACAAATCGTAAATTTGGCAAATATATCTATTTAAGGTTTCGTGAAATACAGTAGAAAATGGTTAAAAGAACATAAAAAATTGAATAACTTTTTTCTATAAATTAAAAATAAGTATCGTGATTGCGACATTGTGCAACTTTCAAAGTTGCATCAGCTATCTAGGGCTGCAAAATTTTGCAAATCTAGCAGAGATTAGATTTCAATCTGTTCTAGCGTAGTGCATTTTGCAGAGATTTTGCACATCATTAACAGACTTTGGCAGTTGATGCAACTTTGAATGTTGCACCATGTTGCATTCACGAAACTGATTTTAAACTTTTAGAAAAAAATTTATTCAATTTTTTATCATTTTGTTCTGTTATTTTGTACTCAAGGTTGTGCAAAAGTCATAGTCGACTTTGACTTTTGAAATTTTTTTTACACTTTAAAGTCTTAACTGTATTTAATAATTTAGACTTGAACTAGTCTACAAAAAAAAACTTTTTTTTAAATTTTTTTCTTTAAACGGCGCTTTTTTGGGTTTTATTTAGAAGGCCGCTACAATAGCTATCTGGAACGGCAATCCATGTCAGGATCACAATCATATGATTTTTTGCCATTCCAGGTAGCTTTTGACCCCTGACTTTATTAAAAAAATTTAAGGTCTAAGTCCAGACTTGACTTTAACTTTTAACCAGCCCTGACTTAACTTCACTAAATATCTATTTAAGATGTGTAAAATCTGAACGATTATTATAATATTTTTAGGCCATCTGTTTTTTTCAAATTAATTCTAAATATTTTTAAAAAAATCGTCGCTATGACCAAAAGTACCGCAAGGTACCTGAGTTAGTCCTAAAGATGAATTTTTTTCTATTAAATTTGATAAGTAAATAGTTATTTTCGACCGAAATTGAATTTAATAATTAATTTTTAATTTTTTCACCATTTTGTGAAAAAATTACTCTTCTTTTAATTCTTAAAACTATTTTTAAAAACAATTTTAATATTTCAAATAAATTGTGAAAAAAATTAACTTTTAAATATTAAAATCAATATTGAAAATGAAATCCTTGAATTAATTAAAATATTGTCTTAGAAAAAAGAGTCCCTCAAAATCCATCCATAAAAGCTTCTTAAAAAGTGACTTATAAACCGACTTTTTTAAACAACGTCTTAAAAAGTGACTTAAAAAAACCAATAGAAGTGACTTTTTATCCGACTTAATGTCCGTCTTAAAAAGTGTCTCCAAGATGCTTTTTTTTTTTATCAGTGTATTCATACTGTCGTGTACGTTTTGTTGATTCTGCTCACCCCATTCAAGTTCGCTTGTCAAATTAATACCCGAAGGATAGATGTTTGTAAGAATAATCTAATGTAAATTTGACACATTGACGGGATAAATCTTATCAATCTCGAAAGTTTCGTGCAAAAACCCATTTTGTTTAATACAATAATCAATCTTCCAATTGTTTGCTATGGTTAAATTAAAATATCCTCTCATTATAGCAGCTTTTTCGATATAATCTAGAGCGAGGTCTATGTGACGCGCATTTAGCCATTCGGTCGATGAAACAATATTACTGATAGGCTCAATAATTTGATTTTCGTTTACGATAATTGTATTTGAAAAACTTGTCACAGCATTTGAATCACTTGAACTACTATCTATTTTATTTTTTTTTCGATTTTTGATTGAATTCAGAACTTGCTTTGGTCCTTTTTCGTTCTTGTTTTTCGATTTTAACTGAATTTAAGACTTGGTCGATTGAAGAATCCGCATTTGCGTTAATTTCCTCTTTTTTTTCCTAAAAATTTCACAACATTCTTTGAATCTTGCTTTTGAACGCATTGTACATTTTTACGATTTCTATATTTGTTCCGGATTCTTCAATGACTAAATTAGTTTCTTCGTCGAATTCAATTTCGTCAATTATTTCGTTTTCATGCAATTCTAAATCAAGATCGTACGGGCTTAATATGTGGCGTGTTAAGTTCGTGAAATAATCTTTAAAGCTCAACCTGTTTTACTTGAAATCTTCATTGATTAATTGTATAATTAAATCTTTTTGGACATCTCTTTTTGACTTTTTGACTTTTTTATCGGTTTTGAAAATAATCATTTCGAGTTTTTGCGTCTTCTTTTTTCAAACATCTTATTGATTCAGCCAATTTTGGGTGATTTTTTGGGACGAACTTTGCGAATTTTGAATGGAAACCTTCTAAATCGTTATTTGTTCGTTTTTTCGTATTAAAATGATTCCAAATTTCTGGTGAAATAGTTCCGTTGAGCCATTGATCCTTGAAATATCGAATAAAAGCCAAAATTTTTTCATCTGCAATCCGAATTTCAGTTAGAATAATATCGAAAGTTTCTTTGATATTTTCGATTGGAATAAGTGCTAACTCCATAAAACGCTTTACCCAAAATTTAAAATCACTGTTCAATAAAAAATTCGACTTAAATCCATTCAAAAAAATTCGTTTCTTATTGCTTGGGTGTAATGAAACCAACATCCTTTCAATTGAACGTCTGGAAACACTTACACAACTGCTTTCATTAACGAAACCTCGAAGTCTGTCATTACCCGTTTTAAATTTTTAGGAAAAACAATGTTACGAATTTGCTCCATTGCAATTACGTACGTTTTCGTATTTTTATTTTCTAATAGAATAAAAACACATGGGTAGCTCATATTGTCGACGATTGCGTGCAGCGACAAAAGTTGATAAAATATTCCTGGTGCAGTTTTGAATGTGCCGTCGAAATGGTATTCTTCGGATTTTCGTAATATTTCAATAGCTGTATTCGACATAAATATTAAAATTCGGTTACCGTTTACACTTTGATTGTCGTATCTCAAAAATAGCTCTTTTTCTTGATTGATTGTTTGAAATTTTATAATGTCCGTAATTTGTAATTCGGAAGTTGATTTGGGCTCTTTTATTTTATTTTTAGCGCGAATTTTGTCACATGCTGCTCGGGCTGAAGATTCGGTTGGAAAAAATTCGGAAACGATTTTAGGATCGAATTTTGCAAGGTTTTCACATCGCTACCGTGAATTATTGCAACCCTTGCATATAATTCACGGTAGCGATGTGAAAACGAAAACGAATTTAAAGTTCCTGATTCGAATTTAAGCGTTTCGTATTGTCTATAACACTCAATACTTATTTGGCATAAACGCTTGCACTTACCATTTTTATGGCTATTGTTAGCGTCTACAGTTCGAGTCAAAACACCGTCTAAATCGGTTGTAACACTCATCGATTTGCACGATTCGCATCTCCATCGAATTGTTCCGTTCTCGTTCTTTTTATGGATATTGTACTTGAAATTGTTAAATAAGCCAAGAGTTTTTGTCGGGGTTCAAAAATTCCATTTTTAGAGTTTTTTTGATTAAATTTTAGATTAGAATATTTTGATTCCAGAGTCATATTCAATTTTAAAGGAGATTGTAAATATTAGAACCAAGGTTTCAAAAAAGGATATTCGACAATTAATATTAGATTTTGTTTCAATTTTTATCTAGGAAGCGGTTTAAGATTTAAAGATAATTAGTAAATCAATTGAGTAATTTTATCAAAGTTTAGTTAATTTTATCAAATGTTATTAATTTTATTATTTAAAATTTTTCTATTGGTTAATCAATTTTAATTTTCGAATGGGTCAATTTAAAAGTGGGGAAGATTCTATACGGGGAAAAATAATTAACAATAATATTTCTAAGTTGGGAATTTTCTATATGGGGAAAAAAAAGTGGGGAAATATACAGTTGGGAAAAATGAAGTGGAGAATTTTCTATTAAGACAGTGAAATCTGCGTTTCAGTTTGAGATTCAGTGTGGATTTCAGACTGAGACTCATCTGGTAAAATTTCTGATGACTGAATAAACTCAATAACTTCACATTTAAGAACAAATGGTTTTTTGTAGTAGGTGAAAATACAGTCAATTACTTCACCTATTTCAAACTAAAAAAAAAAATAAACTTAAAATTTGAAAAAAAAAAACAATAATTAGCGTACTTCTTATATCACTTTATTTTATTTTTTTGAATTTTATTTAATTGTACAACATGAATTGAGCCACAAAACTTGTGAATAATACGTTCCAAAAGTTTATCAGTTTGGCTTTCCATAACTTTGACTTTAAATGCGTGAACAGTCATTTTAATAGGTTATCTGATTTTTTTTAATTAAGTTTGAGAAAAATGTTTTTGAAGCTTTAATAAACAAATAAATAAATATTTGAATATTTACAAGCTTTTTTTCGGCTCAATGATAGGAAATCTAATAGGATAATTAGTTTTTAACCTGGAAAAACATGATTTTAAAATAATGAAAAAATATCGTGATCTATTATGTTTTGTATGAATGATACATAAGCTTAATGAAATAAAAACTTTATTTTTTCAAATTGGCTAAAATTTTTTCATCGATTCCTCGTACTTGATATAAAAAAAATAAATATGTTTTGGAATTTCATCTAATTACAACGATATTTGCCAAAATTTTTTAAAAAAACAGACATTTTTTTAATTATTAAATTTTTTTTTTAAAAATTGATCTTGAAATAATTCCATTAATTTTTTGGAAAATCAGTAAATATAGGGGATTGAACCAGGAGCGTTTGTTAAAAAGTTTCAATATCAAATTATCAAGTACTTTGCCAACTGTTCTATGCTTACATTTGTGAATTTAAGGAATATATTTTACTTGAAATATTATTTTCAGAATGTTTTTCTTTTTTTGAATTTTTGCTCTCACAAATAAGAGATTTATAATTTTTTTTTAAAATTTTTCACGCAAATTTTTGAAACGCAAAAAATTTGCGTGAAATTGCCTGATTCTGAAATAGTTTAGTTTAGTCAATTTGTGGATTTTAAATTAAATAATTTTACAATTTATTGGTTTTGTTAAACCATAGCTTAAAAATCATTTTTATTTAAAAATCTTTTTTTTAATGAAATCTTCATTAATTAATTAAAATGTTATTTTCCTAGTTTTATTATCAAAAATAAAAAGAGATGTATTTTTTTGATCTACATAAATAATTAATTGAAAAATATAAAATAATAAAAAAATCATCTAAAATAATTTTTTGGAAAATAAAAAAAATAATTGATTTCTATAATTAATAAACGTAATCTTATTAAAATGAGATTCACTCATTTTTGGTTATTTAAATTAATCTTTTAGTCATCAATATTAATTAAATTATTTTTAAAATAAATTTTTTGATTGATTAAACCAATTAACCAAAAAAATATATTTAAATAATGTTCTGCTTTGGAGAATTTAAATAATATTGATTCAAACAAAAAAAAATAACTATGGAATCGTAAGACGAATTCAAGCAATTGAGCACATATTCTTCAGCTACTGAAGAAAAAAAACCAACAAGATGTAATTAAAAACTCAAAAAAAGGGTACAAAAAAGTCTGGATTAATATAATGGAGTTTGACAATAGACAATTGGCTTTAGATTGGATTCAACAACAAAAAATCTGGTCATATTTACGAGATTATGATACAGATATACGACGTAAAGATGTTTACCGTTGCAATCTTGTCAAAAGACGTGGGCCACAATATCAAGCGGAAATATGTTTACTTTACAACAGTCAAAACGTTAAGTTAACGCTATTTAATAATGGTAATCAGCACACACATGATCAAATATTAGAACAGCAGACAAAAACTGGAATAAACGAAGCTACAAAACACTATATATAATGAAATGATCAATGAATACATTGAATCCATTCAAAATATGTCATTTGAGAGCTTTGATGAATGTAAACGAATTTGTTTTGGTATCTGGTGTACAAATTTAAATGAGCCAAATTGGAAGCTATCAAGCTGCACTTGTCCTCATTTTTTCAAAAAACATACGTGCAAACATATAATCGGTATATCAGCTAGATTGAATCTGGTAAAAATACCGATAGAAGCTAAAAATGTATAGACGAGAAGCGAAAACGTGGTAGACCTACTAAAGCCCTTGAATTTCAAGATGGTGAAAAAGTAATAGATGATGAATCGAATGAAGATGAAGTTGATATAATCTAAGAACCATCAACTAAGAGAATTGCTTGTAATCAAATAGATAAAACTTCATCAACAATTCAAGTAGAACCATCTACTTCTGGTAACACACAAGAGTCTTCAGTCACTCAGCCAATTGTTAATAAAAGATCAGGTAGACCAAAAGGTTCGAAAAATAAAAAATAATTAATTTTTTCAGATATTAATTTTGTATTTTTTTTTCTATATTAATTTCAATAAATAATAAAAATTTTATTTTTTTAACAAATCATTTAATTTATTTAATAGGATACAATGAAATTTTTCAAGATATAAAAACATTATTTTCGGTTATCATGAATATTTTTTATGTTAATCAAAAAAATATATTAATCGAAAAAATTTTTATGTTGATCAAAAAAAATATTCCCAAATAAAAATACAATTAAATCTTATTCATTTCATTTTTAAGAATAATTAACTATTTAAAATATTTTCAATTTTTTCGGCTATATCACAAAAAATTTTTGCTAAATTAAAACCCAATCATTTACTCGTGATTAACTCACTATCAACTCATTTAAAATGATTACTTATTTACGATTGAAGAAATCCAATCTTTGAACGCATTAACTCGAGTATAAATTCTATAATAAAAATTAATTAAAAAAAAAGATCAAGGCTAACTTTTTATTACCCTGGCAAACCAGGTAAACCACATTGTTCACCATAGGACGTTATTCCAACAAGTACAAATTTTGAAGTTCCATTTACCTCTTCTTTGATAAACAATGGTCCGCCTGAATCTCCTTGACACGTATCTTTTCCACCCAAAATTTCACCTGCACACATCTGTGTCATCCAGTTTTTTTCAATATCTTTAAAAACATCATTGCACACAAAACCTTCATATAATATCAATTTGATGTTTCTCAGAAAAAAAGACTCAATTCCCTGGTAAACTGTAGTTCCCCAGCCAACTGCGTATGCATCAACATTTGAAAAGTTTGGATAGTTTTTCAAACTAGAAGTTGAAAGACAGCCTAGCTGAATATTTTCTCCCAAAGTCACTTCTTTCTCTAGTTTGATTATTCCTATGTCGTTTAGATTGGTGTCTGGGTCGTAATTTGGATGCTAGTGGTAAAAAGTGTGAATTTAATTTAAATAAATTTTTTTACTCACTATTATAAAATCTTTAATGAAATATTGCTGACCATGCACCTGATTTTTGTCAAAAATACCACTTAAATTATGCATTCCTAGGTAAACAGTGTACATTGACTGGTACGTAGGATGAAATTGGTTCACCCTTACATCCCTAACTATTTCGTTATTGAAATTAAAATAGGAAACTTGAGTAACAAAACAGTGGGCAGCAGTCAAGATTGTATACCGATTGATCAAAGTTCCTCCACAAAATTTTTTATGTGTAATCACCGAAGCCCCCGCTGAAAATGTATAGTTGAATAACACAAACGCCATCGAAGGCCAGCTGTGCTTTTCTGCTATTATGCCGCCTACAATTTTAACATTAGGTATCTTGAATGAGACTCCACATTCTTCACATGAAGATTTGACAAATCCATTGGAACAATTACGGATTCTTTTTGTTGAAATAGTTGTGCTAGTGCTGAAATGTTCTGTAGTACTTCTATCTGTAGTACTTATATCACTACTGATATTACTTTTATCGAATAATGTTGTTGTATCTTCATATTTAACAATCGGATCAACTCTTTCTATTAAACTTACTTTTATAATAAAAGAAGTCTAATTAATAAAAATTTAAACTTTATAATTTAGACCCCCCTTTTCCTGAACAAAATGTTTTTTTCAAATTTCTATTTTGAAAATTAGAAATAATTAATTATTTCCATAAAAATTACCGCTAAATCAAAATTTATTAAAATTAAAATTAAATTAAAATTATATTTTAATTTTAATAAAAAATTTATGGAGATTAAATTTAATTTTGAATTTTTTTTAGAAATAAATGTGTATTCAAATTAGATCGGATAGCTACCCTCGGAGGTATATTAAAACATAGAAAAAAAAATATAGAATTGCTATAAAAAAAAATAATGTAGAATAATCAAAACATAGAAAAATCGAAGTAAAACAGAAAAAATAAATAATTTAGGAAATGAGGAAAAAATAAAAAATATTAAGCTCAATCAGAAAAAAATCAAAAAACCAAAAAAATTGTTTCATAATACGAATCAAAAACAATTGAATTGCATATTAATGGTATTGATTGTTTATTTTTAGATAATTAATTAATTATTTTAATTTAAGAGCAAGATTTATAGTTTAAAATATTCTATTCTACATTTTATTTTTTAAAATAATTGTCATTTAAATATTTTTAAAATTCTATATTTTATTTTTCTACATTTTGATATTACTATATTAAATAAAATTCTATATTTTTCATTCTATATATTTTTTTTTAATGTTTTGATAGATCCCCGCTACCCTCATGTTATGCGATGAAAATCGTCATAGCTTTTAAAGTTTTTTTTCTTATGGTTCCATAGGATTTAAAGTTTAATCAATCAAATTTATAAGACTTGGTCTTTTAATTATTTAAGCTTTCTACTTTTTTTTTATCTCAACTCTCGATGTGAATTTTAAATTAACTTTATATTTCAATGATAACTTTCCTGAAATTTCCATTATCCTGAAAAAGCTTTAAAGTCAAACTTGTAAACTTTCTTTGATTCATGAGAAAAAAAAATCAAAACTTTTATTTTTAAAAAAAATTGAATAAAAATTTCTAGATTTTTTTTTACGAAAGTCTTGGCTTGATTTCAAAAGTATTTTAAGAAAGTTTTTATATCAAACTTAATGTTGCCTTTCTAAATAGGTACAGTCGATGACATGTTTATTTTTTGCTGGCTAAATAATAAATACAAAATAAAATTTTAGACTAATCTTAAAAATAAAAGAAAAAAATTTTGATTTATTTGAAGATGTCTTTAATCGGATTAATTATATAAATTTATTTTGAAATTTAAATTAATTACTTGGTAAGGATACGGCCAAAACTATAGCGGCAATTGAAACGAAGCTCAGGATAAATGCAATAATACAGCCTCTGTAAGATATGTTAGATTTGGAAACAGGTGAAGGCTTCAGTTTTTCAGGAGATATATTTTGAGTGATAGTGTAAATATTTGAATGAGAAATATTGTCAAATGAAGCCTCGTGAAATGATGAATTGAATTGGGTGGCATCACGAATTTCATTTGGTTGCACTTTTAAATAATTGATTGAAATGGTAGAATCATCAGGATCGTATATCTTGGGTCTTATCCGCCTATTCTCTTTTGAGTGTTGAATATTGACTGTTGCCTTGGACCGCGATGGATTAGATCGGTAAGCATAATTGTCAAAATCCATCAGCTTAATTTCAATTTAATTTAATTGAATGGCAAAGCTAAATTTTTTTAAACATAATTTTAATTCAGTATTAAATAAACAGCTAAACAATAAATTACAGAATTATCCAATTTTCTTTTACGGTAAACTAAAACATTTGTTTTAAGGTAGAAAAAAACACAAGCAGTTTAAAATTTATTTTGCTAATAGTTATCATAGAATCTTTGACACAAGTCTAAAAAAAATTTTAAATTAAAAATTTTTTTTCACTACTCTAGTTAAATTTGATTCAAGGATAAAAATCCATTTTCATTTGTTACCCTTAAAATAAATTTTTAAAATGTAAACATTTTTTTTTTTAAATTCAAAATTTTTAAATTTAATTCATAATAAGTAAAGAAATAAAATCAAATAGAAATAAAAATGGTTTAATTTATAAGAACTTGACTGTGAACATTTTATTTTTTCTATTTTTTTTAAACACTTATAATATTAAGGATTATATAAAATATTCGATCAGATACTAGATTTTCTTTCAAGTAAAATTTTCTTAATGAATTGCTGTTGATTTTAGATTTTATTAGACCTGAAACTTTATTTTTATTTTAATTGAATCAATAATAATTCTTATTTTTAAGGAAATAAAATTTATTTGATTTTTAAATTTTTCTATTCAGTATCTAAATTTAAACAATTTTTAAATAATTTTTTTCTTTAATTTTATAAAATATCAGTTTTATATATTTTTACAAAAAATTGACAAGAGCATCAACTTGAGTTATGCAATCATTTTGCTAGGATTCTAAAACCTTTAAAAAAATATTTTTTTGTTCAAAAAATTTTTAAAGAGCTTGAAAAAATTCAATCTAGAATTTTACAAGGCAAATTCTAGAAGCAAATCCAAAAAAATGTGGGATTTCTTTTTTTATTTTTTTTTCAATTTTGTTAAAAATTCAAAAAACCTTTTTTTTTAAAGTAATTTTAAAAGTTGTAAACATTTTATTTTTTTGTCAAATTGGCAAAGAAAAATTTTAAATAAAATTTAATTTTTCAAATTTGATCAAACATTTTAAATGCTTAATTAAATTTCATCGCAGATTTTCACATTTTTTAGCATTTCAAAGCTATATTTTTAATGTTTTGAAAAGGATCGTAATTTGTATAAAATGAATCGTAATTTAATTGCGCATTTAAAATGTTTGATCAAATTTGAAAAATGAAATTTGATCAGAAATTTTACTTTGCCGTCAAATTTTAATTTTTTCATTCAATTGAAAGTATATTTGAAAACAAACACAATTAATAATAAAAATGGAAGATTTGACTGATCAATTTTGAGAACAATTATTCAAATTTTTATTCCTAAAAACTTTAAAGTTATCTTAAAGACTAAACAAATATTTTCACTGAAATTACAATTTGGCCATGAAACTGACTCTTTATTAAATAAAATGAAATTTTTTTATCAAATTTAAATTAAGAATTTCTTTCAATATTTTATTTTAAAAAATTTTAAAAAAGAGAAAAAAATTCAATCTGTTCTACGATTATTTAATCTAATGGCCAAGAATATTTTTATCCTTACTGTTAAATTTAATTAATTTTGACTAATTTTAATTAAAATTAACCTGAATTTTATCAATTTTGGAAATCTTACCAAAAATCTTATAGCTAAAAATTTTATCACAAAAATTACCCTCAGTATGACCAGTTATAGCTCACACTTAAATATATTTTAATAAAAAAAATCTAAAAGGCGGAATTGGATTTTATTCTCTTTTTTAATATCAGAGTCTTAACAAAACAACAAATTTTAATTTTTAGTCATTTAAATTTTTTCTAAAGACTGTTGATTTATAAGCAAATAATAAATAAAAACCAAAACACCGAAGGCATTGATTCTCAAAGCACTTAAAAAAGAATAGTAATTATGAAATATCAATAGAAAAAAAAATTTTCTTTTCGAACTATTGTATAAATCTTATTTCTGGAAGTGATATTTCATTTGTTTTTATTTTTAATTTTACATTACTAAAATCATTCCTTGAAAATATAAATTCAATTCATATTTTAACTTTAATAATTTTTTTCGTTGCTTTTTCCACACAAATGACTTTGATAATACTCAATTATAAAAAAAAATATAATTTATCTTACAATAGTTTTAAATATTAGAAGCAAAGTTAAGTCTGATTTATTCCCTTAAATTAAAGAAAATTTTATTTTCTTTTATTCCCTAATTTAAGTTTTTTTCAATAAAATTGTAAATTCTCAATTTTTTATTTTTTTTTATTACCTTTTTATTTTGAGGCATTGTTCAAAAAAAGAAGGTAAATTTACCAATGAATTCCATTTATCATCAAAAAATCCAAACTTATTATCTTGATGTTACAAAAATTATAAAATGTGGGAAAAAAAGTTAAAATTTTATTTAATTTATCAGTTAGAATGCAAAAATATCGTATCATTAAATTAATGGATTAAAGTATAGCTTGAAATTATTTTGTTTTTTTTTTCAAATTGTTCTGAACTTGAATATTAATTAAATCTTAATTTAAATTAAGGAAAAAATTTTAATTTTTTTAATGAAGAAAAATATTTATGTCTTCATTTAGTAGGAGTAGAAGTAGTAGTTTAAAACTGCAGCGTGATGAATCACGCGGAGCGCGTCAGCTATGCGACTGACGCCCTGTGGCAGTTACCAATGTGTTTGTCTAAGTTGATCTTGAAAGTCTTGACATTAAGCGATTCTATGACTTCGTTTGGGAGTGCATTCCAAGTGTTTGCAATTCTGTTGTTGAAGAATTCGTGTCTCTGATTGCAGCATCTCACTATTTTGCGTTTATAGAGCCCTCTATGACCACCTCTAGGTTCTCCGCATTTAGAATTTTCGTGCCAGTTGATTTCTTCTACAGTAAAATTCCTCAAAATGAACATCCTCAAATGTGAACACCCCCGTAAGTGAAAGCAAATTCTTTGCGACCGACAAAAATGAACCTTTTAAATATGGGCCAAAATCCCTCTAATGTGTACATCCTCAAATGTGAACATTCGGTATGTGAACACTAAAAAATGGGAAAAAGTGAACAAAAAAAATGAAAACCAAAATTTATTTACTGTCATTTTCAATAATTTTTTTAATAATATTTACATAAAAGTATACAAAATACATATAAAATTAATTTTTAAAAAAATCTACAATTTTAGATTGCTTAATATTTGTTGAATCTAAGAAATTATTTTCGAATGTCATAAATTCTTTTCATAATGATTTTTGAAATGATTTTTGTTTTATTATTCAATACAATTTTTATTTACATGCATTATCTGTGTGTTTTAATTATTATTATAATTTAAAAATAAACTTAACATTTTTTTGGTTGAATGAAAATCTCGTAAATGTGAACTGTTCACTTTTACGAGATCGTCCTCAAATGTGAACACCCCCGTAAGTGAACAAAATTTGACCGCGACGGCCGGTGTTCACATTTGAGGGATTTTACTATATAAATAACTAAAAAGTATATAAATTGTATATAAATAACTAAAAAGTTTTAAAGAATAAAATCATGAGCAACTAATCACAAAATTGATCAGTCAAAGTTTAGTGACTGAGAAATTTTATTATTATTCAAAATAGTTTTAAAAAAAACTTAATTTTGGATTCAAAAATATAAATTTGGTCGAAAAACAAAATTTTTACAACATTAAAAATTATTCTTAACCAAATATTTCGCAGAAAGGCAGATTGGAGTTGATGATCAAATGTAAATTTCAAATCAAATTTTTTAGTTTTTGATTCAAATAAAGAGGTATTTTTATCAATTTTTTAATAAAAAATGACTTTACTTTATTAAACATTATTTGTTTAATCTTTATATGAATTTTTATCTGAAGTCAAAAAAATTCTTAATCAATATTTTGAAATTTTGCAATACAAAATTTAACTTTGTTTCACTGTAATATATTTTAATAAAAATAAAAAATATCATTTAAAGCCATAATTTTGATACCTTAATATAGATTTTAAATTTGTCTTTAAAGTTTTTAAATAAAGATTTTAGAAGAATCAATTAAAGATCAATTAGAAAAAAAAGTTTTTTTTAAATTAAAATAGTAAACATCTTAAGTTTAATTTAAAAAAAATTAAAGAAGCTAATTTCATCATTTTAATTAAGATTATAATGAATCAAGTTTTTATCATTTGATCATGATCATGAACTTCAAGTTGCCTCGTAAATATTATTTTATTTAATAAAAATGAAAAAGGTTTCAAAAGAAACCCATGTTTTTATGGATTTATTTTTAAATTTATATCAAGTATAAAAAATATTTTCGAGTCGAGTGGAGTCGACTGGAAACGAAGCTTAGTCGAGTCGACTGGGGACAAAATATGCCCAACACTAGCTTTTAGTAGCATTCTAGTCACACTTTTCTTCCATGTTCCAAACATATACTACACTAAACCATTTTCAATCCTTCTCATTTAATATATATTTTTTATATGACCTGTTTTTCCATACTAAATAAATAAGTTGTTGAATAAATTAATATTTCGATAAATGCTATTTTAATTTAACGCGTTTTCTGCTAAGCACGTCAAGATTTTTTTGTTCATAGACAAATGTATTTCAAAAAATTTTTTCATCCGTTTTTTTCAATTGAACCATATCAATTGACAAATTAAAATAACACTTATATTCTGTTAGTTTTTCTGAAAAAAACTGGGAATTATTTGATTAATTTGATTTGAATTTTAAAAAATTGCTTTATTTAATAAGGAAATGTTTTTCGTTAGTAGCTAATTTATTTTTAAAGTAGCTAAATAAAAATATTTTTTAGTAGATAATTATTATAGTAGCTAAAATATTTTTTTAGTAGATAAATAAATTTACTAATAGATAATTAAATTAATAGATAATTCGTAAAGTAGCTAAAAAAAAAATTAACACCTCATAACATATTGACATTTTTTTTTGAGTTCTTAATTATTCTTTGATGTAATTGACATATGAATTTTTACAAATTGGCACCTCTTAAAGAAATCCAACTAATTAATGACCAGTTTTAGAATAAAAACTCAGTCTTTTTCAAACTTTTTCAAACTTTTATACAACATATCATAAAAAATTACATTATGTCGGAAGAAACATCAAGCTCAACTTCTATCTTAGCTTTACATCAAGCTCAGTCAAATATTGATGACACAGATAACGATGCAAGTTTGATTGAAGAAGCAGTTATTCATAAAAAAAGAGGAAAAAATTTGAGTTATGAAGATTTTGCGGTATATTTATCGTATCAAAAATGTGTTCAAGACTTACAAAGTGGAAAAATTGACGACAGTACTTGGGGTCGAAAAGAGGAGCGTAAAACTAAAAATGGTGAAAAAATTTTTTTTAAGTGTACAAACTGCAACAAGCGTCTATGTATTGTTAAGCATCGTACTGATACTAAAGTAACCTTAATGATACAAGACACTCTTCACAATCTTAACAAACCTTCAAATGTTATACCTCAATTTTTGTATTTTTTTTTGTCTTATTTTTTTATTTTTTTCTTTATAATTAGCTACTTAAATAAAATAATTATCTACTTTTTATTTTTTTTTAATCTATTTTTCTAAATAAAAATTAGCTACAAAAAAATAAAATTAGCTACTAACACAAAATATATCCTATTTAATAATAATTAGTGAATCAAGTAAAAAATTTGTATTTTTTTATTTAAAGTAAATAAGATTGATGAATAATTCGATTAAAGGTTAAAATTTGTTTAAAATTTAAATTTTAAATGAATTTTAAATTAATTAAAAAATTTTAAAAAATTAAAAAAAACTTTTAAGAAAACATTTACAAAAAAAGTTTAGTACTTTTTAAAACAATATTTGCATTTTCAATATTACATTTTATTAATTTTAAAAATATAAGTATAAGTTTTTAAGATCTCTGTATTTAACTTTTGTTCGTCCTCTTTTGGAATTTTCGGTGCCTGTGTGGTCTCCAATTTTTAAGTCTGACTGTGAGAATGTTTAAAAGATTCAACCCAGAGCTACGAAATTTGTTTCTTCCCAGTCAACCCAAAAGTAATGATCAATGATTCGAAATGAATGATTCTTTAAAGAATCATTATAAAATCATTGAAAAATTAATGATTTTATGAAGAAATTTGGAGGAAAGATATTATTAAAGAAATTTTCCTTTAAAAATCATTACAAAATCATCAAAATTTTTAACATTTTATGAGGAAACTTTTTGCAAAAAAATTATTGGAGAAATTTTCCTTAGAAATCATTACAAAATCATCTAAATTTTGTGAAAAAATTATTGGAGATTTTTTTCCTTAGAAAATAATTACTTTTTCAGTATGATTCAATTTTCTGATAATTATAGAGAAAAAAATTGTTTTAAACTTTATTTATATTTAGAAGATAAAATGATATTTTATTAATTTATTTGTTTATCTATAACTAGCTAATTTTTTTTTAGATAAATGTTGATGTTGATCCAAGATTCAATTAAATAATTTAAATTAGGTATTTTTAAAAATTCAATTTTTCTTTTTAAGTTAACTTAAAGCTGGATATGTTATTAAACAAAAGGTATTTGTTTATTTGCGAGGAACGAGCTAATTAAACAAACGTGAATGTGTATACAAAATCGATTACTGAAGTACATATATTTGAGAAAAATTATTGACGAAGTTTGTCAATAGACAATGAGAAGAAGAAATCGATCTTATTTATATTAATTGATAGTAGATTTATTAACAAAATAAACTTTACTTAATTGCAAATAATAATCTTAATTTGAAAATTGCAGTTGTTATTAATATTATACATCTTGCAATTGCTCTTTAATCATACACTACTTTAAACTACTTATCTTGAATATTTTAATAGTAGTTTAACGGCTCGTTACTCGCATATATAAAGTTCTGCTTCTCTACCTAGTTTCTTTTCCATATAACTATCTTCGTTTAAGATTAAATAATTAACTTAATTTTTCAATTAAATTTTTGATTTAATCCTTATCCGTCAAAGAAATAACAAGCAAGGTTAAAGATTAGAATAGGTCAATTTTAACTCATGCATGAATTTTGCATTTATTGCATTTAATGCATAAGAGAGCATTAATAAAATTGCTTAAACGGACGACGGAGACGGATAAGGGTTAAAATCAAGAGGCGTGGTAAGTTCATGCAAACAATTACATGTTTTTCATATTTTGAAAAAAAGAAAGAAATTTCAGCCAATTAAAAGAATGAGTTGTAAAAATACGTTAATTTTTACTTTGATATTATAGATTCAGATCGATATTTAATTCAGGACAAGTTTGTTTTTATTTTTTAGTTATTTTGGCTAAAATGAAAAATAGATCAAAAATAGAGCCGTGTTCTAGATATTAGTAGATGTTCCAAACCTTTTTAATGCTTTTCAATTTTTTTTAGATATCCGAGTGTATTCAAAGCCTGATTTCTTCAATAATAATAAGCAGAATTTACAACTAAAATCAGTAAATTAATTGGCTAAATACACAATTATCATACTTTAATTGATTATCTAGATTTTTAGATTTTAACAAAATAGGCTTATAGCCTAAAACAATCGATTGTTTAGCAATTTAGTCACCATCTCACCATTATCTATTAGCGCGGGAATAGACACTTGTTATTTTAAAAAATCATTAGTATTTGAAAATAATATTTTATTATTACTCAACAATAACATATAATTTACTTTGAATTAATTAAATATTTTCATCTTTTTCTAAAAATTTATTTTCTATTTTTTGTTTTTTATTTTATGCAACGCCAGAATGGGCGTAAATTAAATCAAATAAACAGAAAACTACTAGAATGAAATTAAAAAAAAGAAATTTATCCTAATATATCTTTAAAAAGTCCCTGAATATTAATAAAAAAAAAAAAAATTTTATACAAAACCATTTATAAAATGTTCATAAAAATCTTAAAAGGTACCTACAATAAAAAAATTAAAAAAAAATGAAAATTTTTACATGATGATTAAAAGATGATTTTTTAATGATTCTTTAATGAAATCTTAATGAAATTGAGTCCAATATCTTTAAAGAATCATTACAAATTTTCCTCATGAAATCTTTAAAGAATCATTAAATTTGGGTTGACTGGGTTCAATTAGAAACAAACCGTATGAAAGCAGATTGAAGGCTTTGAACATTCCAAACCTGGTGGAAAGAAGAAAAAGAGGTGATCTAATTCAATTATAAAAGTTCATGCATGGAATAGAATTGGTTGAAAATACAACAATTTTAATGTCACAAAAAACCAAGAAAGAGGTCACTGCTTCAAATATCACAAAGAAATTTCGAGGCTCCAACATAGAGATAACTTCAACAGAACCACTAACATATGGAACTCGCTGCCAAATGAATTAGTTGAAGCCCCCAATGTTAACAGCTTTAAAGCAGGCATTGATTGCTGGATGAGCAGCAATCAATCACATCAGCTGTCTTAGTGTGCCTTATCAGCATTACTACTACTACTACTACAAAAATGAATATTTTTTTTACTTTTCAGTAGATTTTCAAAAATTTTTTAAAATTATAAATAATTTATAGATTTATTCAAAAATGAGTTGAAAATTTTGTAAGAAATTTTTTAATTATTTCAAATATTTTGAAAAAATTCTAAAATTAAAAAAAAGCAAAACATAAAATAAAACATAAATGTATTTTAAAGAAATTATCCAATTAAGTTCTGATTTAAAATAAAAGATATCAATTTAAGAGTTGATTTTTGATCTGGGTTTGACACCCGGGTTCTCGGTGCATTTCCTGTTTATCATTATTCGATGAATAATAAAAATTTTTGTTTAGAATCAAATAAAATTTAAAATAATTTTATTATTTTTCATATTAATCGATAAAAAATTCATATTTCATTTGACATCATTTACTATGTTATTTTGCTTATTTTGTTAAGATTAGTTCTAAATTCAAAAATTAATTTAATCAAGTTTCTAAACCAAAAACATTAAAATTTCAAGATAGTGGTTATCTCGTTTGAACGTTTCTCTATCTTTGTTGATAAAAATATTTAGAGTCCATATTAAAAAAAAATCAAAAAATATGAATAATTTAAAAATTTTATTCAAATTATTCCTTTTAATCGTGCTATCATGGATTGCTCTATTGGTTTTTTGTCATTTAAATCGATCATCAAAATTTAACCACTACCAATTAAATTTTGAACGATATAAGCGGAATTATAAAAATTTTGAAGAATCAGCCTCTAGAGCCAAGACTGAGCTCAAAAATTGGTTTTCTGCAAGCAAAAACTCCAATTCCTTATTGTTTGATTTAAAAGATTCTACGTATATGTGCCTTGGAATTATTTCTAAAAACAGAGTTGGTAGTGATCCAAGTAATTATGTGCAACAAGCAATCATGTCCATATTGAGCAGAGTTTCCTTTAAAAATCAGGACAAACTAAGACTAGTTGCATTTAACATGGAAGACAAGCCTGAGGAAAATAAAAACTTACTCCAATTTAAAGATATTATTAAGATTGTAAATATGTCATCGAATTTTAAAACAAATAATCCTAGAGTTAAGGAAGCGCTAGACTATAGCATGGTGTTGAAGTATTTTTCCAAATTAAAATGCAATTATACAATTTTGAGTGAAGATGATGCTATTTTTGCGCACAATTGGTTTGAAATTTTGCTTAAAAATCTGCAAAATACAGAATTTAAAAATTGGTTTGTGTGCAAGCTTTTTAGCGGATATAAGTTTTTTGATAACAATTGGATCAAATCCCCAAGTTTTGGGCTAATTGTAAAATTTTTTTCTATTTTTTCCATTCTTTTTATAGTTCAGGTCTGTTTAAATTGGGCTATTAGCAGAAAAAAATTAATTTTAAAAAAATTTGATATTTTTTGCTTTATTCTAAATGCTTTAATTCAAATCTGGTTCTATATTTCTACAAGTCTGGCTCCCGAAGGCAACGGTTTTCACTATTACTGGACTGGTTTTGGTCTGGTTTCAGCCTTATTTCCATTTCGCAGTCTGGACGCCTTATCCTTGTATTTAAGCGAGACTGCAATTGCCTATGCAAACAAATCCAGCAGTTTTTTCGAAGCAAAAGATCTTCTTATTGACATATTTAGAGAAAAAAGCCAGCTTAAAGAGATAACCATAAGCCCATCAATAGTTCAGCATACAGGAATGCACTCGTCATTAATGTTCAAAGATTTATCATATAATGGCTATAAACGAATGTACAAATCATTTTCATTCATTGATGATTTTAAATTGATTGAATTTAATAAATTACTCTTAAATTAAAATTCAAGCATTAACAAAAGTTTTTTTTATTTGATTAATGAGGTTTTTTTTAAATAATGTACATAACAATATGTTAAATAGGAATCAGTGTTATTTCAACTGGAAAATGTTAACTTAACCATTGTACAATAAATAAAACAAACTCATATGATAAAAAATTAAAAAATTATTTAAATTTAAATAATCATTTAATTTAAAAATTTTTAAATATAAGTTTATTTTCAACATAATAATTAATTTATTATTTTTTTAAATCATAAAAACCATTGCTCTCTTTATTAAAATATTGGTTTTGTGAAATTCACTGCAATATGATAAAAAGAACAGAAAAAAATGTAAAAAAATTAAATAACTTTTTTTCTAAAGGTTTAAACTTATTTCTGTAAATGCAACATAGTGCAACATTCAAAGTTGCATAAAATATCAAAGTCTGCTAAATTTTATCAGAAATTAAATTTCAATTTAATCGAGCGTAGTGCATTTTGCAGATCATTAGCAGGCTTTTACAGTTGATGTTGCACCATTAAGCATTCACAGAATTAATTTTAAACCTTTAGAAAAAAAGTTATTTAATTTTTTTACACTTTGTTCTGTTCTTTTGTACTGAACTTCACAAAACCTAAAATATTCTAAAATTTAAATTTGAATAAAAAATACATAATAATTTTTTCTTTAATTTTAAAACAAAGAACCTCGATGGACAAGAAAGGATATTTTTAGTGAGATCTTTTGCAAACAAACCAATAGATTCAAAAGGTGGAGGATTTTTAATGTTAAGTGTCTTTTTTTGGATCTAGCCTTTTATGTGACCAGTGACTTCATCTCGATTTTAGGGCCAGGTGTTTTTTTTTTAAATTGTCATCTGTTCTCTAGTCACCTAATATTTGACCAGTAAATAAAGATATTGGTCACATAAATTTGTTATAAGTTATTAAAATTGTAATGTTAATTTAATAATAAAATTTGAAATTGAAACTTTATTAGGAAGATTTGAATTTTTTTATGCACAATTTTTTGGAATTTTGTTGATGCAATCTAGAAGTTTTATTATTATTGATTTAAAAAAAATGGAAAACGAAAATGAAGGAAAATAAACTTTTTAATAAACTTGTAAACTTAGGCTTAATGTTTACAGTTAAAAAATTTTCGAAAGAACATATCAAAAAAATAAGTGAATATACGGACTTAAATATTTGTAAACGTTCCAAGGATTACAAACAATACAAACAATGCTTGAAGAGATCCATTTTGCTGTAAAAATAGCCCTGAGCAAACATACAAATCCAATGGCTTGTCCGAAGTGTGGTAGATTGATGAAAAATGAGCGAGCGATGTGTCAAGCAACATATCTAAAAGATGCATAAGTAAAATTTTTTATTTTTTTTTGAAATTAAGTATTTAAAATAAATTTTACAAAATGGCCACAAAAACCTGTAAACTGGTCACATAAATTTTATATCTGTTCACGAAATAAATAAAATCAATAAAAAATTTTTATTTCAAAAATTATTTTTATTGGCCACATATAGTATAAAATGCCTTTTTTAACTTGTTGAGTTGTACTTTTGTCATTTTTTTGTGATCTATTTTCGTTAAAAAACACGTATACGCAAATTCTTTAGATGAATTTATTTTGGTCATTTTTAATTAAAATGAATATTTTTTTTTATCGTATATAAATTTCCAAGAAGAATATGGAAAGAGACTTAAAAAAAAATTAAGTCAAAGTTTTGACTTGCACAAAAATTTTTATCAATATTTGCTTCATTTGGACCAGTTGAAAGAATTTTTTCATAGTCTGGTTACATTAACATACCACATAGGTCAAAATTGACAGCCAGGAATTTGGAAGCAACTAATGGATTTATTAAATCATTGACTTGATTTGACTTAAGACTTGTGGCTTAAAAACAAGTCTGGAAAAGACTTTAAATGACTTTTTTTTCTGACTTTTGCACAAATCTGCTTCTAATGCATTATTTATACTTTGAAAAAATAACAGTGTACCCTCAAACCATCCTGAATGAAAATTAATTCATTTTTTAAAAAACAAACTTTAATACAGCGGTTCTAATAAAAACGTAAATAAAAACGGAACTAATTATCCAAAATGAGTTTATCATTTTGAAATCTTAAAGTAAAATATTGCCTAACTAGGAAATTCTCAGGTGAAAAAAGTAATCTTTTTTTTTAATTTATAATATAAATAATTAATAAAAATATCTTAAATAAAATTGTATGAAAAATTGAACGCCTGGGTCGGTCGGCTATATTGGACGGTGTGGACGGCTAGGTCGGCCGTGCTGGCAGGATGGGTCGGCTGTGTTTGCCGGATGGGTCTTAAATTGTCGACATTGACTTCGAAATTTCTTTTTCTTTTTTAGGTCTCGTCTTGGACTTTTTTTTATGATTTAGACTTGAATAATGCTGCTAAAAAAACTAACTGGAACGGCAATCCATCTGTCAAGGTCACAAGTCAATTGATTTTTTGTAGTTCAAGGTATCTATTGTAGCAGCCTACTAAATAAGAACCCAAAAAAGTGCCGATAAAAATATGTATTCTGTTACTCTCTATAAAAATTTTTCAAATTTTAAATTTAATATTTATCTTCTTTTTAACTTATATTATTTTAACTTTATTTTAATTTTTTATGTTTTTTTTTATTTAAACTGAAGGAGCTTTAGCTCGGTACAGATATACAAATAAATATAAAAAATTCGTTTCCATTTATATTTAGTATCTAGTCTTTACGCATTTCCAAAGATAGTTATATTTTTATAAAGTTCTCATTTAAAGAAGAAATTCTATCTGATTCAAATGAGACTTGTTTTTAAGTCACAAGTCTTAAGTCAATTCAATAAAATAGTTTTTTTTTAAAGTCAAGTTGAATTAAATTTAAATTAAAGTAAAGTATTTGAATTAAAGTACGAACAGCATGAATTTTTTTCCGTTACTGGTAGTTGTTACGACGGACATTTTTTCTTTTTACCTTTCCAGATGATTATTGTCAAAGTCATAACTTTGACTTAAATTTTTGTGACTTAGACTTAAAACTGTGACTTATAAACAAGTCTGATACAAACTTTTTTATTTCGAACTTTTTTATTTCGAAATTAACATTTTAATTGTATTGGTATTATTCTAAAAGAAATTAAATATATCATATTTTTTGTTGATGAAACAAAAAAGTTTTTTTTCTTAAATTTTATTGAAAATATCTTAAAAGCTTTAATTTATTTAAAGGAAAAAAAATTCAAATTAAAAAATAACCAAAAAATTTCTTAATTTAGTGAGCGTAAACGACGCATTCATTCTGAATTATAAGAATAGGAAAAAAACTGAACGTATTAATAAAAGATAAGAATATTTAAATTCTTTAATTAAACCAGAGTTGTTTAAAAGTCCCAAATTTAAGTTCTGGTGGTGGTGGTCGCGTCGTTTTTTTTCCTCTGGTTGCCTAACTGTCCGTCATTTAAATCTCTTTCATCAAATCGTCCGCTTCTTTCTTTCTGGCGAAAACAAAATCGTTCACTTTGCTCTGAAACTTGATCAAAATGGGCGTTAAATCATTGTAGAACTTGACGCCCTCGACCAAATTGCTGTCCAATTCAATGTAGCTGTCACTGGCAATTGCCAAATTTCTCAGCATCTGCTCTCTTATCTTGCTAGTCTCATTGTGCACCTTTTCGCGGCTAAACTCACCATTTGCCTTCTCAATGTTGCTAAGCAACTTCTCTTGCTCTTGAATATTCTCCCTGACACATTTCCTCATGGGCCCGACCAGCTCGTCCAGCTCCGCCTGTATTATACTTTGTTCGTCTAGACCCTGCAAGATAGACAAAGCAGTGATCAACTTGGCTGTCAACGCATCCGAATCAATACACTTCATTTCACTCTTAAGAACTTCGCGCACATTTCTCAGCGCTTCCACCTCATCCATCAGCCTTCTCATGTCTTTTTTGATATATGTGTTGCGCAGTACAACATCTGGCGTTGCCACTGGAAATGAACTACTAATCTCATGTGCCGGCTTGCTCAACAACTGTATGCCATCTCTGTTCTTGGTATACTTTTCCTCTATAAGTTTATTGGCCTTGATTGCGTTTTGTATGATGCTCTCAAATTGTCTAATCTCCGAGTGAAGATACTCGGTCAAGTGGGCTGAAGCAGTGCGGGACCATTCTTCGTCTTCCAGCGATCGTTTTGTCTCGTTGAAAATTTCTGTATTGCGCTGGAGCAGTGGTGGCAGCTCAGCCAACATGGAATCAATGCGCGCAATCCCTCCTTTCTGCTTGATCATCTGAGACTTTTCAATTAGTGATTGCGGAATAATGCTCTTTGCTCCCACGTCCTCTATGGCAGCTGGAAGATTCCAAGTGGTCAGCCTAGCTTTCAGCAGCTCGGTAGCTTGTCTAAGCATACCAATTTCTATATTAAACGCTTCCATTTTTTTTGTCTTAAACAACTGAAGGCAAAAGTCATTGTTTATTTCCTCTTTGTCATTTTTAAAAATCCAACTTAATTTAGTTTCTAGTTCTGATTGCTTTTTTTTGGAAATTTCATTTTTGAACTTATCGCCTAATTTTCTTGTTCCAATTTTCAAAGTGTAGTCTACAATTTTTTTATGTAATTCATCCTCATTTGGAATTTTTACTGCCTTTAAAATTTCTATTATTTGATATTTTTTTGTATCAGTTACTTCATAATTGTATACTGATGTATTTACAAAATATATATTCATAATTTCGATTAATTTGTTAAAGTTGTTTTTTGATATTGACTCCCTGAAGCTATTTAAACTATTTACGCCTTCACTAAGAACTGAGTCAATAATTCTTTGATGCATTCCATCATTTTCTGTTATTTTGAGCTCTTTTATGACATTAGATATAAATTTGTATGGTGTTCGATTTGTTTTGAAAATCAGCCTTATTTTTTCTTTAAATTTTTCATAATCCTCTGGAGGTATATCATCTTTTGAAAATTTTAAAGCTTCATTCATTCAATTTTGTAAAATGGAATCGGTAATATCTTTTGCTAACTGGCCATCTACACTCAAATCATTGAGGACACTTAAAACTTGATTGTATATCTCATCGAATACATTAAAACCAATTAGAGAATCAAGACTTTCTCTAAAATTTTCGTCAAATTCAAAATCTGTTGAGTTTAAAAGGCTTTTTTTACATTCAATATATGAAAAAAAATTTTTTTTTACTATTTTGCTTATTTCCGTTTGAATCAAAGCTTTTTCTTCATTCAAGTTATCAATTGGTATCAAGTCTTTACACATTTCAAAAGCTAGTTTTATTTTTGTAAAGTTCTCATTTAAAGAAGAAATTCTATATGATTCAAACTGTTTTATTTCGGTTGCATCCAATTTAATTTGGTTACACTTGGCTTTCAACTTTTCGATTTAATTGTTTATTAAAATTTTTTGAAATATCTCATCATTTGATTGTTCATTAAATATTGAAAATTGTATATTAAATTTTTTTAAATCATCTTTTTCAGTTAAATTTTTGCATTCAATGTAACGATCCCTTAAATCGTCACCCATTATTAAATTAATTTGAAAAATAAATCTAAAATTTTTAAATTAAGATTTTAATTTAATTGGTATAATTCTAAATGAATTGAAATATATCAAATTTTTTTTGACGTTACTAGAAAAATTTTGTATTTTTAAATTTTTACACAAAACATTTTAAAAGCTTTAATTTACTACAATACAAAATACTTTCTATTGTTGTAGTGAAAAATAAAAATAAATTTTTTTGTCTTTTATAATGAAGAAATTTTAAAGTGTACAGCAATTTTTCTTCAAATTTGCTAAAAATACTGCTAGTAATATTTTAAAACTATTAAAAAAAGAATAAATAAATAAATTTAAAAAATGTTATTTTTGTTAAATAAATTATTCTTTATTTCCAAAAAAAAAGGAAATTTATTTAATAGCTAAAATTTAATCGTTTTATTAAAATTATTAAAATTATTTTTTCAAAATTATTATAATTATTTAAATCTTAATTGCAAAATTATTTACTCGATTTTATGCATTAATGTTTAAATTTGAATTCCTTTTGTTTTTAATTGTTTGAAAAAAAATTAATTTTTTTAAAAATTAATTAAATGTAATATTGAAAATGCAATTGAAATATTTTCTTTAGAAGCACAATAAATTTTATATGCTAATATTTTTTTTTAAAATTTGAAATTCAGTTAAAATTCAAATCTTAAATAAATTTTTAACTTTTAATCGTATTATTCATCAATCTTTTTTGCTTTGATTAAAAAAAAATAATACAATTTTTCCATTAGATTCCCTCATTTTTAGGAAATAAATTAATTTTGTTGAAATTCAAATTTCAGGTTTTAATTTTAAGTAAGACATCGACTGGTTTAAAAAAAAAAACAATTTGGCGAATTTGATTATTTTTTTGATAATATTAAGAAACGGAATTATACTTTATAAATTTTCTAAATAAGAATTTTCTTGACTATTGGACAATCTAAAAAATGTCTTTAAAATATTTATAATTTTAAGATGATTTATTATTTTATTAAATCCTTTTTTTATAAAAATAAATAAAAAAACTTAATTTAGATTAAATTAAAAAAATAATTTTACATGGCAATCAGTGAATTTTTTTTTGATCTTGAGGCTCAATTTTTCTATTTTGACTCTTTTGAAAATGAAAATGATATCTCAAAAGTAAACTGTCTTCTGTCGTTTTTTAATGATGAAGAAAGTAACAGGATGATGGAATTAAGAGGTAATTTTGACTAATTATGATTTTGTTGAAAAATAATTTTTATTTTTTCTTTGAAATTAATTAAATAAATTAGAAGCAAATGTGACATCAAGAGTTTTCAATTTAAAAAAAGTTTTATCAGTAACTAGGAAATCAGCTTTTTTGGAGACCCAAAACGGTCAAATTAATATTTCAATGAAAACAGCAGAAGGCAAGAATTTTTATTTTATATCTAGTTGAGATTAATTTGATAAATTAAAATAATTTAGATTTAACTAAATTGATTAACTGGTTCAATTTGCCTAGAACTATGACATTTGTTGAAAAAGACCAAAATTTTAGTGAATTAGTTGAGGAATCGTTCAAAATAGGATTAAAACAACATTCTAAATTGAGCTTTAATTCTCAAGAATATTTGTCCAAAAAATTAAAATGTTTAATTAAAAAATTCGATACAAAATATTATGGCCCATTTACTACTTTGTGCCAGTCTAGTGGCTTTGGCAAATCAAGAGCTTGTGAAGCGTTAGTAGATGAAAATTTTTATGTGGTATATTGTTGCCTTAGGAAAAAATTTTCCACCACAAACTTTCCACCTCGAAGTACCCTGGCAAATTTTCTTCAAACAAATCAAAATCAAGAAACATTAATTACAAAATATAAGTGTTATTTTAATTTGTTTATTGATATGGTCTCAAGTGAAAAAATTGGATGTAGAGAATTTTTTGAAAAATATTCGCATATGAACAAAGAAATCTTGACGTGCTTGGCAGAAAACAAATTAAAATCAACAAACAAAAATTCTCTACTTTCTTTGTATCTGGGCTCTGAGCCACTTGTTTTCATTTTTGATGAAAGCTCATCACTTTTAGACTCAAATTCAGCAGAAGAGTGTAGCTATTTTATCTTGAGACGTGTCTTGTCCCAACTTGAAGGAAATGTGTTTGTTCTTTTTTTGGACACCTTTACAAACTTAAGCGAATACCATCCACAAAAATTTGCTGATCCTTCTGCAAGAATATCTACCTGCCAAAAGATCTTGTTTGAACCGATCTATCTTTTGCCAAACTGGGATTTATTTGCTGATTATGATCTAATTCAAACTATTAACGAAACAGTTAAAATTGAAAATATCTGCAGATTTGGTAGAGTCCTATGGGGATCTTTAATGCATACCAAACTAAATTCAAATGGAAAGTTTACAAGTGTGTCAGACGACAAAATATATGATTTAGCCATTTCTAAATTATTAGGTGGAAAAAAGTGGAATGTCGCTAATTTGGATAAAAATGAATGCCTTGCTGTTGCTAGTTTTAGAATTGGTACTATCAAGCCGAGACGTGTGTCAACATGTCAAGAATTAGTAGCAAATAACATGGCTATTTGCACCAGTGTTAGCATTAATAATGATTTTTTTGAAATTGAATTTGCATCAGAACCAATTTTGGCAATTGCCAGTGCTTTTTTGATTAATGATTTTGGTATAGATAAATTATTGGAGTCTATTATTCAAAGTATAGAATCTTCATTAATAGCTAGAGGCGAAAGAGGGGAAACAATTGCAAAATTAATTTTAATAAATACAATAGATCGAATAACAAGTTCAAAAAAGTCAAAAAAAGAACTCAAGTATTTGAAATTAACAAGAGTTGGAGAGTTTATTCAAGAACTTTATGGCAAATGTGAGAAAAACTGTGGAAGCTATGAAAATGAATGGAAGTGTGTAAACGATGAAAATACAGAGAAATGTATCTGTCCGATCAAAATCATCAATAGGCAATTGAAAAATTTTACTCAATTGTTGAATGGCTTGATTAATTTCAATCATTTTACGAAATTAAATTTTGGGCTCACTGAAACAAGCTTAGAAAATTCACTTAAACGATGTGCAGCTATTCACTGTAAATTTCAACAGAAAGGAATAGATCTCGTAATTCCAGTTTGCATAAATTCAAACAACTTTGAATCAATAAGTGCCATTTTAATTCAAGTTAAGCTCAATAGCGATCCAAAAGATGTTGAATATTTGAAAGCGTTTGACAGTATTACATCAAAATTATTCAAAGACTTGGACTCAAAAATGCCATATATTTTGCTCTATATGCAACTAGGTGAAACTTCTAGAAGAGAACCATACGTAAGTAACATCAAGCCGGACTGGCAACGAGGTGCTGAACACTCTAAAAGAGCCATCATTCATTCAGAGGGAATATCGGACAAAATTTTTCCAAATTTGGATTCAAATTTTATTCAAATATTGAAAAATTTTCGTGCGCTAGATAATCAATTATATGACGATGATTCAAAAATATATGAAACTATTTTTGATTCGATTAAAACCAAAAAAAAATGCTAAATTTATATAAATAATTAGTTAATTTTATTATATCATTTTTTCTATGCTAATTTTTAGTTTAAATATTTGTTTATTTAGAAAAATTATGATTTAGTTATGTGTAATTTTATTAGATTTTTCGAAAAATTTATTTAATATTAAGTAATTTTGACTAAAAAGCCATTGGGAACTAGAAAAAAAATGATCCGTAATATTAAAACTCCTCTGCCTTTTGAATCTATTGATTTGCAAAAGATCTCACTAAAAATATCCTTTCATGATCATCAAAGTTTTTTGATTTAAAATTTAAAATAAATAATTAACATGTATTTTTGTATTCAAATTTTAATTTTGAAATATTTAATAAAAAAGAAGCAATTTTTTTCTGATTAAAAAAATTAATTTTAGAATAAAAATTTTCAAAAAAAATAAATAAATTATTGTGTTGAAAATAAGCTTGAATTTAAATTTATTTTTATTTAAATAATGTAAATTTTAAATAATTTTTTAATTTTTATTAAATGAGTTTCTTTTATTGTAAAATGGCTAAATTAACATTTTCAAGTTCAAAAAAAAAAGTTTACAACAATTTAATATAAAAAAAAAAAATTTATTTAAATTTTAAATTGATCATGAAATAATAGCTCTGTCTCTTTGTTCGCCGACAATTACAGTAAACTTTATAATGCTAATTCAAATTTGTTGATTTAAAAAATAATGAAATGAAAGTGTCAAAAAATGCACAATTTGATTTTTATATGGTCAATTGAAAAAATTGATGGACAACTTTATTTTTAGTTGAGCAATTTACAAATTAAATTGTCCAGGTAAGTGACATGGTAAAATTGTCCCGGACAATTGTCGGGTCAGAAAATGTTAACAGAAAAATTCATTAAATATAAAAATATTTTTTAAATTTTTTAATATGTACTTTTTTAATAGTTATAAAGATTTTTTATTTGGAGTTTTTTTGTAAATTTCAAGAAACATTCCGATTAATTTTAAAATTTCTTTAAGACCTAAAAATTAATTTTATTTTAATTAAATTATAATTTTTCTCATTTTTCATAATTTCAATGAAAAAAATTTATCAAATTTAAATTTTTTTTTGATTCGACATCAAATTTAAAAACAAATTGATTTACTAATTTTTTTTAATTAAAAAAAAAATTTATAAACTTTTTATTTTTTCAATATTCATATTACAAATAATGACAACCACATCATTTTGAGTTATGTCATCATTATATTTGGATTCTTCAATCTTTAAAAAAAATTTAAATTCAAAAATTTTAGCAAAAAAGATTTTTAAATAGCTTTAAAAAATGCAGTCTAGAATTTGTTTTGGAAAACTTTAAATAAATTTCTTTTAATATTTTATTTAAACAATTTTAAAAAAGGAAAAGAAATTCAATCTGTTCTACAATTAATAAATTTAATGACCTAATATTTTTTTATTTATTATTTTAATACATAATTATTTTTTCTTTAATTATAATTTGGTCATCAAATTTATTCTTCATTGAAAAAAAATTAAATTTTTTGCTTAATTTGAATTAGATTTAAATTAATTTAAATTAATTAACATTTTATTTTAAAATAATTAAAAAAAATAGAAAATAATTTCAATCTGTACTTGAATTAATTAATTAATTAAAGATTTTGTTGATTAGGCCACAATTTTTTTATAGGAGCATTCATTTTGATCAAAAACAATATCGAAATAAAATCTTCCAAATTTTGAGGCTATTTTTATAACCAAAAATATAAATGTAGATCGAGATAATAAATTTGGATTTTTTTGATGACAAAATTTACCTTCAAACAAGAGTCAGGTAACTAATATCACCATTTATAGCTCCTAAACAATTACAGTAAAAACTGACTTGAAAAAAAAATATTAACCTTTTTTTCATTAATTTATTTGGCAGCCATTTCAAAAAGATGTTTTCAAAAATTTTTTTCTTTAGCCATTTAGCATTATAATTAGTATAATTTTTAGTCTAAATAATGAATGGGGTTATTAATTAATTCATTATAAAAATAAAAATCTGAGCTTGCATTTTTCACGTGAATTCAATAAAAAAGACCAGAATTATTTTATTCATGGAATTTCATTCATTGCTAAATTTACGGGAATTCTGGTACCATCATCGGAACAAATCAGTCCCTTTTTTTTTTAAATTGTTTATTTATTATTTAAATAGGCTTTGAGTAATGAAACTCCTTTAGCTATTTTTCGTATATTAAAATAAAGTGAAACAGATACAAAGTATTACAAAGTTGGGTTCACAATATTTAAAAACATATAGTTAGATATGGTAGCATTAAGAAAGTGAAACTTCTAGAAAATTGAAAGATTTGGCTGTTGCAAGTCACTCACGTGGAAATTCATGGACAAAAATTGATAAGGGAGACTTTTTTTCAGTATCTCTTGAGCTCTCAACAAAAACATCTTCATTGTCCTTTATGAGTGATAAAATTAACTCATTTTTAAAGAGAAAGTAGTTTTTAACATACAGTACTGCTATGATAAACTGTTTTTACGTAATTTTACGTAAAATTACCGGAAATTACGTAAATTTTTGTAAAAAGTAAAAATTCAAAAAATACTATTTTTTTTGAAAATTTTTTTACAAATTGAAAAAAAATTCTTCTTTTTTTGATGAATTAAAATAAACAAAGTGCAGTGATGAATTAAAAAACAAAGTGCAACATACTTTGTTGCACCTTTTTTGCATAAAATAATTTTTCTCATGTTTAAATAAGACAAAAAATAAAATATCAATAATATTTAAATTGATTATTGGTTTAATTTACTAAAAAAAAAGAAAATAATAATTATATTTTAGGCAAAAAAGGTGCAACAAAGTATGTTGCACTTTGTTGCAGTAATTTTTTAAGAATATTATAATTTGGCCATTGAGTTTTAATAAAAAATAAACCTTGTTATAATAACAGATATTTTTACATTTAAAAAAATAGATTTATAAAAATTAAATTATTTTATTCAATTTAAATCATTATTTCCCTATTTACAATAACTGAATAAGTCACAACAAAAATTTATTTTTTTTTAAGTCCATCAAACAAAATTTTAGAGTCTACGGTTAAAGATAACCTTTTTTTACTGAATTTTTTTTTATTTAAAATATTTTTATAAATTTAAATTAAGTATATCCAAAAAAAATTAAATAAAAACTAAAATAAGCAGAACAAATAAATAGTACAACTTATCCGATTATATGTTTACTAAGCGTTTTGAATCAAAAAGTAATTTAGTAGCCAGTTATACCTGAACGTCGCAAATCTTTTTCAGATAAATTGACTAAAATATGTACAAAAATGTATCTTGGATTAGACGCTGGTATTTTTCTGACTATTTAAGTTGAAATCATCAGTTCGAGCTTGAGCCTGAGTCGGAAATAACTCATTGTATTGAGGTGGCTTGTCTTCCAAATTTCCATTCTGGTAAACATTATTCAAAGGTATGCTGGTCGAGTTCTGCTCATCCAAATTTCGGTATATTGAACGATTTCGATCTAAAAAAAAAAATTATTTTTCTAATAATACTATATTGACGTTGCAGTTTTTTTTCAATTTTTTATGTTTCAAAAATTTTTGGATTTTTTTATATTTAAGCAAAAATAAATGGAAAAAAATTTAAAGCCATGGATAAAAATGCTTTTGTAATTTTTCAAAAAAAATTATTTAAGATTCTTTTTATTTTAATAATTAATGTTATTATTTTTCTAAACTTTGTTTAACGTAGTATGAAAATTATGGAAAATCTATCAAAAGTTAGATCTAATTGGAATTTAAGATAAAATTAAAGCTTTTAATGGTGTCGAAAATTTTTTTAAATAAGTTATTAAAGTGTTTTTTAATACTGTAAATTTTAATATATTTAATTAGTAAAATTTAGATAATTTATTTTTGAAAAAATTCAATTTCTATTCGATTCCTTTTTTAAATTTTTTTTAATTAATTTTTTAAAGTTTTAAAAATATGAAAACAAAAAGTTTAGTGAAAGTGAAAAACAGCTCAAAATCTTTGACAAGTCTAAATTTTGAAATATTATTTCAAAGGTTGTTTTTTTCGCAAAATCATCCATACACTCTTAGAAGCTTGACTTTATGACTTTTAAACAACTGTGCAAAGACTTTCTTTGAACGAGGATGAGTACATTTCAAAAAAACAAAAAGAATAGTTTGCGTATTTAACATGAACGAAGTAGAATGGATTCAATAAAAAATGAATAAGTCAATTTTTGCTAGATACTTTAATCTGGCTACTTTTTTATTTCCTATCAATTAAAATGAACTTTTGAACAAGTCTATCCAAAAAATAAATTTTATACCTATCTATTAGATTTTGATAAAACGTGTCGAATGACTCATTTTGGTGCTTCTAGTGTGAAAAAGGAAAAATTTTTCAAAAATAATTAGTTGTTATTAAAATTAACTTTTTTTCAAAATTACTTTTATTTTTTTGTAATAAAATCTGATAATTTGTTTAGGATATTTCTTAATTATAAATATAAGTGTAAACAACTTCGGCAGATTTTATTAAGATTAATTTTTGATTTAAAAAAGAAAAGAAATAAAAAATCTTGAATAATTATTTTTTAAAATTACTAAAAAGCCGCATTCTTTCAATTTCTAAGCGTTTTTTAGTATAATTGGGTTATGTCTAAGTTACAGTGGTGATTTCATTTAAGTGTTTTACGAAAAATTACGTAAATTTTCAAGATTTTGAGATAATTTTGGTAAAATTTAGTAAAATTAAAAACGGCCAATTCAAAATTCAAAATCTTGTAATCAAAGTTTTTTTTTTCTAAAAATCGAAAATTTAAGAAAGCTTTTTTTATAACAATTTAAAAATAACTATTTTTTTGACCAATTTATGAAAAAAAAAAACTGTCTTAAATTTTCGATTTTTGGAAAAAAAGACTTTGATTACAAGATTTTAAATTTTGAATTGGCCGTTTTTAATTTTACCAAATTTTACCAAAATTATCTCAAAACCCTGAAAATTTACATAATTTTTCGTAAAATACTTCTTTTTCACTTTCCGGATTTTACGTTAATTTACGTAAAATGTGGTAAAATTTGGTTAATTTACGGCATTTTACGTGATTTTTCGTAAAATACTGTTATCAAATTACCACTGTACATACACCCATCAAGATTGCGAAAAAACAACACCGGGTGTCACCAAAATTTTTATAAAAGTGAAATTTTTTTTTGATTTCCTACAATTGCGTCAAAATATTTAAAATAAATCAGCGTTGTTTAAAAGGGCAAAGTAAAATTTTTGATCAAATTTCATTTTTCAAATTTGATCAGAACATTTATAAATGCGTAATTAAATTTCATCGCAGATTTTTATTTTTTTATAACATTTCAAAGCTTTACTTTAAAATTTTTGAGAAAGGATTGTAAAAATAGAACAGCGGTTATCTTCCCATGGGAAACGTGTCAGGACTCGCGAGTCAAGGGGACTATAAATAATGACGTCGAAAGACGGAAGTAGCGTGTATAAAAAAACTCTGTTATAAGCAGCAATGCTTCCGCAATCTAACCAAATATAACTTGGGATGTTCTACAAGAGGTTAGACTTGTCGCAGAAAAACTATTCTACTACTACTACTACTACTACTATTACTACTAATTTGTAAAAAATGCATTGAAATTTAATTGCGCATTTAAAATGCTTTGATCAGATTTGAAAAATGAAATTTGATCAAAAATTTTACTTTGCCTTTAAAAGTCCCAAATTAAAGTCCAAGTTCGGACTTTTAAATTTTTTCTTTTAAAAAGTCCGAGCCAAAGACTTTTAGTTTAAAAAAAAAGTCCGAGCAACATGAATTTTTTGTCGTTCCAGATAGTTTTTGTGGCGGCCTAGTTAAAGTCAAAGTCTATATTTGGACTGGAGGCTTAAAACTTTAAAACAACTCTGAAATAAATCTAAATTTACGTTAAATTTTAATAAAATAATTAATTAATTAATTAATACAATTAATAAATCCTAATTTTGCCTTTATAAATAAAGCATAATACAATTAACATATGAAATACCTTGTCGCGGCGATAAAGTAACTGTGCCTGTGTCCCTTGGTGGCCGATTTCTTGAACCTTGAAATGTTTGAGTGTAAAAAAAATTTCTCTCTGGTCACATAAAATTACCATGCGTGAGATAAATGGCATTTTCTCTCCACTTCTTGCATATTTCATTTCCAAAATAAGTGAACAAAATTAGCATGAGAAGAATAAAAAGGACTCCAATGGTGGCCGGAAAGGCGGTCGTGCCTCTGATTGAGTAAAGCTTGTGCTCAAGATCGTCCTCATTGTAAACAGAGTCAGCATAGTGTTCTATGCGAGTGAGGTTGATCATTTTTTTGTACGACGATTTTCTCAGCCAGCAGTTGCATTCAAAAATGAATCTGTTCTGCATGGGGTCGATGACTTCGACTTTTTTCAAGAACCAGTCATTAAAAAAGGAAAAAGAATACTGCTTTCCGACAATGATTGAAGTCAACTTTCCTATTTTGCGTCCGCCCAAATTTTTGAGCGGATACACGTCCACACTATTGGCTTCCAATTGGAACCGATTTGATTGTATGTTTATGATGGGAGAGTTTCCCTCGTCGCCTAGCAATTCAACATAGACTTTGGAGTCGGTTCCGGCCCACAGTTTGTTGCCCGTGTAGAAATAAATGTACCATTGGTGGTCGGCAATTGACTCTCGGAGAGGTTCAGCAAGGGCTGAGCCGAACAAAACAAGAAAGTAGAAAAAATTTGTCATTCATGAATTTTTGAGACGCTGAAAAGGCTATCGTTGTTTTGTTTACGCGATTACATAAAAAAATACTGATAGAAAAAAATTTTGCATTCTAGATGAAGTGCAGTAATTTATTATAATGTATGCAGATTTGGCTCAACATGTACGCCCAAAGCAATCATAACAAAAAGCCGTGTATGGTAAACAAACATTAGAAAATCGATTAATCTTATTTTTCAAAACAAATCCATAAAACCAATAATTTGACTTGGAAATTTTCCAGTTTTCCACTTTTATTATTTGGTCATTTGTTAAATTAATTATGTAACATATTTGATTGCTAATTTGAAATTTAAATGAACAAGAATTTTTAATTTCACTTAAAATGTCAGCATCATCATCAAATGAGATAATTCCATGGGAGCCTTACAAAGCCGCGGTTAACACCAAAAAAAAATTCAAAATGAAAGACTTGCAGCCAGGAGACCTGATCAAATACAAAACAGACACTGACTTGGACGAATTTAACAGAAAAAGACCCGGCCATCAATTTGATGATTTTGATTTTAAGTCAATTGAGAGTCCATCTTTTCAGCAAAGCATGGACAGTGTTTTATCCAAGCACGATTTTAAAAGATCGCTGAGCACAAATTTAGCCAAACATTTTAGCCAAGATGGCAAAGAGGGTCCAAATTTTATTGACGCCAGATTCTATACTGACACCAATTTCATGAAGCTAGCTAATCAACTTAAAAAAAAGTCAATGACAAAAATTGAAAATAAGCCAGTGAACATTGTTGGTCCAATGATTGACAAAAAAATTACAGACCCTTTCAAAGCTGACCTGGACTCGAGCAGAATTTGGAAAAACCAATGTGAAAACTACCAATCGAGAATCGATTATTTGGAAGAGCAAATCAAGGGTATTAATGAACAGCTGCAGGTCCAGACTGAGGTAAATGCTGAGCTGAAAAAATTGCTAGTAGCTGCTATTGGTGGTGAAGATATGCAGTATAAAATAGAACGTTTGGTCAGTGATAAACAGCGGTTTGAAATCGAGCTCAAAAGTAAAACCAACTTTATAGATAAATTAGAGGAAGAGGTTGAACAAGTTTCCATTCAGTGTGACTTGTGGAGGAGTAAATTTCTGGCATCAAAATTGTTAGCTGAGGAAAATTCAACTTGGTAAACTTTTTTTTTGTTGAGTTATTAAACAATGAAATATGTCCTGAAAAAAACTTTATTTTCAATTAACACTAAAACTTTTCAAATTATATTAATTTAGTATTTGAGGATGTAGGACAATTTGAAAAAAATCTCACAAAATTTTTTTTTGGACATTTTCTTGTAGATCTTGATGAACTGATTCGGAATATGTAAAAAATTTATTTAAATGATTATTAGTATAGGAATTATCTATTAAAAATTCAAAGATTCAAATGCTTTGGAATGACATGTCTTGACCATTTTTCAAGTAAGACACTTAAAATTTTCTCCAAAAATTAAATGAGGAATTTGAAAATTTTTTTTTTCTGAACTTTTTGTTATTTTAGTCAAAATCAATGAATATTACTAAAAAGAGACATGTTCTCTTTTAGGGCCTTAGGGCTCGAAAGGGGAGGAGATCAAAATATAGAAAGACGAAATATAGAATTTTCGCCAAAATATAGAATAGAACTATATGTAGAAAAAATTATAAATGCTGAGTCTTGGCATCGCCAGATTCAATTAGACACTAGAAAACATTTAACTGTTCCGAAAGTTGTAGAATTATTCAGGAGAGAGCAAAATAAAGTAGAATATTGAAGCATTTTTAGAAGGTTTAGATAATAATTTACTAATTGATAAAGAAAAAAATTGAAATAAAATTAATTAGACTATTTATTCATTGTATAATTTTGAATTCGATATCTTTTGTTTCTATATTTTTTTCTACATTTTTTCTTCCAGGTAAATTCGATATTTTTTTTCCGGGTAAATTCTATATTATCCAATAAAAATTTTTTTTCTATATTTTGTCTTTCTATATTTTGCCACACTGTCGTCGAAAGCGCATTAGGTGAAAAATGCTGAATTACATTTTAATAAAATCGAAAATTTTTTTTTTTAATAAAATTTTTTAAACAACACTTAAACAGACCAATAATTATTAAAAATAGCTTTCCGGTTTAAAAATAGAAAACAAGACAATTTTCAGTGATATACAATAAAATTTAAAAAATTCTAAAATTTAATATTCATCTAGATAGATTGTTAAAAAATTATAGAATTTTTTCGTTTTATAATGGAAGAGAGTATGTTTTTATACCTAAGCGCCAAAGGCCTGCGTGAATCACAGTCTCAAAGCCATTTTAATATTTTTCCTGGTTTATTAAATTAGAGATTTTTTTCCAAAGTTTTTTGTTAAGATATAGATAAACATTCTACTTGAAAATGTATCTTTTAATAACAACATCCATCTACTTTTCCTTTCCTCGACTTTTCCTTTCTTCAACTCTTAGGAAAGGAAAGGAAAAAATGAGGAAAGGAAAAGTAACGAAAAGAAAAAGCTGAGGAAAGGAAGAGTTGAGGAAGAGCCGAAGAAAAGAAATGTTCAAGCTAGTTTTAAATTGTACTGTAATATTTATCAAAATTATTCTGTATTGAAAAAATAAGCTGAAACCTTGAAAAAATTGTCAACGAACATTACAACAATTAAAAAAAACATATATGTTCTTGATCAGCCCATCGAATTGCACAAGAATATAGAAAAAAATAATTTACTTCATTATAACCTGTTTTAGAAGCTAATAATTCTTAAAATCTTTAAGGCACTTTAAGGTGCAGGTATTCTTTTAAGATAAAAATATTCGAATTTTGATTCTTGCTTTCTTTCGATGTGAGTCTAAAAACTTATACCAGTTGAAAGTCGTGGCTTTGACTTAAAAGAAACTTTGGGATTGAAATTTTTTAAAAAAATTTTTAATAAATCAATTAGAAATTTATTTTTTTTTGATTATTAAAGATTCAAAATTTTTCGACCGCGCATGTATGTATCAAAATTTAAAAAGGGAAAAATAAATAAAATATTTAGTTTTCGATAAAAAAAGATATATTTTGATAGATTGATTAAAAGGATTTTGAAAGGATTTTATCAATTATTTAATTTTTTTATAAATGTTTAAGACAAGATTTTTATTTTTAGAAAGAAATAAAAACGAATTTAAAAGCATCAGGTTTCAAAAATTTATTTTTAAAATGATTAATTAAGATAAAACAAAAAACTTGATTTACACGAAGGTTTGAGTTTTAGCAGCATATGAGTTTTGAGTAATTCAAGCTTGATGTTACTAATTATTATTTATCAGAATTTAAAGTCAAATTCTCAAAATAAAATAACATATTAAAATCGATTATGAAAAATTATAATCTTTTTATTTTTAGAAAAATCAAATTTTTTATGTCATTTTGTACTTAAATAATTTTCCAACTAAGGAAGTCATTTTTGTTGATGCTAAATGCTCAAAAAGAAAAAACAATACAAAACCTACTTGAAGATAATGAAGTGCTCAATTTAAAATTAAACCAGACTCTGGATATTTTGTCCAAAAAGCAAAATCGTCATAACATGAACAATCTCCAAGCAGTAAATACAATTTTATCAAATTTGTTCAAATCAAACCCAAAATTAGGGTTAGATGCTATAAATTTAAACCATGGTAGTCAGATTCAAAAGAAAAAGTCAAAAACAATAAATGAAATTGGGGCCGAACAGGCTTTGGAACAGTTCGATTGGGTCAAAAAAGCAGTCATATCAAATAATATCGAGTCCAATTCAGTTGACATGGTTGATAAGTTGGATAATTTAGAAATTTTGATCAAAAAAATCAAAGAAAATCGAAAGACTAAATTCAGCAGGCTCTATCAGCCACAAGGTGCTGATTCAGAGTTGTTTTTGAACGTTTGCGTCAATTGTAAAGGCAGTGTTAAAATAATCTAAAGTTTGTGAAGCCTACGACCTAAAAAATTTTTAATTTTACACTTGGTTTTGATTTTATCTAATTTCAACAATATTTGTTATCTTTGGGTCATGCTTTTTCAAAATTTATCTATTTTAATCTCGATTTTTTGAGATAATTTTCGAATATAATGTTTCGAAGAAACAAAATTTGTATGAAAATTTTTAAAATTATTTATTTTTGAGAAAATTTTTTTAAAATAAATTTATTTTCAATTTAGATTTTTAGTTTATATCGTATTTCATTTATAAAATATGACTCTTTTCCTAAGAGTTTTCAAACAAACAATACAATTTAATCATTTCAGAAATATCATTAACTTCAATCATTGACAAAATCATTTCCACTCATCAAGGTATAATAGCATAACAGATACTTGTTTTATTAAAAGTGTAATTTTATGAGAATTTATTTAATCTGTTTCTAGAATTAATTATTTCCAATGGATTCAAGATAGCTATTCTAGATATTTTTGGTCTGTATTAATACCTCTACTTTAGGTGATAAAAATTACAAAAATTTTTAAACTTAAAAATTTTAATTTTTCAGAATTTCTCTTGGTCATTTGTTTAAAACAACTTAAGTTTAAATTTTTTTTGAATTAAAGAAAGAAAAAATCGAAAAAAGATCTAAAATAAATTTTTTTATCCAGATAGGCATTTTGAAGTTGATGATCAATTCAAAGAGTTATCTTTAAATATTAAAACTAATCTTTAAATTTATTTAAATAATTTTAATATAACATGCGTTACATGTAATGTAGATTAAAGAAATAAAACATAGTTTTTATTTCAAAAATATTTATACGAAAAATCGATCGTTTCATTTTTAAAATAATTGAATATTTGAAATTCATTCATAAATTTAATTTTTTAATTTTGAATGCTTGGTACAAATACCTTTAAATTAAAAAATTTCAAAATTAACTCTAGATAATATCAATTTGTAAATTTAAATTTTAAAAATTGATTTTATCAATGGGTTGAGAAAATATATTTTTTCAAATTATTTTATTTTTTAAATTTACATAACATGTAAAGCATGTTGCATTAAGATTATTTAAATAAATTCAAAGATTAATTATAATATTTAAAGATAAGCTCTTTGAATTGAAATGATATTTTGAATTGATCATCAGCCTCAAGAAGCCTCTAGATATTGTTAAAGATTGTGCTTAGCTATTACTTAAAGATAAACAAATATTACAACATCCTAATTTTTTGTTGAATGTTTCTTGTCAGCTCGTTTAAAATTTTTTTCCTTCTTTTTTAATCTTATCCCAATTTTGTGATTTTAAATGAAGTATGCTTTAATTTATTTAGCTTCAGCAAATTTATTTTATTATTGTGTCTATCCGTTTTAAGAAAAAAATGGAAATTGAGACCACTAGTAAATTTTTTATAGTAAACCTTAAGGTTTTTTTAATGTAAAATTGCTAATTAATTTTATTGAAAATTCTTAAAGCTTAATTTTTTAAATTTTAATCAATTAATAATTAATAAAGTATTTTTTTAAATATTAATTTTTTGTAAAGTTAATAGCTTCTCTTACTAAAGTTTATCAATATCAGTTTAGTAGTTAAATCAAAAAAATCGTTATTAATGTTACCAAGAAGGAGCTGTGCCAATCTTTTTGTTCTTTGGTATCATGTAAACAATTTTTCATTAAATTTTTTGTAAGACATAAATTTTCTCATGGTCACTGACTATTTTAAATATTTTGGTAATATCATCTGTAGTTTTATGATCTTCCAAGCTCATTCCATTCCAAGATATGAGTCATTGATGGTTTTATTTATCTATTAGATGTTTGACTAGCTCAACTGCACTTCTTTGTCCTCTTTTCATTTTCATATACTTAAGGCATATTCAAGATGGGGTCTGAAAACCAACAAGGTACAATTAATTTTATGGTTTTTGCAGATATTCTTTCAGTCTTTGATTTAAATTTTAATCAGTGAGTTTCTTGAAATTGCATTTTACTTGGTTTTTCGTCAGAAGATTTTCCCTTTTAATTCTGAATTATTTGGCTAATCGATATCAGTGCCCTGGTACATTTTTTAGATGTTTTGATTAACTTGTGAAATTGATATCTTTACTTAGATAAATGATGATTTTACCCTTGAAAATTCTATATAATTCGCAGCATTCTCTTCTTTCATTTAGTAATTGAATATGACATTGTGAATTTTAGAACTCACAAAAAATAACAAAACTGAAAAAGCTTTTTTAACTAAAAGCTTTAAATTGTTCCGTAATTTGTTTCAGCTAAAACGCCTATATTCAGCCTATTTCCTAATAATTCTGGCTTCGTTTATTCCTCTTCTTGGTACACTTTACCTGGCATATATGATCCTTTTTTAGATGAGTGGACCATACAACAACTGCATATTCCATATTCGACATGACCAATACCAAAAAACAAAATAATACTTTTTGTTCTGATTAAATGAATTTTTTAACATACATAGTGATTTTTTGGATTTTTATCCTTTCATATTGATTTTAGACCATTTTATCCATGGATTCTTTGTTTTTTATAATCATGCCCCTTTTTGTTTATTATGGTACTAATTTAATTATTAGACTTGTATATACTTTGAAATTGTGATCCTTTTTAAGTATGTTGCCAATAATTAGAAAAAAAAATTAGTAATGAAGACGAAGTCTGAGCCAGAGTCCCAGTTTTGGCATCGGGTTCGGATAAAAGGTTTAGTTAGGTGGTTTAAATCCAGCATGCTCAAGAACTTTTCAATTTATTAAAAAAATTTTACAGTAAAAGAAAGAAACAGTGTCAAAGCATTAATATATATCAAAAGTTAAATATATTAAATTTTTCAATTAAATTAATAGAATTTTTTCGAAATGCGAAATTTTTAATATTTTTCTGTAAGCTATTTCTATTTTTATTTTTTTCCACTCTTAAATTGCATTATGTTTTAAAAAAAGATGAAAAGCTGGGAATACCCCAGGAGCAAATGTTTAATTATTATAAATATAAAAAAATCTTCTGCTAATCATTTTTTAGCGGCTGCTGTTTTTTTGGAAAGATTTTTTGCCAATAATTGTTAAATAGCACAATGATGGTTAAAATATTATAGTATTATAAAAAAATGAAGCACTTTTAGGAAGCTAATTCCAAATTAGTAGTATTTATTTACTTAAAAAACTTAGAATTCAAACTTTAAAATTGTAAATTATTAATGTAATTCAATCTGAAGAAAAAAATTTGGAGTGATTTTAACATATAAAAAAAATATTTTAGAATATGAGCAAGTATATTTTCTATCTTTAAATTTTAAAACAGATCATCAAGTTTTTAGTTAACTGAATAATCAAAGGCTTATTTCCAAATACCTTTAAAAACCGATTTTGGACAAAAATCTAGTACAGTGGTAATTTGATCAGAGAGATGATTTAAATTTCAAAAATTAAATAGAAAATTTTAAATCTTGTCATTTTGAAAATTAAAAAAAAACAAACTCAAGTAATATTGTTTGAATTTAAGCAGAATCATTCAAAAAATAAAATCAAAATCATAGTAAAAGTAAAAATCGAAGTCAATTTTTTTTTTTTTTTTTTAAATTTGAAAGTCCGGACTTTGACTTTGAAAAATAAAAGAGCCTGGACTTTGACTTTTTTTGGGACTTTTAAAAAACTCTGAATTTAAATAAGAACATATTTCTGATTTATTTTTGAGTTCATTGTTCTGGTGAAATTTGAAGTTTAAACCAAACTCTTGTCCGACCCAAAGAAGTAAATAAAAAATTAAGGTGATTAACTCTAATTTAAATCCAGGATTTTGAGGGTTTTTTTCTCTAAATGATGTTGTTTGTAATTAAAAATTGTGTTTTATATAATTTCATAAAATTTTATAAATATTATTCTGATTTTTTTCTTTTTTAAAAAACATAAATCAAAATTAACCAATTTTTCCATTTTTCACTTAAAAATACCTTAAAAATTATAAAAGATTTTACCAAATTTTGATTCTAAAAATCCAATAAATTCATTTAATAAAAATTTGAATTTTCAAAATTATTTCAAGATATTTTAGTATTTTTTTCCCAGCAAGAGTGATTTTTGAGATATTAAACATATTTTTCTTGTGTTAGCGGGTGATCAATGATTACATATACCCTTGGAGACTTAATATTAAGTAAATAATATTTTTTCTGTTTATTTGTAAATCAATTTAGAGTTATTAAACTAGATATTAAAAATTTTGTTGAAACAGTATGTGATTTAAACCTAAGTTTTTTAAAGTATTTTTGAAGGCTTTTCTTTGGAGGACTAATTTAACTCAGGAGTTTTTCGATAAATTTGTATGCGGCGTAAAGAACTATCTAAATTCTTAGTTAACACTTCACTAATTGTATCCTTGAATTAATTTTTTATCATATTTTAATTTAAAAATATTAAACATATTTATCAATGGCACCAAAAAAGAGAGTAAATCTAAAACGAATGAATGCATAAAGTACTTATTAAAAGGAAAAATATCAAACAGCCATATCCATAATTAAATCGTCATAAAAAAAATTTTGATTGTCATAAAAAAATAAAATGAAGTTCGCGGCAGGACCGTGGTTTAGGGATTCGGGTATGTTGTAGGTTAGAGAATTATTAGTTTTAATTAAAAAAAATTAATTTACTAAAATCTTTAATTTAATTATCCATACGACAATTTGATTATTGATATATGCATCCATAATAAAGATTTGTCAGAAAACATTTAATTTTCCTTAAAATTGAAGTAAATTTAACTTGAATAAGATATTTTTCTATTTAAAACAATTTTTTAAATACTTTAAATGATTTTTTCAAGCTTTTTGAATTAAATTTTCAAGTTTAGTGTAGATATCTTATTAATTATATTGTTGGCGATTAAATCATGAAAAAAGGTGTTTCACTTGTTGTTTTTTACTACAATTTAAGTAAAATATTTTAAATTTACAAAAGTAAAAAATTCTAAATTTTCCAGATTTGACGTAAATTATTTTAAAAACAAAAATATCCAAAATATTTAAAAGCTTTGGAGTCTTTTGAGTAAGTTAATTATAAAATGTAAATTTAACGGACTCTTTTTGATTTACGTAATAATTAAGATATTCTTAAGAACTAAATTAAAAGAAACTTCTTAAGAAAAAAAAAAAAGAGATTATCTCTTTTAAAAAAAACATCTAAACACCTTAACCCTAAACCACTAAAGAAGCAAATAAAACACAAAGGCTCTCAAATTTTTGGAAATTTTTGTTTTTATAAATCTGATAAATTTATGATTTTTTGCTTAATTTACAATATTCTACGTAAAATGATGAAAATTAAAAAAAAAGCGAAACATCACTCTAATAATTGATAGACAAATCAAGTAATTCTGAAATATTTAAATTGAGCGCGTTTTTGTTTTTAGAAAACAATAATGAAAGTTTGTCTTATATTTCTTTTGCTTTTTATGTCTTTTTGTATCTTCTTAAAGATCAGTCCAGTAAATTTAAGTTGAGACCAGTGCATATTTTTTTAAAATTATTTAGTTTTCATTACTAATGCAAATGAAAACAAAAAAATTTCCCAAATAAAATTATTTATTTATTTTCAAAAAAATTAACTCAAAAAAAGTTTTGAGTTTCTGGTTTCAATTTTCAAAGCTTGATTATTTTATTTTTTTTTTCAAAAATTATCTTCATATATTCAAAATAAAAGTGAGAGAAAAATCCGATTCAGAAAATATTTAGAAAAAAAAGAAGCTAATCTAAGAAAAATTCCAATTGCTAGGTTACAAATTGATCTAAAAGACGCCCAATTTCGATTTATGCTAAATTTTTTAGGATGCTCTAGAATTTAATGAGAAAAAAAAAACTATAAAGATTCTTAATCTAAAATAAATTTTATCAAAAAAGTTATAAAATTTACGAGCCAAACGTAATAAAAACACAATATCCAAAAAAAAAGTCTTTTTATTTTGTTATCTCAAAAAGGCCTGATTAAGTTACTAGGTAATCGACTTGGGCTAAGAATCTACCCACTTGATTCCGACTATGGCTTGAATCAACAACAAAAACTAGGTTTTTTAATTTACAAGTTTTTCTAATAAAAGCCGCATAAGTTTCAAAATCTGGAATTAAGCTTAGTCAGCATTGTGTCAATAAAATCTGGAGGACTCTTGACGTAATTTCTCCAGACTGCTGGATCCAACTGGTTTATATTCAGCCTGATTGCAGGCTTCAAGCTGATAGTTTAAATTCAGAATTGTTCAAAGCAGGTAAATGCAAAAGTTTAGTGGAGACCATGTTCCACTTGGTGCACATAATTAAGCTGTTGTGTAATGAGTATTTAATTTTTGTGTTTTTATTATTTTTTTGTTAAATCAATAATTCATAAACAAAATAAGCATAATGCCCAATTTTTATGAATAAATAGTTTATAGATTTTTGAAGATTTGCATGCAGGCAGAGTGGATTATTCTCGAAAAAATATTTTTTCCAATTGTATGTTCGCTTTGGAACATAATTTAATTGAAACAATTTCAAGACATTTTTCACTCAAGTTGTAAGATTCAAATATATATTATTATAATAAAAATGCAAGCTAGAATTGCGTTAGTTGTTAATAGAATTTTTCCATTTTTTTTTAGCGTGTGTTCCGTTCACTCTGCATCACATAACGCTTTGGCAAAACTCATCTACAAAAGCCGTGTACACATAATTAAGAGGCTCTCTTTTTTTCTTTTATCTCTCAATCGCAAGTTTATTTCAAAAAAATGCTTATTTTGTAACAATTGTAGTTTGAGATAACAAGGTAATAATTAAATTTTGTCATGATTAAACTTTTTAGGAAAATTTCAAAATTTGCTTTATCTCATCATCTTACAAAATTTTTGAAGTTTTTTTTATTTTTATTTCAATTTTCCAAATAAGAACGCTTTACCTTTAGAGTAAAGATAAATTTGTTGTTTTAGCCAAGCTAGTTCGAGAGTTGTTTGAAATATCAAGTTATGTTTATAGAAATAAATTCTTCTTCTATTCGAGAATTTTAGTGTTCAAAATTTTTCTAACCAAAGTGATGAAATTTGCATTTTTTTGGAGCAAAAAATTTTTTTATATTATTTTACCAATTATTTTTAACTTTAATTTTTATTCAACATTTTTTTTAGCTAAATAATTTTTCCACCAGCTTAAAATTTTAGCCTCCTGATATTTGCCTGCGACTTGGATCTAAAGTTTAGGGCATTTCGAAAAAATGCTCAAGTTTTGCCTTCAGCATACCCGAGAGCTTGGTACAGTCAATAAATTGTCAGTCTGTTTTACCACTGACTTTTACCTTTATGTTTATTTTAAGCTTTTTGAATATTTAAATACTGCTTAAAAAATATGATGATATGTGCTTTTATTTTAGCTAGTTTTTAAGCCGATCTAAAATTTAAAGTGTCTTGAATACAAAAATAATTTTTAATTTAGAGCGCTCTTGGACCACAGGCTATTTGTTCCTTTAAATCATCAGTGAAAATGGCAAGATTTTATGTTTGATCAAATTTTTTTCTTTTCAATTTCCTGGAACAGTTGTAAATGATTATAAAAAAAAAATAAATATAAATATCAATTTTTTAGTAAAAATCGATAGTCAATTTTTATTCTAAATTATGCTTTCAGGTAACTACGAGCAGAGCAAAAAAGAAATGAATAGAAATAAAAGAAATTATTTTTACTTTTTTTTTGTTATTATTTGAATAAACAAATTTTTTTATTTTATTTTAATTTCTAATTAGTGTCAAACTTTAAATTCAAGTGGAAAAAATTTCCTGTAATGACGTCACTAAATTGCATAATTTTAGATAAATTAGTATATAGTTTGTTGTATTTAAAAATCGATTTTGTTAGTTAAATTTTATTAAAAAAAATCAAATAAAAATGGTACAAGAAGAGTATGTGTTCGAGGATCAGCATCAGCCGAAAAAGTCCGGAATAGGAAAATTTATATGGAACTCAGAGAAACGTGAATTTTTGGGACGAGACGGTGCCTCGTGGGGAAAAATCACACTTTTCTATGCAATTTTTTACACCTGTCTAGGAAGTTTTTTTGTGGGCCTGCTGGCGCTCTTCATCAAGTTTATGCCTGTTGACAGACCGACCTACATTGGGGAGGACAGCACCATGGCCAACCGTGGCCTAAATCCTGGTCTTGGCTTCCGGCCTCATGTCGACGTCGAAGACTTCTTAATTTCGTTCAACCCCAAAGTGGCCGAACACCCCACCACTGGCTACCTGAAATACGTGAACAATTTGGAAAATTTTTTGAATGCTAGTAAAATTTTTATATTTTATTTAAAAAGAAAAAAATTAAATTTAAATTGTCAAGAATATCCAAAAATTGATGAAGCTGACCAAGACCTGGCAATTGACTGCAAGGCCAACACAACCTATTCTTCGCAATTGGAAGCCGGAAAAGCGTGCAGATTTGATTATGAAGAAGAATTCAAATCAACTGTTTGCAACAAAGCCTCCAACTATGGCTATACCACCAACAAGCCATGTGTTCTGGTCAAATTGAACAAAATTTTCTCGTGGACACCCGAGGGACCGAACGGAGTTAGAATCAGATGTGAGGGCGAGACCAGTTCAGACCAGGACAACTTAAAGCAAGTCAGTTACCACTCAATTGGAGATATTGACAACCAGGAATTTGGAAGTTTGGACAAAAAATTTTTTCCCTTCTATGGACAAAAAGCCTATCGAGCGCCTTTTGTCTGGGTTCAATTCGACGTATCGCCAAACACTTTGATCAATATTGAATGCAAAGCCTATGCTGACAACATTGACAATGAAGATCGCATGAACAGACGTGGTCAGACCAAATTTGCTTTTTTCATCTCCAATAAAAACTAGAACAATTTTGTCAAGTTGAATCAATAATAGACTAGCTTGTTAACTCAATTATTTTTTAAGAATAGCTACAAATTTTACTGAATAGGTACGAGAATGTTGGATTAATTTTAAAAATTAGCTTTTGTTTTAGGGGTACTAATTTGGCATACATGAAAATGGTGTCTTAAATTTATCTTTTTGTTTTTTTTTTTTTTTTTAGTTGAATTTTATTATATTAATACCGTAATATTATACAATTGCATAACGTCAAATTAAAGTGTCAATAATCAATTTTTTTCGGTCATTTCTCCCTATTTTCATACTTCCCTGTCATAAATAAAATCATGTTCCGGATTTATTTTAATTTTTTGATTTTTATTGTAGCTTAAAAAATTGAATTCTAATTAAACAAATTTAATAAATAAATTCTTAAATACAAATATTTAATCTTGGAGCGTTTGTTTTGTGTTTTGGTGTTTTATATTCATTAGATTTTTGAATAATTTAAAATTTTAATTATTAAAATGCAAACAAAAATTTATTATTTGTGTATTTGTCTAATTGTTTGAGCAAGGAAGAGTGGAGGAATATTGAGACGCTGTCAGTAGCAAAGAATACATTAAAAACAGAATTTGATTTTTTGAAAATTTTTTTAATTATTGAAACTTTTTATAATTATAAATAGCTTTTACTTTAAATCAAAGTTTGCCTATAAAAACCACTGCGACATGAATAATTAAAAAGATTTTTCAGGCTAAGAGCTTCCAGTGATGGAAACCGACCACTAATGCCGCTATAAATAAAATTAATAAGAAAAACTGGTCATGTCATTTTGACTTGTTTTATAATTAAGGCCTATAAAATTGAAAAATTAATATAATCTTATCTAAATATTTTTATCCCATAATAAAATGTATCCAGGTAATTTTATCTGATAACTTTTCACAAGCTAGCATTGAAATTTTTCAATAAAAATAACTCCTTACAAAAAAACCTTTTTAAGCTTGTGTTCAAATCGTTTTTATGAATTAACGATGTGCAGATCGAATAAACATTATAGGAAAATTATAGATTAAATTTTGGAAGCTAAAACACTCTGTACCTTTTTGTTTCTTTTTGGTTTTTATATTTATTTAGCAATTTCTTGAGTGCATTGAGTCTTTCTCAATTAATAAAAAACCTGTGTTCATTAAATAATCAACCAAAGCTTTTTTGTACATTTTTAATGTTTTACACTATTTACCACGTTATCTTTTATAAATACCATTGGATTTCTAAGTCAAATTCTTTGAACAAATAGAGCTACACGAAATACAAAGTCCCTACTAATTGGTCTTTATTTTTTTTTCACTAATTTCACTTCACCTGTAAAAATTCACTTAAATCTATGCAAAAAAAAATTTAGCATATAAAAATATTTTATTAAGATAAAAGGCTTTTTCAATAAAAAAAACTTTATCAGTGAAAAAAAAAGTTTTTTTTTAGTCTGAAATTAATTTCAAATATCTAAAAATACCCGGTACCTTTCTGTATTTTTATTTAGCAATTGCTTGAGTGCCTTGATTTCTCATTCTTTCAAAAAAACTCTTGTCAGATTCACTTTCCAAATTAGCTTTTATTTAAATTTTAATCAATTAATTTTAATTTTGGAATTTAGGTCTAGGGTTTTTAAACAAAGATGATGGGCTTTATTGAATTTTTTAGCAATTAATCTTCTCTAAAAGAAGAAATAATCGAAATAGAAGAAATCGATGGTAAACTCATTTTTTCTTAAACTTTAGTTGATTTTTAAATAAAAAATTATCTGCAAAGATTTTATAAAATTTTTAAAGAAAACTACAGGTAATAAAAGATACAAAACTTAATTATTGTAAGGTTTTATTTGATAGCCATAAAAATGTAATTTAATAGTAGCTGTTATAGTATTACATAAAGTTAGGTAATTTCCAATGAATTTATTGAAAAAGCTTGTGTATTTCAAAAAATTTTTTTTGGTAAAAAGTTTGTCAAAATTTTGGATCTACAAAAAAATTATGTAATGCTATTAATATATTATATAATAATATTAAATAAAAAAAAATCTAAAATAAGAACATTATAATTTTTTTTATATTTTATGAAAGAATTTTAATTATGATTTTTGACTAAATATTTTCAAAATAACTAAAAATTACTTTTTGATAGTTTATTTTTTAAAAAGATCGAACACGAATATTTAAAATTGAAAATTTAAAGATTAAACATCTCTGAATATCACAGATGATTTTTAAATAAATATTTCATACGGCTTTAATAAACTAAAAAAATTAATAAAAAAATATGATCGGTAACACAAACGAAAAAAGATGTTTTTTCTAATTAATTACTATTTGCTTTTAATGTAAAGTAAATACGATATTGGTAAATTTGAAAAATCAATTTTACTCTTAACTAATTTTAAAGTGACAAAAATTCTAGAAGAAACATGAAAACAAACATGCTGCAAAAATTCTTTTTTGAATTAATGTCATCAGAAGGACATAAATTATAATCATTAATAAAAAATTTTAATTTGTTAGTAATAACAAAATTAATTTTGATTTAAAATAAAGATTTTTTTTCATTAAAAATGAGAAAAATATTTCTAAATTAAGCTTTTGCCTAAGTATTTAAAAACAAATTATGTGAGACTTTAAGTGTAATTTTTTAAATTCATTTTTACCAAATAACATAACATTCCAAATATTCGTCTAATAATAAATTATAAAAATTCGGGTTTTAATGCAAAAAATAAAGAGGATGTCTTTCTTTTTCAACATACTCTTAATTTAGTAAAGGAATAAACAAGCTGCTAATGGTCCAATTGGAAGTGAAAAACTGGTATTACCAGATTCTCAATAAATTTTGACAAATAATTTTATTTGAACAGCAACTTTAGATTACTCTGAAGAACTTCATTCAAAAGTTCAATTTTTTTGGTGGTTTATTGTTTTTTAACAAAAATTTTTGAAACTTTTAATAAAATAACTAAAAAAAAATTGCTAATTTTGCATCACTGATATTTTACTTAATAATTTTTCTAAATCGTATTAAAATTAGAAATAATTTCCTTTAAAAAAACATAAAAATCAATTGATTGATTTCCAAAATATGATTGACGTTTAAGTCGATTTTCGAAAAATTTTTCGAGCCAGAGAAGGCTGTTTTGGGAGTACAAACAGTAATATGTTGTTTGAATTAGAAAAATATTTAGATAATTTAGAATATTAGAGTGTTGATGAAAAATCTTTATTTTTTCTCGACCTCAGTCTTTCATTTCATCAGTCTTTCATCCCTGATAAGACGCCTGATCTGTGGAAAGGTAACAGAAGAAAGATAGCAGAAGTCTGGTAAGCAATTAAAGACCAATTTTGCTAACTGCACTGCCATGTAAGATTATGGAACGAATCATTCGAGACGTCATGATGGAACACCTCTTCAGCAATAAACTTATTGCACCTGAGCAGCATTGTTTTGTCCTGAACAAATCGACAATGACCAACCTCCTGGAAACAGTAGACAGGATCAGCGAAGGTATCGATAACTGCTGGAATGTGCTGGTGGTTTTCTTGGATTTTGCCAAAGCTTTTGATAAAGTGTGCCACGAGTCTCTCTGTAATAAAGTGGCTGCTTACGGCTTCGAGGTGCGCTTAGTGAGCTGGATCAGAGACTTCCTTTCAGGTCGGAAGCAGCGAGTTGCAATAGGACAGGATGTGGTGGACTGGAGAGAAGTTACTAGTGGAGTCCCTTAAGGAAGTGTTCTAGGACCTCTCTTGTTTGTTATTTACATCAACGACATGCCTGATATAGTAAACCACGTCATCAAGCTTTTCGCAGATGACAGCAAGCTCATTGCAACCATCCGCAATGTTAACGACCTGGAATTGCTTCAAGGGGATCTTGAAGCACTAACTCAGTGGTCCACAACTTGGCAGATGCTGTTCAATTCTGAAAAATGCAAAGTAATGGAATTCAGCAGATCCGGCCAGAACAAGTACTCGGACATAGACCCATGCATGGGTGTGACAAGGTCAGTACTCAATCAAACTAGTATTCAAAAAGATCTGGGAGTCACATTCGCAAGCAATCTCAAATTCTCCTGACACATCAAGGCCCAATCTAATAAGGCCATCTCCATCCTTGGACAGCTAAGACGAACGCCTAAATTCTGGACCAACGCCACCTTCAAAACATTTTACTGCGCATATGTCAGGCCCCATTTAGAGTATGCAGCAGTGGTTTGGTGCCCCTACACTGCCAAGGACAGCAACATTCTTTAGACAGTGCAAAGAAGAGCAACAAAAGTTGTCCCGAGAATCCGTAACTTCAGCTACAGTGATCGCCTTTCCATCTTGGGTTTGCCCACTCTGAACGAACGCAGGACCAGAGGAGACATAATCCAAATTTTTAAGTTTAGAAACGGCTTAAATAGCATAGATTGGGTCAGACCTCCCCCGCATTGCAGCTAGCTTTCCCAACCCGGACCAGCCCAGGGTATTAGAGGGCACAAGAGGTGTCTCTCCGTCCAAGCACCTACCAAATGCGCCCAACATGAAAATTTTTTCACAAATTGTGTCATCAGAGAGTGGAACAGCCTACCTGAGACAGTAATCAGTAATCCAGTTCAAGAACAGTCTCGACGCTTGGAAGTATTCCAGCGGACAACGGGTCCATTGCCCCGGTGTTACTAGGCCTTGATTCCTTAATGACCGCCGAGATAGCAGCGCCGTCTCCACTCCAAGTATTAAAGAGATCTAAACAACAATTATTCTCTAAGGTCAATGTATAGCAGCTACCATAGACGGCTTCCGTAGTAAGCCGTCTCCGCAAGCCTGCTTGCTGTAGTTTATTATTATTATTACCTCAATACATTCTTTGTTTATTGAGATTCATTTCGTATAGTAAGATTGGACATACAAATTTTTTTAAAAAAGGTAAGTATTTAGATTTGGTTATTGTTTGTAGACCAAAAGCTGGAAGAAAAAAAATGCCTTAGAATGTAAGGTTAAAATTTTGTTTTTTATAATTTAGTTAAATTAGAAAAATTGGCATCAAAATTTATTTTTTTTAAAAAAAGGTAAAATTATTATTGGTGATAATAACACAGCTTCCAGCGATTTCTATCTGCAAAATATTTTTGATAGAATAAATCTACAGTACTGCTACGAAAAACTGTTTTTACGTGAAATTACGTAATTTCCAGTAATTTTACGTAATTTCACGTAAAATTACCAAAGTAAAAAAAGTAAATTTACCGGATTTTACGTAATTTTACGTAAAATTACCGGAAATTACGTAATTTTACTTAAAAAGTAAAATTCCAAAAAATACTACTTTCTTTGAGAATTTTGGCATTTTTTGACTTTTTTTAAATTTTTTGGTCCTGAATGCGAAAAAAAAAATTACTTTTATTCACGTAATTTTACGTGAAATATTATTTAATAGTGGTAAATTTTTGTAATTTTTAGTAAAAAAAAGTAAAAAAAAGTAAAAATTAAGCTTTTTTTTTCAATTAAAATATTTACTTTTTATTTCCTCCATTTCATTATGAAATTTTTATTCATAAAACCGTAGAGTCTGACATTTGTCATTTACAAATCTCTTCATTATTTCACTTCTGAGACGATTTGTAAATGGCTTATTATTGACTTAATTTTTTTTTTTATTTTTTAAAAATAATATATTTAAAACTTAAATATAAGAATACTAATGGTTTCAATAGCTTTCACTGGAACTACTATAAGTTCTTTCGGCCTTTCTTTTGGTTCCTGGTGTAAAGAAAGAACTGTCAGTTTCACCCCCAATAATTAATTTTTTAATGGCTTCATTTTCGCTATTAAGTTTCGAAACATTTGTGTTTAGCTTATTAATGTGTTCATTCATTGTAAATAAAGTTTGTTCTAAAGATGCACGGTTTGATGACTTTATCTCATTCAAGAGCTTATATTAGTCAATATTAAATTATATTTTTACTTTACTCGAGAAACAAAAAACGTCGAACAAAACGTCAAAAAATACGTGATTGTTTTCATGAGCATTTACACCATAAATTTAAAAAAACCTGAAAAAAATTTAAATTTTTTTAATTTTTGCGGTTTATTGCGTTTAATGGTGTTAAAGCGAATGATAGCAATCATGAAGTTATGGTTTTTTGTTTTCAATTAAATCTTTAAAAAAAATTTAATAAAAATTAAGGTAATAAAAGTGGTTATAGAAATAAATGGAGATTGATCGAATCATTGAATTGTATTGAGATGTATCTAATTGAAAATTTTGTTTTTGCATTTTTGTTTATTGTTTATAATTAACTTATTTAAAATTTGTACAAAATTTACTTTTTTTTACTAAAAATTACAAAAATTTACCACTATTAAATAATATTTCACGTAAAATTACGTGAATAAAAGTAATTTTTTTTTTCGCATTCAGGACCAAAAAATTTAAAAAAAGTCAAAAAATGCCAAAATTCTCAAAAAAAGTAGTATTTTTTGGAATTTTACTTTTTACGTAAAATTACGTAAAATCCGGTAAATTTACTTTTTTTACTTTGGTAATTTTACGTAATTTTACGTGAAATTACGTAAAATTACTGGAAATTACGTAATTTCACGTAAAAACAGTTTTTCGTAGCAGTACTGTATATTTTAACAAAAAGGCAGACAAGCAATATCATAAATATAAGAAAAGATTGACCGAACATTGTCATTTACAGTTATTTTACCAAGAAAATTCAACAGAATGTTTTTTTTTTTTTTTTTAAATGTTTATTTCAAAATTTAAATGGCTCTGAGTAATAGAACTCCTTCCGCCATTGTTTTTCTTTTGATTAGTTTATAGTTTTACTTTAATAAATTGAATAAATAAGTAATTTTAGTTAATTTTAAATGATTTAAAAAAAAAGAGTATAAATAGAAAGCCCATTTTCAATCATCCATTCATTTATCTCATTCCAGATACCACAGAGAAGTGTTTTGTTACAGCATATTCTTGAGCTGTTAACAAAGGCACCGACATAGACCTTTATTAGCTCATATTACACTTGTAATGTGCACAAATTCTGAAAACCCATGAACCTGCCTTACAATCAAAATATCATTTCTTTATTGGGACCATCGATAAATAGGCTAGAAATGTATTCAGAAAGATTTTCATCTAGAGTAAGAACCGAAATTATTCGAATATAAGAATACTGTATTCATCAAACAAATGTCATGATCGAAAAGTTGCATGAAAAGCAATTGAGAACAACTAAAATTCAGATTTACAACCTTATTTATCGTCATAAAGTGATCATAAATGAGACCAGGAGTTTGACTTTGAATAAGTTGAAAGATATTGCCAGAACCATCATACTTTTCTGAAGATATCGATGAGGCTTATGTAGCAGAAAGATTTTTTAAGCCTGGATGTGAAATTGCCGAGGACCTTAGAATTTTTATGACAACTTGTATTCTTGTACAGTGTTTTTCTTTAAAAATTTGATTTTTATTTAATTTTTTTTAATTTTTTACATTTTATTCATAATTTTACACAATATAATAATATAAACTAGATAATTAATAAAAAGGTAATTTTTTGTAATTAAATTAAATTTTCACTAAATTCTGTTTCTTATGAATAAAATTTGGCATCTTGAAGTTTATTATTTAAAAAAAAAAAAGGAAAAAAGAAAAAAATTGACCGTATAAAAATAAAAATAAAAAAAACAGTATAAAAAGAAGAAAAGTAATTATAATTAGCTAAATGATTCATCCAGAACCCTGTAAAGTATATTTTTATAAAAAGTATTGTTTGATATATCATTATGCATCAAATGACACAAATTAATAATTTTACTAAAGAGCTCATCCTTGTTAGGGTAGCTAATTTTTTCCACATACACTTTATCTAGGACTTCTAGACATTGATTGACACCAGCAGAATTCACCTCCATTCTAATCATTTTGCTTGTATCTTTTAGCTGTTTGATATACGACCCGTCTGGATATTTATAGTTCATGTAATATCTTGAAGTTTAGGATCAAAAAAATCAGATCAAATATTATTTATTTTATATATTTTCAATAATATTTGATTAAATCTCTCTACAAAATGCAAAATAATGCAGCAAACATACTAAATTGTAGATGAAGCTCTGAAAATAATCTTCATTTTTCAGTAAAATGCCCGTCATTAAAAAGTATTCAACTGCGAAATTTAATTGCAGAATTTTTGCGGAGTCTCATCAAATATTGTTCGAAAAATTCTACTTTTTTTACCAGCATTTTTGTTGAAATAAATAGTTTTACTTGAAATAACTAATATTACGTAATATTACATCATTTTACGTAAGCTAACATTTTAATACATCCTAATTTTGTATTTAATTTTCAGAGTTGTTTAAAAGTCCCAAAAAAAGTCTGAGTCCGGAATTTTTTTATCAAAAAATTGATATAATTCTTACTTTATATTTTAATAACAATTATTGTACAATTAGATTTAATTCTCAAATCAATAATTTTTAATCAATAAAACGTTTGAAACTCATAATCTTGGGTTGTCTAATACAATAGATTTACCATATATTAGAATTTTGTTGCAATTTTAGCATAAATTTCTTCTTCAGTATTCAAAATTTTAAAGCCCGGAGTAGGACTTTAAAAAAAAAAATTAAAATTCTGGACTTGGACTTGACTTGAGACTTATGACTTTTAAACAACTCTGGTAATTTTATATAATCTTACATTTTTTGATGTAAAATTACGTAAAATGATGTAATATAACCCGTTTTGCTGTTTAAAAGAAAACATTGTACAAGTATACAAGTTGCCAAAAAAATTCTAAGGTTTACTGCAAAAATTAAATCTCTATAAAAGAGGAAAAATAACCCCATTTTTTAAATTTCTTTAAGGTTTGGAATTCTAAAAGGAAAAAATCATAAAATGAATAAAAAAACAATTTGATTAAATTCTTTTCTAAAACTTTTTTAAAAATAAAATTCTTAAAAAAATGTACAAATTTAATCTTGTTCAGAATTTTTCACTAACAATATCCCTAAAGCACACTGAAAGAACGGACCTCAACAGAATTGATGAATACAAAACAGAAAATGTAAAGGAATGAAAAAAATTTTAAACATGATAGCTTAATTTTTTTACTAGATTAAAAAATCCTTTCGAAACAGAAACAAAAATTTCTGATATTGTCGCAATTGGTCGGAATCCAGTTTAAAAAGTGTCAAAAGGGTTAAAAATAAATAAAATTTTTTTTAATTCTATCAGTGATTTTGTATTATATTCTGTTATTTGTATATTATGTATTTTTAAAGTAAAATATCTGTAAATTATAAAAAAAATAATTTAGTTTTTTAATCTTAATTGACTTCTAAAGACAAAAAATATTATAAAAAATATATGTATATCAAAGCTCTTACATTAAAGAAAGAGTTAATATCACATATCAATTTGAAAAAGAATCTTCATTAACAAATGAGTAAACCAGTGAGTCATACTATTAGGTACTAATCTGGAAATTTAGTTTAGTTTCAGTCTTATATAAGTTAATATTTTTTTTGCAGCTAATTTTTAATTTCGGCTATAAACCATTTAGAAAAAATATTTTAGTGAATCTAGAATAAATGGAAATTTGAATATTTTTCAGGAATTTTTTTTTTCGAAAAAGTAACCTAGAAAATTAAAAAAAAAAATTATGACATAAATTTTAGTCGTTATATAACATGATTTTACCTTTATGTAAATTAGATTGTTATTTTGAGCTGAAAATTTTTTAGATTTTTAAGGCGAAATTTTTTAAATGAAATTTTGTAAATTTCTTAACTAATTAAAAAAAATAAACAATTTTTTATCATTTTGAATTTTTTGAGTGTTTAAATAAAATCAATTTTTAATTAACAAAACTGTGTTTCAAGCGAACTAACATTAATATCGTGACCATATTTTATTTTTTATATTTAAACAAAATCGCTTAACAGTTTACTACTCTACATTGATAAAAATAAAATGTTTAACATTATTCATATTGAAGAAAAAAGGAAATTTTTCTTGTTTGAAATATTTTTTTGATTGGTTAAAAGAAAAGACGTTTTTTTGTGAAACTTTTATTTTTATTGGTTAAACAAAATTACAATATTTTACAAAAAAAAAACGAAATAAAATTAACATAAAAATTTAAGAGTTGTATGAGAAAGACTTATAATTTTCAAAAGGGTATAGCGACGCAACAGATTTTCTTTTTGATTATAGGATAATTAAGGAAAGGTTAATCAATAAAAGCGATTTTTTTGAAATTGATGAAAAATCATTTCAAATTAAGTTAAAAACTCACAGGATTTTAAAAATCCTTGAAAAGGATTTACAAGTAAAAACTTTTTTATATCGAACGAGACTATTTTCCGTTTTTATGTTAAAAAAGGCAAACAAAATTAAAATTGTATTATGTTAATTTTTTTTCATTCTTTTTTTGTAAAATATTGTAATTTTGTTTAACCAATAAAAATAAAAGTTTCACAAAAAAACGTCTTTTCTTTTAACCAATCAAAAGAAAAATTAAGCCCAAAAAATTTTCCTATTTTTCATTGAATTCCTTCATTATGTTGAACAAAAATTTTTAAGATGGTATTTTTTAAATAATAACTTACCCCTGTATCAACTAGTAAATTGAGTTGATACGGCTTACATAAAATTATAATTTAAGATTATAAATTTGGAATCAAGATTAACAGATAAATAGTGTTTTTTTAAAATTTAAAATAGATTTTATTGCATAATTTTAAAAAAAAATAATGCCTTAATAAAGTTTTTAGCGAATAAAACTGAAAATATTTTTTTTAAATGGAGGTATTCACCAATTTTGAAATTTTATTTTTAGGTAAAAATTTATACAAATTTTGATTTTATAATAAGCACGTTTTTTTATTTATTTTCTTTAAAAATATTTAAATTCAAATTTTTCATTAATATCTTATAAAAGAAAAATATTCTTACCTTTTTTGAATTTTTTTAATATTTTTAGACCCATTAAATGACATTTTTATTAGAATATTGCTTTACTTCATATCTAGCACTAGCTGCTTCCTTTTTATTATTTATTTTCGGATACTTTTTTTTCAAGCAGCACTTGTACCGTCAAAAATATTCTCACATTCCAGGACCGCCAACCAAAGGGTTTGATAAATTTCACTTAAAAAAACTGACTTAATCAATTTCGTCCAGAATCATAGAATTTTTATTTGGAAATTTTAATTCAATAGTCAAATGTTTAGCGGACGGTAACATCATTCCCGATTTATATGTTCAATGGTAATTGATAAAAAACCTTAAGCTAAGTTTAAAATCTGTATTTTAAGGTCTAAAAAATATGGAGACGTTTTTAAATTTCAAATTTTTATGAACTACGTTATTGTTACTAATGAGCCTGATGCTATTAGAGTATAGTTCAATATTTAACTTATTTTATTTAACAAAAATTTATTTATTTTCTTTAAAGGAGATTTTGATAAATAAAAATTATCCAAAGAATGAAAAAATTTATTCAAAAATAGGTTTTCCATACAATGAAAGGCAAGTTGAAAAATTGAATAAAAATTTAGTTGAATTTTTTTTTCTAAAAAGATTTATGGGCCTTGGTCTGGTTACAGAAACCAATGATGAACGATGGAGAAAACGTCGCCAAATTTTCAATCCTGGATTTCATCGAAAGTAATATTTTTTTTTTCTAAATTAACAAGAATTCCTGTCAAAAAAAATTTAAATAAAAATTTTCATTAGCTATATTTAGAATAAATTTTGACTTGATTAAAATTAAAAAAAAAATTTCAAATTTTTAACTCTTATTTTAAGTGTTCTAGTAAAATGTTTAGGTGAGTTTAATGAAAAAACTGACCAATTATTGGAAAAATTGCGCAAAATTTCCGATGGAAAGACAGAAATTTCATTGTTTAAAGAAATTAATCGGATGACTTTGGACATCATTTCAAGTGTGGCATTCGGATTTTGCATAGATACAATCAATTTTCCAGAAAATGAATTCAGTCATAATATAACTGGATCATTCGAGGCAGTCAATCGCTGCTTAACTGATCCCATATTTATGGTAAAAATTTGGTCAACAAAAAATTTTTTCCAAACTTTATTTTTAGATAAACCCCTTTAACTATTGGAAAAAACGAAAATATAAAAAATATATCAAAGACTTGAGAAATTTTGCGAAAGAAAAAATTTTAGATCGTCTCAAAGAAATTGAAGATAATGAATTATCAGCACCAGATGACATTCTTACAGCCATTGTGACTAAATGCAGTAAAAATTAAAAAAATTAAAAATAAAAACAAAATTTAAAATGAAATTTAGGAGAGGACAAAATTGAAATCGAGTCACTGATAGATGATTTTATCACTTTTTTCAATGCTGGCCAAGAGACTACTGCAAATTCCATTGCATTTTGTTTTTTAGAATTGGGAAAAAATACACACATTTTGCCAAGGTTTAAAATTTTTTTTTTCAATATTAATTTAAGTTTTATTGATAGATTGAGAGAAGAAATCGACTCTGTTTTAGGTGCAAAGAAAGAGGTTACCTATGAAGACTTGACCAAATTGGAGTACACTGAATGCGTTTTTAAGGAAACGCTTCGTCTTTGGCCTCCAGCACCTGAAATTCTGCGAGTATCGACCGATGAACTATGCATCGGTGGCTTTAAAATACCTAAAAATACTCAAATAAACTTATCGCCGTATTTTTCTGGTCGAAATGAAAAATATTTTCCAAATCCAAATGAATTCAGACCGGAAAGATTTTTAAACGAGTTAAAATCCTTAAAAATATTTTTTTTTTTAAAAAATAAAAACTTTATTTTTAGAGTATCAAGCTATTCCCATTTTCCTTTTAGCCTAGGTCCAAGAAATTGTATCGGGCGAAATTTTGCCATGGTAAATATTTAAATAACTAATCACACTGAGCTAAATTTCCATTTTTGCCAGATTGAAAGCAAAATATTCATTGCCAAATTTGTGCAAAATTTTGATTTTAAATTAAAAGAAAACCAATCTTTTAAGCCCAAACTAATGACTACACTCCGACCAGCTGATGGAACCCTATGCTTTATAAGCCCACGGACATAAAAAATTTTTTTTTAAATATTTTATTTTAAAATTAATAAATTGTATGACCCGTTTGTCTATCTTTATCAGTTAAAGGAACAAAGCCCACTGCACAAACTTTTTCTTTATGTATACTCCCATCCTGTTGTTTGTCCACCTTGGTCAAATATTGATAGCTATACTCATCTCCGACTGGAATCACCAAACGTCCACCGATGGCCAGTTGATCAATGAGCTGAAAAAAGATAAAATGTCATTTTCTAATCAGTGGCAAGCTTACCGATTGAGGTATCTCAGAAATTGACGCACCGACATGGATCGCGTCATACGGCCCTTCGTCAACATAGCCTTTGCGTCCATCACCGACTCAAAAGACATTTAAATTTAAAAAAATATAATTTTGATTTTTTGTTTCTTACCAATCAGTTCTATCACATTATTGTCAAGGTATTCTGAATTCCATCTCTTGATATTCTCTATTGATCTATTTACCAACTGAGGAATATGCTCAATGCCAACTACTTTGCCAGTTTTGCCAACCATTAAAGCAAATACGGCACATAGATAACCAGTTCCTGATCCAATATCTGAATTGAAAATTAATTTTTTTCTACTTTTACACAGAGAAATTTTTCTTACCCAGTGCTTTGGCACCTGGCTTCAATTTATCTTTTAGAAGTTCTGTGGCATGTGCATGCATGTGAGGAGCAGAAATTGTAGCGCCATAGCCGATCGGCTGGGGACAGTCCATGTATGGATGAGCTGGTGCGAACAGACCTCGGTCAACAGCTGACATAGTTCTGCGAACCACTTCACTTTTAATCACTCTCTCATCTAGGCCAATTAAGTTAAAATAAAAATAAAACACTTTTTTTTTATATCAGCACTCATTAAATTTTTAATCAAGTCATCGTTGGTAACGTTATCTCTAGCAAACCAGGACATTCTTTTTGATATTTGATTAATCACGCGCTGCGATGATACTAATTTATATGACATTTAATTTTAGGCCAGATCCAAAAATAAGTTTAAAGAATTTTATCTAATAAAATGTTTTAAAAATACATTTCTTAATTTAGAAAGTTATTTTTTCAGAAAATTATTTTATTCTTTAAGTTGAAAGTCTGTTTAATTAGCGCAATTTTTTCTTTAATATTCGAAATTTTTAATAAGATCTTAATTAAAATTAAAAGTCCGGAAAATTATTCCGACGATTAAAAGTTCTATTGCAGAAAATTTTATGTCTTTGATTGCAGAATGGACCCTTATTGTTAATATTCGGGACATGGAACATTTTCCCTAGAAAAGTCTGAATTGTTGAAAAATATTTTCATCATCATATTTAATCTCGAATGTATCTTTTCTACATTCGAGATTAAATATTTTAAGGAAATTTAAATTCTTTATTTAATTAGACTCTTTTAATGGCGAGTTGCTCAGGTTTAAAAAAATAGAGAAATAATAAAAAAAAATATTGAACTTTTTAAATGAAAAAGAATGTATAGTAAAAAAAAATGGCTTAGTTTTTCGTTAGGAGATAAATATTTTTTTTAGTGTATAATTTTATTAATAAAAAGGAGATAAAAAAATAAGTGGATAAATTATTTTTGTAGGAGATAAATATAAACTAAAATTGATAATTATTTTCAAAGGTAGATAATTAATTTGTGAAGTAGATATTTATCAGTTAGAATCGATTCTGAGAATTGGGAATCTAGCGCTTGCTCATGTCATTATTGGCAAAAAAATTTCAAATGTAAGCACACAATCGGAATTTTTTGTTTTGGCTTCAAGTTCAGTAGCAGTTCACGATCAAGTCGAAAATAATATTCAAGTTTCTGAGAAACGTAAACGCGGAAGACCAAAAAAATCAAGCAATGAAAACGAGCAATTGTCAAAAAGAGTAAGAAAATAAGTGTTAATTACTTTGTTTGTATTTTTTTTTTGTATTTTATTTTTGTACTTTTTTTTATTAATTGTCTCTTCTTAAAAAATAAATATATTCTGCAAAAAATGTTTATACACTTTTATTTTTTTTTTATCTACTTTTTATGAATTAAATTATACACTAAAAAAAATATTTATCTCCTAACAAAAAATATACTCAAAAAAAATTCTTAGACCATTGAGTTGTAATTTCATTACACTCAGGCCCACTTTTAGCAAGTTTTTTGTCTATGCCTGTTTGTCAGATCAATCAGAAAATTATTTTAGAATGATATTTGACGAGTGCCGGTGTTGAAGTTTCAAGAATAAAATAATCTCTGCAACTAATTTTTGCAGAGTGCAGAGATTATTTTTTAAAATTATTTAATTATTAATAATTTATTAAAAATTTATTTTATATTTCAAACTTGACTTGCTGATCTTAAACTTCAAATTTTCCTAAATCTAAATCTTTTTAAAATCTGTAATTCAACATTAGTTTACGTTTGACCGCGTAAAATAAAATTTTTTACGTAATATACTGTAAAGCAAACTTATGTAAACTTACGTAAAATAAAGTCAAATCCTCGTAACAAATCAGTACTGTATATAAAATTTATCTTATTTTTTGTAATCTTTTTCTCTTACTTTCTTATTCTAACGAAAAAATTGCATTTTATATTCAGTATTGATTTGTCACAAGGATTTCGGTAAAATGTTTGTGGCATTCATTGAGGCTGTTGGAAATTTAATTTTAAAAGGGCTTTTAAATTAGAATTTGATAATTCGTTCATATAACCAATCTAATATTTACCTTTGTTAATTATTATTATTATTCATATCATATTAATATTATTACACCTGCCATGGCGATGTTTTAAAAAGAAGATTAAAATTAAAAATAAAAATAATTTAATTCGAAAAAATTAAAAATAATCTTTGTCAAAACTAATGAATTCAAATCGTATTATGTGGTCTGGAATTAGATAAAAAAATTGTTAAGGGCTAAAATAATTGAAAATGGAGTAATCACGGTTATAACAAATTTTGAATTTCAAAAAAAGCTAACACCTTAAAAATGGCAATCATAAATAAATCATTTAAAAAAGGTTGGCTGTACCTAAAACACGGAACGCAATTAAGTAATGCTGAAATGGAATAGAATGAGAACCTAAAATTCGGAACGAGTGCTACAGAACAAACTAAAATATGGAATATTTTTCTTTGGAATTAGGTGATCTTTTTCAACTTGGTTTAACATCCTAAAATCTTAATAATAAGTCCAATACCAAAATTTTTTTATCTTCAAACAAGCAATGTGAAAATATTTATCACAATTGTCACAATCAATTGATGGTGTGCTACAATAAGATATAAACTTGAGATAAATTTATTTATAAAAATCTAAAGCCTCTTTAGAATAAAAATATAAAATCAAAATATAGTTAAATAAAATAATAAAAAGGTTAAAATATAGAAGCAAATTAAACAATAAATATATTTGATTTAAAAACAAAATATTTCAAAAATTATTAAATATTTAACTTTTCAGGAAAAAAGAAGAAATTAAAGGAAAATAATTACACAATGTTGTCAAAAGCTCGATTAATTTTGATTGGAATTTGGTATTTTTATCTTTCACCAGTCTGAAATCAAATAGAGAATAATAATCAATTAGATCGAGATTACGACTAAACGTTACATAAAGTTAAATAAACTTCCTTTTTTTAAGGTTTTTAGACCCCTTTTATTTGAAGACAAAGTTGAAATCAATTTCTCATTTTTTTTTGTTCAAAATTAATTTTTTTTCCAAAAAATGTCTGCTTGAGAGTGAATTTTTTCACTTTTTATTAATAAAGTTTCAACTCAAATGTCAACTGCTTGAATTTTTTCATTCATTGATTTAAATTCTTATCTTTTTAGAGTGCTTGAGAAATTAATATTGATGACTAATTATTCTTTTTTAACCAAATTTACTGAAACTATCACCAAAAATTAAGAAAAAAATACAAAATTTCTAAATTATCCCAACAAAATATTATTCGCTTCATAATTACTAAAAAGATTCATAATTAATAAAGAGATTTAAAAATACTATTATTTAACCAAATTTACTGAAACTTTTACCAAAAATTAAGAAAAAAATACAAAATTTCTAAATTATCCCAACAAAATATTATTCGCTTCATAATTACTAAAGAGTACTAAAAAATACTATTTTCATTCAAATTTACTGAAATAAAAAAAAATTAAAAATGTTAAAAATTGATGTTTCGAATATTCTTACTCATAAAAAAGCTATTGAACCTCCGATAGTTGAAGTGCAAAAATATGTTGATGTTAGTTCTGACGATGATGATTATGATAACAATGAACTTAATTTTAATGGAGCTAACGTAATAATCCGAATTAAGTGATATGTCCTTAAAATAGAGTACTCTATTTTAGTGACACGCTGTTATAACATGTAAAAGATTCTATAGTGACATGTCACTAAAAAATTTAATGACATGTCATTAAATTCGGATATTTACGTTAGTACCATAAGAAAAAGAGCTAAAATTGCTTGGATTTTTCTGAAACAATGGCATGAAAGAGACTAATTTTTGTTTTAAATTTTGGATTTATGAAATAAAAAGGTGTTTATGTAACTAAAAATAAATTTTGAAACTAAATTTGTGTTTTTGTTTTCATCAAGTAAAATTGGTGATAGTTTTAGTAAATTTGATGATTTAAAATTAAGTAGCCAATATTGATTACTTGCTAATATTTTTTTTAATATTAGAATATTTCTTCAGATTCCTAGTTTGTTTTCTTTTATTTTTTTTTACTATTTAAAGTAATTTATTTCCAAGATTGTTCCGCAGCAAGCCCTTTAATTATTTTATATTTTGTTCTTTTTCCTTTTTGTTTAAAACCTTTATAGTTTAGAAGTTTATTTTACGGATCTGTTAGGATCTGGTGGTTCGCGGTTTTTACATGAACAATAAAGAAAAATAACAAAAAAAGGGAAAATAAAAGAAAACAAATTATAATTCTAAATCCAAATCCGAATGGCTAATGCTTTACACAGTGTTAAATACTAAAGACTCGCTAAGCACTGCGAAACAATGAGCATTTAAGAAGACGAGAGCCGGTGTTGAAGTTATTAAGAGAATTACAACATTTTATTATTTATTTTAAGGTTTTATTTTTCTTTCAACTTTTTTAAACATTTTCAAATCAAAAAAATTAATTAAATTATAATACGAATAAATTCGAGGTTACGAGAGAATGGAGTAATTAAGCTTAAATTTATTGATTGATAGAATATGGACAATTGTTTGATGGAAGAACTTTACAGGGTACCATTCAAAGTAGCAAATTTTTTGAATCTTTCCTGAATATTTAAAATACATTGGGCAAACAATTGACTATTTTAGCATTGGAAAGAAAATACTGGATTTGATCTAAGAGTATTTGTTTTAATTAACTCAATTGCTATAATATCAATTTAATTCATATTATCTTTATTATTGTGCGCTTCTTATTAAATTTTTTTCAAAAAATAAATCAAACTAAATTCGCACTTTTTGAGCAAAGTAAAATTTTTGATCAAATTTCAAGCGATCAACCTTGCTCAAACGCAATTAAATTTCATTGCGTTTTTAGAAATTACAATTATTTTTCAAAAGTTTATAAATAAAGCTTTGAAAAATGTTAAAAAAATTAAAAATCTGTGATGAAATTTAATTGCGCATCTAAAATTTTTTGAGCAAAATTGAGCGATTGAAATTTGATTAAAAATTTTACTTTGCTACTTTTTAAACTAATTAACTACTATTAATCAATATATTATTATTGAACAATTCGAATAAAAAATCAATTCCTGTCTTCTTAATTTATTTGAGAGTCAAAACTTACACTCCACCCAACCTCATATACAAATCTGTAAACATGGCGAAGATTTTTTTTACAATACAGCCATTATAAAAAAAATATTTATTTTTATAAATCTAAAAAAAGTAAAAATATATTTTAATTTTTAATGCAGTTTTTATTTTATATCAGAAATTTATTTATAACAAAAGCTGCGTAAAATATATACAGTAGCGCTACGCCACGTGGATTTTACGTAAATTTACGTCAAATTACGTTAATTTACGTAATTTTACTATTCTATCTTTACGTAAAATTACGTAAATTAACGTAATTTGACGTAAATTTACGTAAAATCCACATGGCGTAGCGCTACTGTATATGTTAAAATATTAAAGCATTCAAGCTAATCAGCTGCCTAATTGTGCCTGACAATAAACTGACTTTTTGCCTAGCACAGCTAAAATTACTTCTACTGCTTTTAATAATTCTTTAAAAAAAGATCATGTCCTTCAATTAAAAAAAATGGAAACTTTATTTATTTGACACCCTTTCAAAGTGATAAAAAATAATGATGCTAAGAAAAATTCTTGATTAAAAATGTAAGAATTTAGAATTTTAAAAACAAAGAGTTGCAAAAAATTTGAACTTTGGATCGTACAGTCCGGCGACATTTTTCTGATTCGCTATGAAATTAAAAACAAAAAGACTATGCTCCTTGCCATGATGGTATTTTTTGGTAAAATTATAAAATATAATAATTTTTAAACAATATTTTAAGTTAGCTTCTTCTACTTTGAAACTTTTCACTTCAAAATACAACACAATGTTTGGAAATTTTTATAATAAAGCGAGTTAAATCTCGCATTCATGCAAACAGCTTGAAAAAATTTCACATATATTCTTCATCGGAGAGTTAACGTGGTTTATCCAGTTATTTCCGGGATCAGGAAATAAAGATATATTGAAATATCTAAATAGGAAATATGATAGAACTCATCAAGCGATACAAAAAAATCCCAAAATTTAATATTTATTTAAACAAAATTTCAATTTTTTGAAAAGCTCGATTAAGACTTTAATTTTTTGTCCAAGTTGATTGATCATAGTTTTTGATTATGTCACTCATTATTGTTTTAGTTTTGTCGGTAAAATATTTTTTATATTCTAAAAAAATTTTTTTGCAACCAAAAAACTAATTTGAAAAATTAGAAAAAAAAATTTTTCAAATTTAATGAACCAATAGATTAATAAATCTAAAAAAAAATTAATTTGTCAGATTTATCAATATTTTAAGAATCTGAAATAAGAAATTTATTTAAAATTCAAAATTGCAAAGCTTTTTTTTCATTAAAAGTGTATTACGAGATATTGATAATCAAATAAAATACAATTAAATTTTTTTTCAAAAAAAAAATTTTTTTTCAAAAAAAAAATTTTTTTTCTTTTTTTTGTTGCTCTAAAATACATAATTCCCTTAGAATCTAATCATGAATATTATTAAAAACTCATCCAAATGTCCAAATATCGATGATTTCAAAATTCCTTGATAAAAAGCTTTGTTATTTTAGAAAAATTAATTTTTAAAGACCAAATTTTTTAATTTAAAAAAATAATCTTTCAATAAAAAAACTTAAAGATTACTGATCATACGCTCAAAATTAGTTAAAAAGATCTAATCTAATTTTTTTATATTTTTATTCTATTAAGGAAAAAAAAATCAAAAATATTTTTGAAAAATAAAATTAAGAGTAATTAAAGCTTTCATCTAATTTTTGGTAAGCAACGAGCAAATTTAAAATATTTTTTAAAATATATTTTAAAATACAAAAATTAATCTTCTGTAAAACATTACACCATTTGACCTTTGTAAAAAAATAATTTTTAAAATTGATAGGATTTATTGTCTTGGACTTTTGAAATCACCGATATTTGACCATTTGGATCAATATTTAAATCTTTAATTAGGTTTTAGAGTAAAATCTAAAGTCAAGTCACCGGATTGTATTTAGATGATTAAAGATTTAGATTTTTTTTTCAAGAACAAATATTTATATTATGATCCGCAAATGAGATCAAATAAAAATTTTCATTAAATTTTATTAAAGATAAATGTAATTTGATTATAAAATAGCATTATTTGGCTAATAATATTTTTTGGACTTGTACTCATGATTTATTAAGCAATAGTTGAGCAATAGGAAACTTTTCCATTTATTTGCTCGTTTATTATAGAGATTAGTTATATTTCCGAGAGAAATAAGAAAAGATAGTTTAAACTTTAATTTGATATAATGATCACCTTTTAGAAGTTTGAAAAAAAGAATAGTTAAAGATATTTTGTGATTTATTTACGAACAAGATTAAAAATATCTCAATAAATATCAAATATCATTAGAAGTTGAATAAATTTTATTTGTCAAACACCTTAGAAATTGTGTACGGCTAAGAAAGGTCTCACGCGGACTCGGAATGTGGCCGCACTTGACAAGCGTTTATCAGCTTAGGAATGTGTCTGTCATCATGCAGAAAAAAGTCAACTGGATGGACAACTAAAATATTTAAAAAACCATACGACTTGGTCTAATCATAGACGCTTAATTACTAACAAAATATTTGTATTAACTTCAAAGTTCTATAGTGGTCATCTCAAATTTCATAAGTAACTTTTACGGTGGAAAATCGGTAAATTCAGAGTGCATTTTGATTAAGAAGATTAAGCCATAAAGTCATCTGGATTTATTGATGAATTTTGTTGCTCAAATTTTTGACATGGTACTCTATACTTAATTCGGTAATTAAACACAATTTTTGGATAAAGATTTAATTCTCTTTTTTTTTCTTTTTTCTTTTTTTTTTTTTGAAAATTTAAACCCTAAAGAAAGATTTAAATTACACCGCTTCATAAAGTTGCCAAATAAGCTTTTTTTAGTATCGTGGCTTGATAAAAACAAAACGAGAAAAGAAAAAAAGAAGAGTTCAGATGAAAGTGATATGACATGTAGATGGTCCTGAGGCGTCTCAACGCCAACATTGTCATTCTATCATGATAGTTTAAGATTTTATCAGAGAAAATTAAATTTTTTTAAATTCATTCCGTGATTATTGTGGTCAGCCAAATTAAAAAGGCATTAAGTTTCAAATTTAGCATTTTATTTTGTTTGAGATAAGATTTAGGAGTTTTGACAAGAAAAACTGTGCCATTCAATTTAATTATTTGAAAAAATAAACTTGGTCAAGTAGTAACACAATTAAAAAGTCAATTAAGGCGAATGTTTTAAATTAATGTTTTTATTTTTGCAGCTAAAGCCATTAGGGTTTTATTTGAGATAAAATTTTTGTGCACAGATAACAGCTCGACTGTCTTCGAATTCCTCTAGTTCACTTAAGATACTTGATTAGAACAACTAGAACCGATTTCTATTAATCTCAAGAGAAAGTAAATTTTAAAATTCAAATAGAGAACAAACCGCCGAACGGTTCTATCTCTATGAGAGAATACTTGACTCGGTCTGTATCTTTGCCAAAATCACTCAAATTTGTCTACAAAAAGAATTGCACCGTATCCTTATCTTATTTGCAATAGTCGTTTATCTTTGCCTATTTTTTAGATCTAAAATCTTTTAATTAATAAATAAATAAATAAAGCTCAACTTGAAAGCACTCTTAAGCTCTTGTAGGATTTCGATTTTTCAACCTAAATTACAATGATATATCTATTCAAGTTTTTTAAAAAAAAAAAAGAAAGTTGTTTTTTTTTTTCATATTTTTGATTGAAAATTAGAAGTGTGTGTGAGTGAAAAGGTGAATAAATAGCCTGGACAACTTAAGAGCAATAATTTGATCTAAGTCAATTTAATTTTTTATTTTTAATTTAAATTTTTTGTTTAAAACAAATTTCAGTCAAAAAAATAATAAAATAATTAATTTTTTTTATAGAATTTTTTAGTTGATAAAACAAATAAAAAAGGTGGACTAGAAATGGCATTGTTAAAGATGAAAAATTTAACCAGCTTTACAAAATGTGTGGTCATATCAAACCCAAAATTTTTTAATAAAGTTTTTTCGGTTATTCTGTTCTTAAAATCTATGTAAATATTATGAAGTCTATTAAATTAATGATAATAAATAAGTCTTATATTGATCATCATTTTTAGTCGAAAAAATAGTCTAATCATTAGAAATGGAGTTATAAATAATTTAAAAAATGGCAATACTACGTTTCATCGAAAACTCTTTTATCCAAAGTATCTTTTATTTAAGATTGTATATAGAAATAGTTCATAGAATTTTTTTGTATCGAATTCATACATCGAATGTTTTTCACAGAAAAATTAACATTGAAATTGTATTCATAGAAAAATTTTCTTTTCATATCAATGGTGAATTTTGAATATTGGTTTGGAAGTCGAAAATACAGATTTTAAAGAAGTACCATGGTAAAGCTCCTTCAGATTAAAAAAAGTCAAACCAAATCAAATAAAATTTAAATTTAAATATAAAAGTAAAATAAAGTAAGAGAAAATTTTAATTAAATTAAAAATTGAGAAAGTTATATTCTATCGACTTTTATCTGTTCAATATGAAAAAATTTTAACAAGCCATAATTAGGTTATTTTCAAAATATAACAAAATTAGTCTTGATGGTTTTTTTTTTGAAAGAATAGTATCAATTTTAGGTAATAATTTTAATTCATTTTTATTAGATTTTTTTTAAAACTGATTTTGATGAAAAGATTTTCGCTGCTAGAAATTTCTTTTTCTGTTAAAACTCTCGTTGAAAAAATTTTAGTTTGAATGATAATCGTTTGAATTTTTTAGTAGAGTTTTATTTTAATTTTTTTTGGAGATAGCTAGTGACATTTAGAATATAAAAAAAAAGAATTATACAATTGAATGATAAATAATGGAATCTTAGTCTATGTATGGACCGTGCTTGATCTAATTTAATTCAGACTAATTGTAAATTTTTTTAATTTTATTTTTTTTAAGGAAAGATAGCTACCATAGCGACACTAAAGTTAGTCTCGCTCTACAGGCGTCCTCCTGAAGCTTAGCATTATTTTTATTGTTTAATTATAATATTAATATAAAAAAGCTTTGGATACTTTATTAAAATAAATGTTAAAATTTTTAATACTGTTATTCAGACTTAGAATTTTTAGAATGCAAAAAATGCTAAAAATCTTCCTTTTAAATAAAATTTCTCTTAAAACATAACAGAGGACTATTTGGCAAAAGTTTGGTTAAATAAATGCCTGAGAAAATGTTCAAATGAGATAAAATATTGTTTATATAAAGTCTCAGCTTTGCGTAAATATATTATTTTTCGTTTTGATTTTTTTTTATCGCTTTGTTGGTGTTTATTGAAATAGATAATTGATTAATTAAAAAAATGCATTATTTATTTTTTTTTAGAACTTTTAAAGAATTAAATTTTTTTATTTAGAACAAAAAAATTAAAATATTCAAAATTCAAAAAGTAAAAAATACACAAAATCTGAAAGAATATAAATTAATATTTTGCAAAAATCTCTGCTAAAATAATAATGATCAATTTAATGATACTCTATCTTTGAAAATATAAATCTAAGGCTAATTAAACTATGTAGGAATAAAATCAATATTTTTTATCAATTATATCAAAAAATAACTTAAAAGAAAATAAACAAAAATGTATATTATAATTCCATGTGATAAGAAGGCCATCAGAAAGCAGTGTTTATTTTTATTTTTCCTTATAAATTTTATTCACAAATACTAAGGACATGGAATTGTGGTGAAGAATTCAACTTTAGAGAATAAATAATAGTCGGGTGCATGAACTTGACCATCTTTTTTATTCAAGAGATAGCAATTTTTTTAAATCAAATTTTGATTAAATTTCGGTCAGTTCGAGGCGGAAGTTTTATTTTTTCAGTTCAGATGTAGGCAAAAAGTTAAGGACACCACCACTTGTTAATTTATCTTTTGATAAATTAAGAAAAGATTAGCTATTATGTGTTCAAGGATCTTTTAATTAAAAAATAAAAATAAATTATTTTATTATTTCAATTTTAAAACAATGATATATCTATTCAAGGCCTTAGCATAAAAAAAATATTAAACTATTCATTTTAGAATTGGAAGTGTGTGAAAAGGTGAATAAATAACCTAGATAGTTTAAGAGCAATCATTTGATCTAATTGAATTTTCAATTAAAAGAATGACTAAATTTTGCTTGAGGCTGGGTTCTCGAGGATTTTTTTTCTTTTTTTTTTTTTTAACTTTTGATTTAATTTCCTCGGTAAATTAAAAATAAAAAAAATTTCCGCACTTTTTTCTTTATCTGAAACCTTTCAAAACGTGTGCTATCTTGAATGAAATTTAATTTTAAAAAAGCCACAATTTTGACCAAATTGTACCATTTAGTTAATTAAAATTTTTGTCATGTTTATAAAGATAACAAGCGAAATTATCCAGCTGTATTTGGCAGTAACCAAAACAATCAAGATCTTTGTGTTTGTTGAAGGCATCTGTAGAGTGATGATGAGTTAAAATAGCAGCCAAGAGAGCAAATAAACGATAAATCTTTAGTGTTTACTTAAGCAAAAATTCTCAAGTAAAGAATGTAATTTAAATTGTAAAGTGGATATTTATGGAAATATCTCACTCGGCAATACGGATCTCGTTCACGCGCACATTTAAATGATAAGTTTATTTTTACAATAAAGAAAACTAAACAATTTCAAATATTTAAATTTAATTTAAATAAAAAAATCAAGGCTACGAACTGATTAAAGAGTTAATTCTCAGAGCATTTGATTGGAATTTTTTTTTACTCTACAGACCAAATGGTGTGTACAGGTATTTTTAATTAGAATTTTTTCAAATCGATTTAATCTGCATGGAACACTGCAATCAAAACATTCACATCAATTGGTCTTGCGTAATTTGTGTACAAATGTTTGTCACCTATTGACTCTCTCTTAATTGGGAATCTTATTTAGAAGTCAAATAAAAAAAAAACTCGGATCAGCATTTTTTTTTTAATGAAATTATTCAAAAAGTAAAAATTTTTATTTTTATCTTTATTTTATATCTAAAAATTGTTGATAAGCAACTGTCCGAGCTGAGTTCTAGCCTCAATCTCGGTCGTTTAAAATAATTTGTTTCAGATCGATTAATTTGATTTTAATTTGTTTGATACTCTATATTTTTTCTGCAAATATTTTGATCAATATAATTAGACATCAAGGTTTCTAAATTGTCATAGATGTGCTCATTAAAAATTAAATCTATATTCTAAGTTAGCTTAAACCATTTTAGATCGAAAATTGTGATCTATCTCTTTCGAACAATTAAGATATTTGATAAGAAGAGTTTAAATAATCTCAAATATCTTTGTGTTTAATATTAATAGCAAAATTTTGTTTATTAATGTCCCATTATTATTTACTTAAAGATGATTTAAACCTTTAATCATAAGGCACTTATTGCGCAATAAGGTTTTGTATTGATTTTAAAGGTATTCGCTTATTTATCTAATAACAAGCCTAGTCATTTTCATTATCTTATTTTTTTAATGATTATTATTAAATAAAGGTATTATAACATTTAATTATTTTTTTAATTATTTTTATTATTTAAGCTGTTCAAAAAAGAAGAATTAGCTATAACCTTTTTATCAGTGTTGTTTAGGTTCGGCTAATTTGAGCTGGACTTGGTTCAATTTGACAAACCACATTAATGTACTTACAAAAAATATAATATAATAAATTTTTATTTTTTTTAAATTGCTAAAATCACTATGTAATAACATAAGATAAAGATAAAGTTTTTTTTTCTAAAAAGCATTTATTTTAAAAATTTTATAAAATGGATTAATTGATTAACTAGAATTCATTTATTAAACTTATTCATCGAAAAAATATTATGGGTACTGGCGCCCAGACAGATTAGGATCGAGACAGTTCTATTCTCTCCAAACAATTAATAAAAGAATAATTCATTAGAATACAATTATGAACCTTACAAAATTGATTTGCAGACAAGACCTTCCTGAAATGACTAGATTACCATTTATAATTTTAAGAATGTGTTATCACAATTCTTAAAATTACAAATGGTCAATTTATTTTATAAAAAAAGATTTCAATTCAATTAGCATTTATTAAAAATTTAATATTTTTCAGTGGAACCTCTTTTAGCACTTAAAGTCTTTTTTAAAAGATCTACAATGTTTGTTAACCAATTTAGATTTAATTTCTGAATGAGTTCTTTTAAATAACGGAATTCTTTCTAATTATCGTAGTTATTTTCCTTTTTTAATTTTTATGTCCAAAGTATATCAAAAAATTATTAATTATCTTTTAAAATAAAACTTTAAGAGACATGTGCCGTGATTTTATATTAAGCAGTTATTTTATAATAAATTTATTCTTAATTTCATTTATTTAAAATGAAATAGAGTTTTAGTTTTTTTTGAATCAATTGATTTTAAAGCCATTTAAAAAATAATTAACAAAAATAAATTTAATTAAAGAAAAATTTTGTTATTTTAACATTTTTAGGGCATCTTATCAAGTGAACTTATATTCGAATCTTGGCTTAGTACATTTTGATACATGTTGGACCTTTTATTTAATTTTGCTTTTTTCAGTACCAGCTGTGGGTTTTCTATTGCATTTAATTTAAATCAAAGTTATCAGTTAGTAAATCTGTCAGCAGATAATTTTATTTTTAAATAAATATTTTTTGGATGTTTACAAAATGTTTCAGAGGCAGAGGGTTTTTGGCACATTTTTTAAATTTTGAATGTTATCATGTAGTTTATATATTTTCATCGCAAACCATTCTTTAACTCTTGCTAAATATGTCAAGGAAAAAATATGCTCGTCATTTGAGTCGGAATATAAGTTGTATGTTAAGAAAGTAATAACTTTGACACAGTTTTTATTCACAATATTAAATAAAAAAGTTTTTTTTTTAAATTAAATTAATTTATTTTTTAATTTTATAGATAGTTTTAAAAATTTTCTTTTGCAACTTTAAATCGGTCTTCATGTTCGCACTGATGAGATCTCTCATTTCAATTTATGGAAACTCATAAAACTTTCGAACTGCACACCATTGGAAAAGTAAGAAAGTTGTGTTTAATTGACGTTTTTATTAAAAAAATAAAATAAATGGAAGAAAAATTTATCTTAAAAAAAGTATCCAATTTAGATTTTTGGTACAAGTTTTTTGCTATAAGAAATCAGTAGCAAGTGTAGTTAAAATTTAGAAGGGCTGACATACAATTCTGTGGCTATTTCTGAGGTTGTTTTTTTTATTTTTTCGTTATTTGAAGATATTTTAAGCAGGAAATGACTGAGAAGGTTTTAAAATTTTTATTTGTTATTGTAAAACTGCGTTATTTCAAAGAATTGCTACAATCAAAGTTCGTTATTAGAATGTTCAACTGAGGATAGAAATCAGTAAAATAATTTTTGCATTTCTGAAATTAAAATTTTTTCAAATATTAATTTAAACAAGTTCATTTAAAAAGTTAAATTTGCCCCAATTTTGATCGATATTTAATTTAAACATTGATGCCTAGATTCTATAAAAATATTAATCCATGCTCATTTTATTTAATGAAAAATCGTGCTGTACTATTTAATTCAGCCAGTGAATTTCTTATTTTATTTTTAAATGGAAAAATTGCTCAATTAATTTAGATCGGAAAATTTAATTAAAATTATTTAAAAAAAAATTTTTCATCTTGTTTCATTTTTTTTAAATAAGATTAGCATAGGCAGCAAATCAACAATTTTTACGAATATAAAATTTTTTTGTATCCTTGTTTCCGGAAATATTTTATTAAAAAATAACCAGAAATAAATATCTATTTTATTAATTATTTACATTTTATGGCTGAATTAGTAAAAAAATAAATCACGTGAATTTAACTTTTAATTTAATAAATTAAAATTGGTATTGTGAATTTTAAATACAAATTGAACAAAATTTTTTAATAAATTAAAAATCAAAGTTAATAAAAACATCAGAAAAAATACTGCATCAAAGTGCAACATACTTTGTTACACCTTTTTTACCTAAAATAATTTTTCTCATGTGAAAAAAGAAAAAAAATAAAGCATCAATAAGATTTAAACAGATTATCGATTTGTTTTACTAAAACAAAAAAAAATAAAAATTTTACTTTAGGTTGAAAAGGTGCTACAAAGTATGTTTTACTAACTTTAATTTTAATTTATCAAAAAATGAAGAATTTTTGTTCAATTTGTATATGAAATTCACAATAACATTAAAATTCGGCAAAGACTTGAGTTAAGATTATATAATAAATAAATAAAACGCAGTCCGTGATTTATTTTTTTATTAATTCAGCCATAAAATTATTTTTTTAAGTAAAAAAGATTATTTATTCTTTAGAAAGAGCTAAATTTATTTTAAAATTTTATTCACAATTTAACTCATGAGAATTTTTTTTAATTTTTTGAAAGTAGAAATTTACGGTTCAGCTAAATTTTAGAGTAAAGTCAAAGTTAGCTTTTTTGAAAGTGACAAAGCAACAATAACAAAAAAATCGATAGGTGGCATTCAAATGAGAGTTTGTGGTAGATATGTTGAAAACAGGCTACTTCAAATGACTGCTTACTTAGAATCCAGTTTAATAAGCGAAAATTCAATTAAGATTTATGGTCTAGCAGGCTGTAATTTAAATTATACTTGAAGCAAACTCAAATGGCTTTTAAAGAGAAAATTAAGTTGTACAAAGTCGAGCATCAGATTAGGCTCTACTTTTTTTTGTGAATGTTTTTTTTAGTCTATAACTCCTGTTGAGCTAGAACAAAAAAAAAGTAAAAGCAACTTTGATAATTAATAAATTCAAAGTCTAGGTCAGCATAGAGGCAACATTTGAGAAAAAAAAAAATTCCATTTTACCAAATGATCAAGTTCAAACATTGTTTCGTAATCGGACAAATTGTTGCCAATCGAGTCCGAATTAAGCGAACACAACTCAAAGCTATTTACTTCAAGTTAAATAATATTTGGTTAAATTCAAGTAAGTTGGAACACAATTATTTGTATTCTTTTAATTTTAGCCTTTAGTCTAATAAGCTTAAATAATTTGTAACAATTACAAAATTGTACAAATCCACAGGGCTAGAATAGTACGGCCTGAGATATGGCTCTTTTTCTGGACTAGAATCGCCTCTGCAGCAAGAAAGCCTATGAATTTTATTTTGTAGTATTTATTTAAATGTTTGATTTCAAATAGTTTCTGATTTCTGTTTTAGTTTGTGTCTATGTCCGATTGATTATTTGAATTCGCTCATTTTTACCTGCTCTATCCCCCCCCCTTTTTTATTTTTTTAATAAAATTTTAACTACATTAAAAATAGGATATTAAATTTCCTCTATTTTTCTGCTCGATTTTTACTCTTCAGTCACTCGATGCTGGTCTTCACACTGAATTTTTCATTTTTTTCTGCTCTCGGCTTCATCTAGACTCCATTTAAAAATTTATATAATTTTTGATTAAACAATGAGCACTCTATTTTTTTTTAAAATGGTTAAATTGGCTTTTTTTTTTGAATAATCTCTGCACAATTTGTCGACAATCTACTTGGAGATAAACTAGAGGAAGGATATTTACCGGTGAAGCCAATTAGTCCACTATTTCCTGGCCAAATCAGGCCTATTTCAGCAGATTAAAGTCTCTTATTTCATTAAAATTTTGCTTCATTTGAGAATGGTTGCGCGACTAGCTTGGATAAACATTTTCGTGCAAATCCAAATATCGGATGCGCGTCATTTTTTTTAAGGTCCGAGTGAAGACCGAGCTCTAAGTTGTGAAACTAGATTTAGGACTGTAGTTAGGCCTTAAGATGATTTTTCCAGATTTAGCTTTAATATATAAATTTATCGATAAGAATAGAAAGATCAATCTTGGCTTTAATTTTTAAATTTTTCGGACACGATCGGGATATTTATAAATACAGTGTGAAGAGACGCTCAATTTTATCATTAATATTTGTATAAAATTCTACTTTTTTTTTTTTTTTTTTTAATTATTTAAATAAATATTTTTTTCCCAAATTAGGCGAGAATAAAGGAATTTTTTTTTAATTAAAATTTTTTCTATATGTCTAATTTGCGGAGGAAAAGGGTTATTGATTTTTAAAGATTTAAGTAAAAGAGTAAAATTTGACTGATCATTAAATAAAAAAAATTAAAATTAAAATTTTACTATAGCTGAAAAATAGATTAAGAGTCTATATTATTAAAGCTCTAAGTTGAGAAACAATTTACAATATTTAAAAAGAGATTAATTTGTTTCTAAATAACAAAATAAAAAATGTATTTTTCTAGACTTTTTGGAATAAATTAAATTTTGTTTTATAAAATCTAGTTTGAATTTTGTTAATTTTCGCAGTCAGACTACAATTGCTTAAATTCTCTGATTGTATCTAAATGTTCTAATATTATATTTTGTATGATAGCGTGAGACTGAAAAAAGCAATTAAGACCATTGCACAAGTCCTAGGGTATTTTTTCTATGAAAAAATAAATAATTTCCAATTCATTTGTTTTCTTTTAACTAATTAACTCAATATCTGAAATTATATTGATAATTATTTTGGACAAGAAGCTAAATTCTACGGTTTGATATTCAATATTTGCATTAGTAAAATGATGAAATAAATAAAAGGTAGTTTAATTTGTTTTTATTTGTTAGTCGGATTAAAATAACATTCCACTTTATCAACAGCTTAATTAGTTTATTTTGAAGTTAAATTATGGTTGTGATTGCTTTTTGAAATAAAATAAAATTTTCAAAATTAATCCCACGATTAATAAATCGATTTTTAATTATCTTTCACAAGATTTTTGACAAGTATTACTGGGTTTTGTTTATTTTTTAAAGAAAGATCATTTTATATTTGTATTGGATGATATTATTATATTATGTTATCAGTTAATGTAAATTTTTTATATTTTCAATTGGGCAACTTTTGAATGATAAAGGCTAAGTGAAATTTTATATTAATTAAAAAAGAAAAATTAATAGAAATAACTAAGGATCAAAAGAAAGAAAATTTTTTAACTTAAAAAATTATCTTACTTTTATTATTCAATTAATTACAATAAAATTTTTAAAAAAATATACATTCATTAAGTCTTTTTTTTATATCTGATTTAAATTGGTAACCATTCATTTTTTTATAAACCTCTCATTTAAAACAGTTTGCACGTTCGACTAAAATTTACTCTTTTAACTTTATTGTTTTACGGAATATAAATTCTATTAGCTTTTCAAACAAAAAATAATAAAAAAGAGATTTTTAATTTATTTTCGTTGACTTACTAGGTCGATAGTTTAATGTGTAGTTATTATTTGAGTCTTCTGGTGTTTTCGAAACAGGATAAATCTGTTAAAATCATTAGCATCAAAATTTAACAGTGAAAATTTGAAATTTATCAAAATAAAAAAATTAGGAAGCTAATTTCACCAAAAATCTAAATTTTCTCAGCACTACAAAAAAAAAAAATTTTAATTTAAAAATATTAAAATCAAAGATTTATTTTGCTATTTTCAGACGAACTAATTGTTTGTTATTTTTTATATTTGCAAATCATCATGATAACCTTACTGTCGGCATTCAATAAGTCAAAAGAAAATACAACTAAGCAGAGTTTTAAAATAGAAAAGTATTCTTCGTGAGACAGAACTTATTTTAAAATTAGTAAGTACTAAGAATGAATAATTTTTGAATTGAATAGGAGATCAATTTTTATTTTAAAATTAATGAATTTCTCATAAATTCTAGTTTTTTATTCTTTGAACTTATCAACTATTCACATGAATCATTAAACACCTATTTTAGTTTTGTTTTTTGCAAATTCGACTGAAAATATTCATAATCTTAAATTTTAGATTATTTGACAAAAACAAAGATAAACAAATTCAAAATTCATTTTTTACATTAATGTCATTTTGTAATAAAATTTAGAAAAAAACTTGTAATATGCATTCATATATCATCTTTTTTTTTATAAATATTTAAATCAAAAATATTGATAATCGAAATTTCTTGCATTTTATATTTTTTTAGCATTTACGTCTCAATTAAATGAGATTTTAGCTAAAAAAATTATTTTATGAGACAATTTTTGGCAAAATTTTTAATCTAATCTTTTTCTAATTAATACAATTTATAATGAAAATTACTAAAGTAAAAATTAAGATCACTAGGTCACAAATATCTTTGTAATTTTTAGGAAAATGAAACATTTTTAGATTGAAGGATTAAGACAATTGTATTAAATTAAACATTAAAACATTGAATTGAATTATAGTAGTGGTAGTAGTAGTAGCTACTGCGATATAGTGTTCTATGATAGTTTATTCCATGTATCAACAAATCTGTTTGTTAAGAATCCATATACAAAAATATTAATTAAAAAAATAAAGAACATGTTTTTAAATCGCATTAAAAAATGTTATGTCTTAATGCAAAAATGCTGAAAAATTTAAAAGATGCAAGAAAAAAATTAATCAATCGAAAAAAGCATTGATACATATGAAAATATGAAGAGAATATTTATTTATTTTGTTTATTTAATTAAAGTTTAAGTCCCATGGACAAATTAAAATAAAAATTAATAGACAGTTAAATATCCTTTTACAATTAAGTAAAAAATTCAGTTTGTTACATACAAAAAAATGATTAAGATTTGATTAAAATGATTAATTTTTTTTAATTTCGTAAAACTGAATTCTCTTTTATTTGTATTTTTTTAATTTAGTCATTAAGCTTTTTTTAATGTCTACGCAAAAGGAAGCTTTAGATCATTTGCTCAAACACTGGATTAAACACAACTTTTAAAAAATGATAAATCAAAAAAGAATTGATTATATATTTGTTTGTTTATATTGATCGAGTATGATCACATTCAGATTTAAGCAAAGTGATTCAATAATGTATGAATAAATATAATACAGTTTTATTAAGTTTGATTAAATTAAATTTTATTTTATAATTAATTTTACAATTACTAATGATGATTTAAAACTTTTTTATTTTATGTAAATCAACTTTATTTTTTAATTTACATTAGAGAACCCTAATAATTGATGATGATACTTTTATAATTTAAAAAGATAATTTCCAATTTTTTCCTCAAAATTATTTCTTTTATAAAAAGTATCGCAATTTTTATTCAAATTCTTAATTACATAAATATCATAAAAATGAAATGAAACATTCATTGATTTCTGGTCAGTTAATTGACTTCATCATAGGCATCCCTCTCTGAGATTTTTTTTTAAAAATAAAAAAAAATTATTTATTAATAAATTAAAAAAAATTATTTTCGATATCGTTAATTATTAATTTTTTAAGCTTGTCGAAACAGCTTGTAGTCCTCTCGATTTAAAATAATTGTCTACAATCACATTAGTTTTATAAAATTAATTTTCAATAAAATAATTCTAAAGAGTTTTATCTAAAAAATTTCTTCGAAAAAGAGTGTGATTTTCACCTTTCACGTAAAATATTTAAAATAATTACATTTTGTGATGTATTTTATATAGTAAAAAAATATCATTTAGTAAATTAAATGTTAGTCAATGAAGAGTGAGAGAGAGAGAGAGAGAGAGAGGAAAAAATTTTTTTTTTTTTCTAAAGATGGTAAGTGTTTGTATCACGACATTAAGTGGTCTCGAACCAGATAAGATGGATGATAAGTGGTTTAAAACCAAGTATTATGTTCTTAATACTCTAATGTATTGTTTCTTACAATATTCGAACAATTGGCTCCTAACACTGGAAATGTCCAATTATACCGAGATTTAGACCACTTGAATAACGATAAGTAAACCAGTGATTACAATCACACAATGCATAACCATTTATTACATTTTCTCATGATAACAATCAGCTCCAAGCTGTGATAAGCTTCCAATTCAACTAAATTCGTTACTTGCCCACTTGGAAGAAAAAGGAAAAAAAAAACAATTTGTCATTTTTAAGATTCATAAGCTTGAATAATTCAAATTAATAGAGATTTTATATAGTGATATATGGCCGGTTTTTTTAAAGTTAAAATGTCATTAATCATCCAAGATCAAAAAGCTGAATGCTCGATTAAACAAGTGAATGTGATTTATAAATATTTGGCACGTAGATTTGTATTTAATGTCAAGTCAGAGTCGATAAATCAGATTACGGATGGGAATATTTGTTGCCTAAAAAAATAACTGCTGGTGCCATTAAGTCAAAGTATGAGGGCCAAACAACACTAGCTTTATTTGCATTTAATTAGCTTGAGTTAATCGATTTTTAGAGCCACATACGACAATAAAAAATGACCGTAAACTACAAACGAACACGAACTGGAGCAAAAATAAACTTTATAATCTAATAATTCCATTATTATTAGAATAGTTCGGGGCCAAAAGACCTTTCAGTTACATTTTAAAAAAGTAAACACAGTTTATGGACTTGTTTATTTACGTTTTAATTTATATATAAATTTAGCTGTCTTTTTTTTAGCTACCTTGACTAAGAAGTCTTAGCTGTGAACAGTAAGTCGATACAGCATTGAGCGGGCTTTGGCCAAATTGTATTAAAGCCTTGTAGTTCGATTGATTTTAGATTTTTCCGAGTTCAATTTTCTAACAGGGAAACCTTTTATTTGACTAAGGCACCGAGAAAACCCATCATGACCCTTATCAAATTAAAATAAAGTTTTTTTTTTCTCCCTCTCATATTTTGTCAAAAAATAAAGAAAATTTTTTTTTTCAATAATTGTCAAATCTAATAGAGAAATGAAAAAAATTTGTAAAATTTAATATTGAATTAAAAAAAAAAAGGTTTTCTAAAAGTTTATTTAATTTTTTTTCTAAAAAATAACTTTATCAAATGTTGTTTGTACCACTATTCAATAAAAATATATTTTCAGAGTTTGATTTTTAATTTGTTTTATGTAATAATTAATTTATTGCACTTTAAGAAAGATTTAAAAAAAATATTCAATTTTGAGTTTAGAATAAAAAATTATTTTTTTCAGAGTTTTAATTACAAGAATCTGTGTAAAGGATTGAACATTTGTGTACCAGAAAATAATTAATTTCGGTTCAGTTATTCGACTATTTTATGTTGAAAAAATATTTAAGATCTAAAGATTGTTATCAAATTTTTATTTGGCTAGTCAAAAAAATTAGAGAACTGCACTGCAAAAAATTGTTTAGATTCTTTGTTTAGAAGTTTTAAAATTCAATTTTTAAAAAATCTCATTTGATTAACCTTCAAAGATTTTAATTCAAAAAATTCTAATTAAGTTAATCAAAAAAAAAATTTCAAAAATTAAATATTGGTATTTTCAGCATCAAGTTTTTGTTTAGAAAATTCATTATTTTTTTTTTCAACTTTGGTTATCAAAATAATATTTTAAGTTCCGTAGACCCTTATCAAACTATAATTTTCTCAGTTGCTTTGTCAAAAAATTCAAGAATTTCCAAGAATCTTTGAATAGCACTCTACAAAAACTTGAGGAAAAAATAAAATTTTGAAGAAAAAATTCTATTTTTCTAAGTAGTTGATTTATTAAGCGCTAAGAGGCGATAGTTGAACAATATTTAAAAGCTTTTGAGCGCTTTTAGTCGGACTTGTTTGGTGTCAAATGTAAGAGAGTAGCGAGTTGGCCAAATAGTTAGGCATTCGTACGGGTGCATTTAAGTGCGTCACAAACAAATAACATTGACAATTATTCAATATGTTTGTCCAGTCAGAGCGACTACAAACAAAAGAAAAATTTTCTAAGTCTTGAAAAAATTTAATAAAATTAATTAAAATTCAAATTTTGACTCATTTAAATGGTTTGTTTAATTTTTGCGTATTATTTTATAAAGATTACCTACAAAAGTCAAAAATATCCGAATCCATTTTCTTTAGTTTATTTAATCTAATTTAGAAGGTGATGAAAAATGACTCTATTTTGTGTATGTGTGTGTGTGTGTCAAAAACTTATTGTTACAGTTAATTAATTTGACTACTCGGCCAAATTCCACTCAAATTTTTAATTACTGTTCAGAGATTCGCTTAATCTCAATGGACCCAAATCCGAGATTAGATTTTGTCACAAACATCATCATCCGAGCTTATTTTGTCAAACTTTTGTACTCTATTGTTTCCATTCAATGCCGGATTAAATTAAACACGAACTACATTTTCAGAACTAATAATTACTGTTAGTATTTAGGTTAGTCACAAATTACAGCTATACTATTAGGGGCCAAATTTAGTCCTTGTCAAATCGCAAATAGATTTTTTTAATAGTTTTATTATTATTATTATTATTATTTAAAATGGTGTTGGCAAATAAAACTTTTTTTTTCCATAAATATTAAATTTTTTTTATTTAATAATCATTTTAATTTATTAATTCATTGAATAATAATTTCAGTCTCATGAGTGTTAATTGGTTAGGATATGAAGATTTGAAGAAAAAATTTCAAGTAATTAGTAAAAAAAAATTTTTCTTTTTTATTATTTCTAATTTAATTTTATCTTACTTTTTTTCTTTTAAATTTTTTATTTTTTCCTAAAGTTTACCCAATTTTCTAAATTGTAGCGTGACAAAAGGGTTTAACCGAGGGTTAAAGCTATTCGGACAAACTCGAGGGAAACCCCGAATTATTTTAAAAAAAAAAGAAAAAGTAGACTGAAGCAATCAAATTTTTCATGTAATGAAAACTTGATGAATCTGAGAAACAAAAAACTTATTTGAGTAAATAAAGTCTTTATTTTGACACATGAGCAGTTCATTAGTAATTAATAAATTCTGCTTAGATTTTTCTTTTTAAAAATATAAACCTTTAGTTAAACAATGGAGTGAAAAAATTTAAAGATATGAAATTTGCTCTTAAAAAATTTTATTTAATTTTTTTTTAAATATTATCTATTTCTATTACTAATAATAATAATTTTGAAAAAAAAAAAATTTTCAGAAATTTAGCAAAAAATTATTTAAATTTATGTGACAATTGAGCTAAATAAATTAAAATTTCAAAAAATAACGAGTCCATTTGAAAAAATCATCAGAGAATTATGGATTTGGTACTACTTGGTCTTTTAAATGAAAGCATCAATTTAGTTTGGTACAAGAGGAGTTATCATTTGTAAATCTTTATATTAATCATTAGTTCTTTCAGTCACATAAAAAAAACAAAAAAAAATGAGAGTTAAAATTATAATATTTTTTTAATAGCTATTTAAATAAATAAATATTAATAAATTTAAAAAAATTTATTATAGATTTAGAAGTTAGACGATTCTAGAAAGATATTAGATATTTGACTAATTTAGGTTCATTTGCCAATCTTACCTTCAGTTCAATGAAAATTGAATTTTTTTTTTATTATATTTAAATTTTTTTCTTAATTAATTAATTATTTTCTCTTAAATTTTGCTATTTTTTTTACATTGAATGAGGGTTTAAACGAAAGAAAAGAAAACACCAAGTTATTTAATAATAAAAATGTTGAATTTTGAAAAAATTCAATTCATCTGAGAATATGTTTAGACACGGAAAATAATACTGAAACAATAAATCCAATGTTTCATCCCCAAGATACTTCTGATTATCAACTTATTTTCCCATAAATCTTGAGAAAAAAATATATAATTTTTTTTGTTTATCTGTATCGATCTATAGTTCCTTAAGAATAAAAATGAAAAAAAAAATTTTTTATTTATTTGAATTAAAAAAATATAATACATTTATAGGTGGTGTGTGGAATGATGTCTCCCGAAGAGATCGAGGAACCACTGTGACAAAAGTTATTATTGTTTAAGTGAATTTACAGCATTAGACAAACAATTTGAAGGCTTAGAAAATTTTGTGTCAGTTTTTGTGTTCTAATCCAGGAAATATTTTGCGTCCGGGGAGATTCATGCGTGAAAAAATTGTCACTTTGCATTTAGCTAAATGTAACAGTTTTAAAATCGTATTGTCTCTGCATGTCATTCCACCAAAATAGGTATATAAACTACTTTTTGTTTTAAATTAATGTTAGTTGTGTGCAAATATTTGTCTAGTAGTAGTAGTGAGCAAATGAGAGCGATCAATAGATCGATAAGTGATGAATAATGTCCAATTTCAAACATCATGTCACTTATTTATTTGTTTGGACCTATTGATGAGTTGTTTGTTCAATGTTGGATTAAGAGGAAATAGAAATTTTTTCCTAATTAAAATTTGTAATTAAAACGGAATTATACGAGCTTAGTAGTTCGCTACGTGAACACTGAATAGAATAATAAAATTTGCGACAAAAAGCACTTAAAATATGTTTTTTAGAGACGATTACCGAAAAAAGAATTTTTTTTCTTGAGGGAATCAGTTGGATAGCGATTTTACAGGGCTATATATCACATGTACCGATTGTTTCCGATACATTAATCAGTCAATATTCCAATATTCGATTAATGTAAAAAAAAAAGTTAAATTTCTTTTCCAGTTGATTAACTCGGCTACAAACTTTTAAAATTCAATTTTACTCTTTCGAGCAAAATAAGCTCTTAATGCTCTCCATAAGTTCGAATGTAATTAAGCTTAGAACAAGTTTTATGTCCGAAATGAACTTTTTTATGTTTATATCTATTTCCACTTAAACCGCTAGTTAAATCAAATCGGCTATCTATAATCTAACCTTTGTGGCTAGATTAATGACTTTCGTTAACCGTTTACAAGGCTTTTATTTTTTAAATAAATTAATAAAAAAAAGTAGAATTTTTTTCTAGATTGATCCATTCATTTTATTTATTTTTTTTTTATTTTAATTAATTTATGTAAGATATGCTTGATGATAGAGATTTTCACTCAAAGTTGGATATAAATCGACTCTCTGTCAATTTGATCTCGATTTTTATTTAACAACACTTTTTTGTTCATTTTTTGTAACAAATTGGCAAGATATTATTATTATGAATTTTTTTATGCTAAAACTTTTTGAAAAATTTTATATTTTTGAAAAGTGAGAGTTATTTAAGAAAAACAGTTACTATGGAAAGCATGGGATTATTATAGTGATATTTTAATCTATTAAATGTCAGCTTATAGTAGTGACCATCGTTTGACGCATAAATTTTTTATTAATTTTACCGCATAATTTTGTTTTTTTTTTCAAGAAATTTAAAATTTTTGATACGAGCAATACTAAAAATTATATAATAAAAAAATAAAACCCTTTACCATTTGATTATGTCACTTTGAGCTTTTTATTTAAAAGCTATTGATTAATTTTTAATGTTGCATTTAAATTTGTATTAAAAATCTTTATTTTTAAATTATTTAAATAAATGTAATTTAAAAAAATGAGAATTTTCGATTAAATTAATTTTCTTGTTAAGAAAAAATTGTCTATCTTTATATTTAAAAAAATAAACTATCAAAGTAAGCTTATAGATAAAAATAATCAAGCAGTCTGGTATCATTTATCAAAATATTTTTTTATAAATCAAGTTTTAAATTTAATATAATTATTTAATTAATTTTTATGTTTTTAATTTAGGTTTAAAATTATTTAATTAATTTTTTTAAATTATGAAATAATACTGCAGTTCCGTTTCCATTACCAAATAATTTTTGAAAAATTAGATTTAGTCCTTAACTATATTTTCTTTATAATTTAACAATTAATTTTTTTAATTAATTTTTTTATGCTTTAATTTATTTCATAATATGTATAATATTGGTATCTTTAGCTTAATTAATTTTTTTAATAAATTAAGTCCTAAATTAAATTGTTTTTCTAATTAAACTTTGTATCTGTCAATTTTATTTCGAATAAGGTAATAGAAAAAAAAATCAAGCATTCTAGTACAGTTTAATTAATGATTTTTCAAAATAAATTAAGCCCTAAATTTTTTTTTTCTTTTTTATTAATTAAATTTTTTAATATTTTTTTTCTGTAAACTAAGTAAGTTAATAAACAAAAATAATAAAACAGTCTGGTATCTTTCACTAGATAATTTTTTAAATAAATTTAATCCTCAACCAAATAACTTTTTCTAATTTAATGCTAAAAATTTTTTAATAAAAAAATACATTTTTCAGATATTTTATCTAGAATGATTAGATTAATTATATTGCTAATCAGTGTTCGTCTGATAAAGAGCAGCCAAGCGTCTCGTATCGAGCTACAGCACATTGAAATAAACGAGGAACTAGAGCCCAATTACTTAATTATCAACTTTACGGAATTAATTTTGCACCGGATGAGGCTGATGCAAAAAAACCCCAATTTAATACGCCTAGAGTCGCTGGAGCTTGAGCAGACCAGCAACCTAAACGAATATTTCAGCATAGATTTGAAAAAGTTTCGGCTCCAGGACGAAAACGGCCTAAACAAGTCGAGCATCATTCTCCTGAGAACAAGCTCGAAAAAGCTAGACCGCGAATACTTGTGCCGCACGGACATTCCGAGCTGTCCGTGCGCCCACCAGTGCTTTCTCAACCTGAACCTGAGCGCTCATTTTGAAAACTTTGGCCACGGAATGACACAAATCAAGCTCAGCTTGCCAATTTTGCTCAACGACCTGAACGACAACAAGCCATTTTTTTACCAACCAGAGATCATAATCGACCTCAATCAAATGGAAATAGGCGAGCAAGATTTGGTCACCATTCCGCTCAAACTGGCCGTCGATCTGGACTCCACCAAACTCAACCAAGTGGTGGGCTATGCCTTGGAAAAAGTCTCCTACATCAAGGACAACTACGCTTCCATTTCATTCAGCAACAATCAATTGGACCTGTTGATAGACTTGAGACAGCTAAGTCCAGATTTGGAATTTTTAAGTGACAAATTTAAGCTAATAGCCACCGATTCTAGGCACCATGCCGACCAACTCATCCAAATCAAGTACAAAATACCAAAGTTAAAGCCAAGCAAATCAACTAAAGGCGGCCTGCCATCTCCTCGAGTTACCAGCCACCAAACCAATGTGATATCCATAATCTCGGCCATAAATGACATTGAGATCGTGGTCTCAAATAGCAGCGAGTCTTATGAACTAAAGTTTAAATCGAACTCGAAAAATCAAATATTTGTGTCAAACAAAACCGACTCATTGATTACCCTGGCCTATTTTATTGTGGAAAAGACCAAGGCTGGCAAAAAGCTGGACCACATTGAGCTCAGGAGCGAGCAAGCGGCCGAGTCTGGCTTGCCACTGGGCCAACATGGCGATCTTTTTGTGATCAGCGAAATGAGAAATGGTCTGTATTCAATATCTGTCAAATCTGAGCAATACCATCAAATAATTAAGTTTAAAAATGAGGAAAAAAAAATTAATTACAGTCTCCTATTGAGAACTAAAATAGATCAAGAGGAAATTTTTAAAGCTATTTCAATGCAAATGCCTGCCTCTTTGTTTGTCAGAAGTGCATTTACTTCATCTCAGCAGCCAAGAGTGGACTCTGCACTGGAGTCGGACAAGCTGGATCTGCAAAATTATTTGGTGATTGTGTCCATAGCTTGTGTTGTGCTGGCAGTGTTCGCTGTTTTGTGTCTGACCATTTCGGTGATGTGCTTTTGCTGCAAAAAGTGTCAGGATAACAAAAAAGATGAGAAAATTGAGTCCGTGGACCAAGAGGAAAAGAGCCCTAATATAATGGTTTATGATGTTTTGCCAAATCAAACAAAGTCTTTGTCCTCTTCTTCGTCATCTTCTTGTACCAGCTCGAATTTGTCGCCAGTGACCACGACCACTACTTCGATGGCAAATGAGCAGATGCACGAACAAAAGCCAATTAATCCTTTGTTCGATACCAATCTGGGCGCTGAGTGGTTCCAGGCTCAGCATCAAAATCAGAGCACTGCAGTGTCCTCGCCCTTGTCTGCGTCCTCTTCGAGCAACTTGATCAAAACAGTGGACGAAGTGGACAAGTACAAGAATGATTTGTATCGAAATGCCCAAGTGATGTACAAGCAGAAGCAGTTGTTTCAGCAGAATCAGTCGAATTACTACTCATTTGGCGTTGATTCAAATGTGGCCACTGCGAGTCCAAGCACCAAGACTGAAATTTACCAAGCCAAGCCAGTTAGTTTGCTGAACAATTCGATGGGGTCGTCTTCGCCCAGCTACTCGTTCATCAATGAGGTGAATTTAAACAGTGTGGACAATTTGAAAGATAGTATTAAGGAAAAAATGATGAGCAGACTGAATGAGGCTTTGACCAACCCCAATTTGTCCTCCAAAAGCTTTGGACAAATATCGTGTGTTTAAAGTTAGTGACAATTCTAATGCAGCGACTACTACCTCTTCTAAAAACGACAATGACAATTTTTTGTAAATTTATTTTTTTAGTTTAGTTTTAATTTATTTTATTTTTTTTCATTCATTATAAATTTGAAATTTTAATAAAAAAAATAATTAATTAAATCATATTTTTTTTTAATAAAAAAAAAAAATTATTTCTTATTTGCAGTCATGGTCTAACCCAGAGTTGTTTATAAGTCCAAGTCTAGAATTTTTTTTTAAATTTGCTAGATCAGGCTTCATATCAAAAAATTTATATACTCTTGGGTTGTCTAATGGAATAGATTTGCCATATATCAGAATTTTCTTGCAATTTTTGTATAAATTTCTTCTTCAGTATTCAAAATTATAAAGCCTGGACTTGGACTTTTTTTTTGAAAAAAAATTAAAGTCTTTGGTCGGACTTTTGAAAAAAAATAAGTCTGGACTTGGACTTGACTTTAGACTTGTGACTTTTAAACAACTCTGGTTTAACCCAGTCACTAGAAAAAACGATGATCAATAGGTTAAAATTCATTGATGAATCATTAATGAGTTAGGAAACATTTCATTTAACGATTAAAATTACATCATAAATTATTTAATTTTTTTAAATAAGAAATTCCAATTTTTCGAATTAATTTTAAGATTATAAAAAGGAAACATTTCGAAAACAAAGACATTTTTTAAAATTTTTTTATTCAATTAATTTTAAATTTTACAATTGCAATTAAAAATATATCTACATTTTTGATTTAAAAAAAATATCAATTCACATTTTTCTCACTGGGAAGAGTTTATTTTTTACTAAGCGAAAATATAAGCAAACCATAAAAATATTAAATTATACCACTGATTTAATAAAACAACCACAAATTAAATTTTCAATCACACATTCAGTTCTTCTCCAATAATCTAGTTATAATAATAACAATTTCTATTTTAAACCATATTTTGATTGCTATAACCATATATTTAATAAAATAATATCAAAAGAAGTATAAAAAATAACTAAATGAAAATACTTTTTTTTCATTTATTCAAACAGAAAAATATTTTTTTTTTATTTGTATGTCATAAATTTTACATTTCTTGATATTTCTGAATCTTGTTTAATTTTAATCAATTTTTAATCATCTTAAATAATAAATTTTTATCTTATTATCATTTTATTATCTTTCAAAAATGAGTCAGTTTCAAGCCAGTTTTAATTCAAAATTAAAATTTGAATTTTTTTCCGTTCCATGTAGTTATTTAGGCGGCCACATGAATTTTATGACTTTTAAAAATAAAGATTTCAAGTCAAGTCTAATGACTAGATTTGGCTCTGACTTAATGACTTTAAAATAACTCTGGTTTGAATAACTTAAGTAATAGTATTTTTATTTTGTTATTTTTATACTTCTTTTGATATTGTTTTATTAAATATATGGTTATAGCAATCAGAATATCTTGTCCTTTTTTGAAATTTACTGAACTTTCCGGGCTAGTTGGATGCGAGTAAAATCTACCACTGAACAGTCTTGTTAATTTGTCAAGTGTTTGATCATCACAAAAATATTCGGATGATACTTAGTTTTCATTTTGTTAAGACCGGAATGGAAAAAATTTTGCAGATTTTGCAGATTCAGTATATTGGTGGTACAAAGGATGCATCAGTTGCTACAATTTACAGAACATGTTTTGATCCTTCAGAACTTAAGCTTTGGCATTTTTAATATTTTGTTTTTGATTTTTGTACCAGTATTCACAATGCCTTAAAATTTTCAATATATATAGTAATTTTGGTTGGAATTGATTACTAGAACAAAACTTGAGTAGAAAAAGCCTTAGACCACTCGGCCATGCTGTCTCGATGCAATCATGGAACTTGAAATTTAACAAAAACAAAAATAAAAATCAAAAGATATTTTTTTTTTATCAATAAATTCTAATTAGAATGAATTTTTTTATCAAAAGAAAAACATATCGTTTGATACGTTTTATTTTCAGTTAAAAAATCAAAAATAAATTTTATTTTAAGTCAATCTTATTTATTTTATCAAAAATTTTGATTTAGATTGCTTATATCTGCTATAATACAGAGGCAAAAACAAAAAATATTAAACGATTGATAAAAGATTAATTTGATACTAGAAATATTAAAAAAACATGTGCACTTAATATGTTTATCCCTTCAAATAAGATCATCATCACAGACAAGGTAAGCATATGCAGTACATTAAATGAATTTTTCCATTCTGTTTTTGATAAACCGACTCCGTTGGCAATTATCAACCATGCAAAGGAAACTTTTCAAACACGATCACAACCTTGTCCTGGTTTCCGAGTTGAAGACCTAGTTACACCTGACACGGTACTTTCCAAGCTTAACAGACTTTGCAGCGACAAAACTACTGGAGTTGATCAAGAAGCTACACACCCCCTCAAAATGTGTGCAGAAGCCCTTTGCGGCCCTTTATCAGATCTTTATGTTCAATCATTGACTCTTTAGGCTGTCCCGAAAGAGTGGAAAGAGGCAAATGTGTCGCCTATCTTCAAAAAAGGTAGTAGAATGGAATTACCGTCCGGTCTCGCTTACCTCTGTTCCTTGCAAAGTATTGGAATCGATCATCAAGGACTATATTGTCAAGCATCTGATTAAGAATAATCTTCTCTCGAAAAAACATCATGCACAGGTTCCTGAGCCTAATAATTTATTTATGGCTTCGTTCCTAAAAAGGCTTGTGTTACCAATTTACTTGAAACTGTTGACTTTTTGAGTGACGCAATGAGTCGAAAGGTACCTACTGGTGTAATATACCTTGACTTTGCGAAAGCATTTGACAAGGTTTCACATGAACTACTCCTGGTAAAATTAGCTGCTTATGGTATTCCAGTTCTTATAGTTAATTGGATTCGCTCCTTCCTATCAGGCTGGAAGCAACGAGTCGTTATTGGTAGCGTTGTTTCCGATTGGAAGCCAGTTACTAGCGGAGTACCTCAAGGATCCGTTCTTGGTCCTCTTCTCTTCGTTATATATGTCAATGACTTGCCTGATGTATGCAGATCTATCTGCAAGCTTTATGCAGATGATACAAAGCTAATAAGCCATGTGACCAATGAGGATGACTTCAAAATGCTTCAACACGACCTCGATAATTTAGTAGACTGGTCATTGTACTGGAAAATGAGCTTTAATCAGATTAAGTGTTTGCTAAAAATCACTTATTTATAAAAAATTAAATAAAGATTTTTTTTTGTTAAAAATTACTTTTATTAAAATCAGTCTGAAATTTGTCTAATAAAATTTGATTAATTGGAAAAATTTTCAATTGACAAATTTTGTTCAGTAAATATATTTCTGTTTGCTTGTTTTTAATAAATAAAATATAAATGATTAATAACATTAAAATCCATAAAATATTTCATTTAAAATATAAATTCTTCATTATGATTCTTAATTACAAAGATGGAATTGTTTTCTATATGAATAATATTTATTCGCTAATATTTTAAATTTAAAAGAAAATTTTCTGAAAAAATTTGACAGCAGTGGGATTTGAACCCACGCCAGTATACACTGACCAGAACACACTTTGTAAGTTATATTTCAAACTTGAGTCTGGCGCCTTAGACCACTCGGCCATACTGTCTATATTTAAATATTAAATAAAACTTGATAAAAATTAAAAATCCCTCACTCAACAATTAATGTAGAAATTTTCAAAATATAAATTTTTTTTTATTTAGAATAAAATGATATGTTTTAAAAATAAATAAAAAAATCTATCGATTCCAAAACCACCAGCAATGATTCGTCGGAATATCACGAGGCATATCTTTTTCAATTACCTTTAAAGTTCCATACTCTTTTGAACCAAGTAGTTTTTTATCAAAATCTTCACCGATCTCATAGCTGAATTTTTGGAATTCTAAATCAATATTTTCATTGCATCCCTTAAACAAATCTATCATAAATTGATAGCCTGATCTTATCTCCAGTACTTCTTTACCAATTGAATCATACTCATAAAAATCAACACAAAAGTCCAAATAAGCACTAAGGTAATAGAGTAACCAATCTTTGTCATCAACAATCAAATTGGACACATCTTTAACCAAATTTTTCAGATCACCATTTTGAACACTTTTTAAGCAATTAACATTTTCCTTGTTGGCGACAATTCCTAGATTTAAAAATTGCTTGAATAAATCAGTTCCTTCTTTAAGGATGTCAATTCTTGTTTTTGAATTAGTCGATTCTTTAATATTTAAATTAATTTGGTGCAAGTTGTCATTTTTAATCTTAAGTAAACGTTGTCTTATCGTCACTAGGATATTTTGAATATTCATTTTAATAGAATAAAATTTTTATTAAGAAAATAAGAAATAATATTTGAAATATTTATATAAATTTTAGACATTTTTTAAATAGAAAATTTTCTTGTTCTATTTTTGGATGAGATTAATTTTAGAAGTGAATTGTAAGAAAAATTTCTAAAAATTCACATGACCGACTTATTTGCATATTGCTTTCTTCAAAACATTTTAAATTAATTGATGCAAATAAGGGTGCCATTTATTTAAAGGGATAATAGGTTATTGAAAGAGTTTTGTTTAGATTTATGAAGAATTAAATAAGAGTTGTTTAAAAGTCACAAGTCTCAAGTCAAGTTCAAGTCCGGGCTTTAGAATTTTGAATACTGAAGAAGAATTATGAAGACTTTTATGCTAAAATTGCAAGAAAATTCTGATATATGGCAAATCTATTGCATATACTATGGCAAATCTATAGATAACCCAAAAGAATATAAATTTTTGGATATGAAGTCTGATATAGCAAATTTAAAAAAATAAGTCTGGACTTGGAATTTTTTTTATTGACTTGGAATTTTTTTTATTGACTTGGAATTTTTTTGGGACTTTTAAACAACTTTGAATTGAATCAAAAATAATGATTATTTTTAGCTTCTTTAAAACTCAAATAATAAAAAAAAGTATTTGTTTGTTAGTTTTTTTAACCAAATTTTTGTTTTTTACAACTAAACAGAACTGTTTACTTAGAAAATATTTGAATTTTTGAAGCAAAGGTAAACAAAAAGCGGGAAAAAAATTATTTGGAATTTAAATTATTAAAGAAACGCCTTTATTTATCGATTGATGAAATTAATAATTTAAATTCTAAAAAGTATAAGACTGATTGTAGAAATTAAAAAATGGTATTAGAATTACAAAATTTTGTTTGAAAATATTTATTCGAGGCATTTTAACTAATTAAGAATTTTTACATGCATAACATTATCCATAAAATATGTCAATTAATCTTTTAGCGGTTCTCAGAAATCTTATCTAGGAAAATCAAAAATTTTTTCTTTTATTTTAAGAAATTAATATAACGATAATCCAAAAAATAGATATTTTCTAAAGAAAATTTGTAAAATAAATATTTAATTTAAGAAATTTACTAAGATAAAATAAAATAGCAACAATTTTAAATCATTCCTGCTAAGTAATTGAACCATTAAACATTTAAGTTGAATGCTTTGAATTAAACCATAAGAAAAACTTATTATTGTAACATGGGTCAATTATTTAATGTTTAAAGCGGATGGCAAATTTTGAAAAATTTATTATTTTGCTAATTAATATTAAATGTTATTCATCTTATTGAATAAATATATAATTTGGGATCCGTAGAATAAAAATCATGTTTTTATTTGCTTTTCGTTTTTTAGGGTAAATTTTAAGCTCAAAAAAACACCTGGAGATTTATTCGGATGTTTTTTACCACAAAAATGTTTGCTTTCAGACAATCTAATTAGAATGTTAACTTATCTTATCTGTCAATAAACAAGCTGGCGATCTTTAATGGGGTGAATTTCTGGGGTATAGGGGAAAATAGGTTTCCACTTCTTTATTCCAAAAATTCACCCAGTTACCCCAATACATTTGACCCAATTAAACCGTTTGCCCGTGAATTTAGCCCTTTTGCTCAAAAATTGTCAAATAAATTTATAAAACCGGTTTTTAGAGGAATTATTTTTGATAAAATTTTTTTTTATTTTTTTATTTAGTTAAGAATTTCTAGAAAAGTTGTTTTATTTTGCATTTTTTTACATGATATTAATGTCCTACTAAAACACTGACCACCACTTTTTAACAAAGCAAAAATATTCTTAAAAAAAAAATTTTAACCGGTCATTTAGATTGGATTTTTCTGTAATTTTTGAAAAAAAAATAAGTTTTTTTAGAGACTTTTAATATTTTTGAAAATCTCCTATTATCTCCCAATAAGAATTTCATAATCTTTCCAAAAATGTGTTTAGTTTTTGTCCAGAAAAAAAAGTTTTTAAGAAACAGTCAGATTTAATTTTGATTTCTGGAATCAATTTTTTTTTAATTTTAAAAATTTAAAAATTTAAATATACAGTACAATTTAAAACTAACTTGTACATTTCTTTTCCTCAACTCTTCCTCAACCCTTCCTTTCCTCTATTTTTCCTTTCCTCAACTTTTCCTTTCTTTTCCTGAGTTGAAGAAAGGAAAAGTAGATGAAAGGAAAAATAGAGGAAAGGAAGAGTTGAAGAACAAAATGTGTACAAGTTAGTTTTAATTTGAACTGTAATCAGTAACTCTTCTATAATTTAAAAAAAATGTAAATTTCGAACTGAATTTTTAATTCAAAAATTTAATCTTTTTTAAAATTTTTTCATTTAATATAAAATTTTTTAACTCTACGATCGACATTTTTTATTTAGATAATTACAGAAAAATGTTTATTAAAAGAATTGATTTTACTAAGCGCTTATTTTTATTAATTATTTTATTTAAGAAAACTCAATTACTAGGTAATTAAATTAAATTAGACAATAAATTTATTATTTTTTAATTAAATTATTTTTTCAAAGAATTAGCTAGTTGTTCACAAAATGCTTTGAATATTTGGAATGACTTGGAACCAAACAAAATAGATTCTCGATCTTGTATCGTTTCGATTTTTTACAATAGCTATTTGCTAAGTGGTTATAAAAATGGTGATATAAAAGTGTGGAACATGTCAAGTTTTTCATTATTAAATGATTTTAAGAGCCATAATGATGGGATCAATTCAATTGAACAAATTAACAATGAAACTTTTGTGACTGGCTCTGAGTACAAAATTTCAGTTTGGAGTTTTACAAATAATTCATTAATTGAAGCAAAAAATTTAACAGATAAACTCGTATTTTTTAAAGTACTGCAGAATAGATCCCTGTTAGTATGCTTATTTAGGAAAGATAAAATTTGGTCCATTTTTCGCTATTGGGATAAAAGTTTGATAAAAATTTTCAACACGACCAGCTTTGAATTCGAAACTATTGAAATAGAAGAAGATGGAAAAATTAGATGTATTGAAATATTAAATGATTTTATGATCGCTTACTGTTACAAAAATTTTATTAAAATATTTAATTTCATCAATAATCTTCATGTGGATACTATTGATACAAAAGGTTATCTTTCAAGTATAAAGTATTTAAACAACAGTAAATTTGCTTGTGGTTTTTATAATGGCAGAGTTGAACTTTGGGATAAAGAGTCAAAATCTAAAATAAAGAGTGTAGATAAATTTCGTTATTCATATTATGGAATATACTTGGAAAATTTAGGAAACTTAATTGGTTACAGCAACAAAAAAATTATTCATATATGGAATTTGGAAACAGAGAAAAAAATCGCTTTACTCAGACATGACAGTTTTGTGGTTTCATTTCTTTTTATAAATGGTACTTAGAGAAATATTTACCTGTATTTTTAAACTAATTATATTTTTATTTACTATAGTTGAGGCATAAAGGGTGACTTTATTTATTTGTTTTAATAAAAAGAGAGAAACTCAAGGATGAGGATTAAAAAAATAAAAAAAAGTGAAACAAAAAAAAACGCATAAAATTAAATCTAAATTAAAATAATGTTCTTAACTTTTTTAATTGATTTTCATCTTAATTTTTGTGATCCTAACTCTGTTTGAATAAAATTATAAACTAAAAGATGAAAATAAAAATAAGAAAAGTACCTTGAAACTTTATGAACTTTATTTATGTTTTAGAAACTTTAAGTACTTTGATTAATAACAAATAATTTATTCTAAATGTACAAAAGAATAGTAATTTATTAAGATTATTAACTTAATTTTTTATTAAAAAATTCATTCATGTGATTTTCACATTCCAATATATCTATTTTATGCGTTTTTCATCATTTTAAATAAAATGTTTCCTTTTAATGCGTGAATCACATTTTATATTCGTTTAATTTCTCTTAATTTGTTTTTAATCCTCACCCGAAACTCAAGGCGATTCGAGGTTTGGATTAATAGCAAAAAATTAATTATTACTTAATTTATTAAGATTAAAATTAATAAATTAAGTATTTATCCAGGAACTTTTGTTACAATTATATTAAGTAACAAAAATACGATTAGAGATGATTAATAAAATCAATCTATCAGAAAATCGTTCTGCTAAAGTGTCATCTTATACAAAACTTGAATCACCCGAATTAAGTCTTTGCAAAAACCCTTCAATTTGAGTTATTTATATTTTTGATTTTTGTTTTAATATCTTAAATTAGTTTTAATCTGTAATTTCTCTATCAATAAGAAATTAAAAGACTAAAGTCTTTTTTTTATTTATTTATTTTTATTTATTTACAAATAGCCATTTAAACCGGCTTCGTGAAGACAATGAAGCAGGACTTTTCAACAGATATTTTCATCTTCCACTTGAAGAGCCATTTTTCTAATTCGTCAAAGTATCTATCTATTTATCCTATTTTCTAGATTTCCTTTTTTCTTAAAAATGTAGAAAGTCGTCAGCAAAACGAAGAGAGTATTCACTATTAGTTTTATTTCTTTTGTAGGTATGCAGGTATGTCATTGATAAAAATTCTACAAAGTAATGGACTAATTACTGAGCTTTGAAGAACACCTGCTGTAATATGGTATTCATCAATTATATGACCATTTACATTTACTTTAAATTTAAATTAAATTTTGAGATTTTGAGTCTAAGAATGAATAAATCCAATGTGTTAGATAAGGGGGAAGATTCATTTTTATTAGTTTATAAATAAGACCATCATGCCAAACCCTATCGAACGCTTTGGAGATATCAAAAAATAGGGAACAAACTTTTTTCATTCTTTTAAATAGCATTGCTTTTTCTTTTAACCTTTTTATCGCTGAGGTAATCTCTTTAAAGCTCTCTTTAAGGCTCGTCAAATTTGCATTGATATTTTTTATTAAAAAACTCATGATTATAATCAATTATTTCTCTATCTTTTTGAGGGTTAATTAGATCATTTTTGAGACTCAAAAATATTGTCGTATTCATCTTATCAGACAAGTTATGGTTTCTTTAATTATTTTTCTTGTCTATTGGAATATCTCTTGATTAGATTTTTGGTTTAGAAATAATTTTCAGTCTCATCCTGATCATTTGAGCGGACATTGACAGGTGTCTTGCGTATTGGTAGAAAATCGTTTAAAAGACTTACCAGATGGTCTTCTAACACTGGATCTTTAAGATCTTGGAAGCTAATTTACTACGTCATTGAAATTAGTTGGCTGATATCCAGACGTTTTTGGCATCATATGTTCATCATTGTCTTTTTGTTCAGCTTCAATTATTGATTGTGTTTCTTCTTGGTCAACGTAAAGATCATTGAAGTCAATCTTTTCCTCTCAAGTGACTTAAGCTTTCCGGCAATGGAGCATTTTTGTGTCAAGTATCCTTTCTGATGATACTTTTCGCATATTGTATCTTAGAGAGGGAATTTCGCTATGTTATGTCCTTCTTCATCACAAAAATTTCTGCTTTTTTCAAACAATTGACACAAAACGTTTTAAACTATACATTATTGAAGGGCCTGACAAGCTTCCAATAATGTTCTTAACTTCTTTTGGAAATGATATTTTCGCTCTTCTGAAACCATTTTTCCTCTCGTATCTATATCTTTATTTTTCTGCAATAATGTGTTCATTATTAAGTCCATCAATTAAAAAAGCGTTAAAAAAGTTTCAAGTCGATGATTCTCGAAATCAGAGGGCAAAAAGTGAAAACGTTAAGTACAATACCTTCTGAGATCCTGGTCTTAATTTGCATCTTCAAGCAAGAAATCGGTTCCATTAATATTGATTTCACGATCGAAGATTTTGGAAACATTAAAAGCAGCATTAAACTCGATTATCCATAATTTGTTTGAAGAGAAATTGTTATTTATTGTTAGTTATGAAATTGTTATTGTAATTTTCCACTTGGTTTAGGACGACATATGCACTAATTAAGACTTTATGGCTAATCGATTTGTCTAACCTCTTCAATTTTTAAAAATCCACCGTATTGGTTTGTTTTGCTGAGCGACATAGTTTGGTTTGCCAAAACAATGTCATCAGTAAAAAGCGAGAAACTAACTCAAATTTTTTTTAATTCGTTTTTAATATCGTTTATGAAGATCGCAAATAACAGGGCGCTTAAGCAACCACCTTGGGGTTTACCTGATTTAATTGGTTTTTTAGATGAGTCCAACTTATCATTAATCTGAAATGTTCTCTCATCTTGATAAGATCTTTTCCATTTTCTGATCATTACTGGGCATCTGTATTTATGGAGTTTTTGAAGTATATTGACTTTTTTTAAATTAGTCCATTGTGTTTAGAGACTTATCTTTCACATTGTGAATTTTTTTTTGACGTAACTATTTAAAAATTGTTACTTTAGAAATTATTTTAATCTGATAAAATTTCAACCTCGACCTTTTAAGAACCAAACCATAATTCAAAAAATACAGTTGCTTTGTATTCTTAGCTTATTTGAGAGACAAAACTTATTATTCTCGAAAACTCGTATACAAGTCTTTTAACATGACGAAGACATTTGCTCCACTTCAACCTTTATAAAATATTGTGACTTTCTAATAGACTTGGTCAAAGTCAATTTTTTACTTTAAATATCATTAAACTTTTCAAATCAGTATTTGATGCCTAAGAATAAAAATTGACTTTAAACATTTATAAGTCAAACTTCTAAAAAATGTATTATTTTGAAAAAACAGGTAAAAATAATTAATTCAATTCAATTTATTTGAATTGGAATTAAAATTTGAACTTAATTTTTTAAATAAGAATATTTTTTAGATACCGTGAATTTTAAAAGTGATGAAAGCATTTCAGAGCCTTTTGAAGAAGAAACACTGCCATTGAATGATTTACCAATAGAAACTATAAATTTACTTCTTAGTTCCGATATTGACATTGGTGATTGTCTTTCAAATTGTTCAAATAGAGGCCATTGCGTTTTATTAGAGAAACAAGAGCCGGAAAAATTCTCTTATTCATGCGAAGCACATTTTGGAGGGAACAAATGTCAATTTGATCTGAGGCCTTGTTCTTCAAATCCATGTCTCAATAATGGAACATGCAAAGAAGTGCTGAATAATACAACTTCGAAAACAATAAGAATGTATGAATGTGAATGTGCCAAGTATTATTTTGGGAAAAATTGCCAATTTCAGATTAATGTTTGCCAAAACGAAACATGCTCTTCTCATGGTGTCTGTCAATCATTGAATTTTAAGCCAAAGTGTAAATGCTTTCCTTTGTATGAAGGTGAAAAATGTGAAATTGAAAAACCGGAAAAAAAAGTCATCGATAGAATCATAAAAACCTCAACCATAATTGCAATAATATTTTTGATCTTTTTTATTTTAATTCTTGTCATTATTGACTTAAGTGGCATATTTATGAAGAAAGATAAGAAAAAAGTTTCCCAAAAAAAAAGTTAGAAAAAAAGAAGCTTATTTATCACAATTGAAAATTTTAACTAACCTAAATGTCCAAAATTAAACTTTTAAACTTTTAGCATTGTGAAATTGACTACAAAACACTGGTAATGGTAAAATTTTATCAATGGTATACAATAAATAAAATAAATAATAAAATAAATATTCTATTAGGTTTTTAATAAATATTTGTATTAGATTTGAATATTTAATTTTCAAAGCCTTGATGTGATGATTTTAATTTTGTAAAACTAAGTTCATCTCAGAGGAAATTGTTGCCAATAATATTGTTTGCTATTAGTTGAAATTTCAGAAGCATATTGTCATTTAAGAGGTGCTAAAGAATGTTTTCTGAAAATAATTTTTTTTTGAATTGTTTTCATTTGTAACAAAAAAAAATGTAATTTTCAGATATTTTTGGTGAAAATTTTTATTTTCAAAAAGAGAAATATTGAAAAATAGGCAAAGAAAAATTTTGAAACTTATAGATTCCCAAAAACGTTTCAGAACTAATCTCTTTACTTAATTTGAAAAATTATAAAAAGCTAATAAGAAAATGCTGCTTATTATTGAAACTTGTATTGAAATTAACCAAATTTGAAAGGATTTTTCTCTTTTTTAATTGATTCGTTTAAGGCTCTATGGTAAAATAAAAGATTATTATTTATTTGTTTTATCTGTGCCAAGTTAATATTTCTTGGCACAAATTAAAAAAGATTTTAAAAAAAATCAAGAAATAAAATAAAATAAAAATATAAAGAAAAAATAACATAAAATATAATATAAAAGACTATTAAAATTTATAAATTGTAAGAGGTGACAGATGCAAATAATTAGAGGAAAGTATTCCTGTTTCGCCTTCGCCAAGCAGTATCTATGCAAACACATTCATGCTGTCTCTGCACAGTTAAAATTGGCTGATTGCGTTATTCCATTGGAAGCTAAACAGATCCCGATTGGATAGAGACGTGGGCCTGGACGAACGGTAATTTTCTAAGCATAATCAAACAGTAATTTTATTGTCAGTTAACTTAAATTCAATAAATTTACTGAATAAATAAATATTTTTGCCATTTCTTTTTAATTAATTTTCTGAATATTTATACGAGAAAAATAGTAAATTTTGAATATTCCTTTAAAAGTTATTAATTCTTAGGTAATTAAAATAGTCATTGAGAAAAACAGTGACTGGTCGGATCATTAATAATTACATTGTAGTTGTGTTTTTTTTAACGATTTGTTTTACTAAAATTTAGTAAAATTTACCATTTTTCCCGTTTTTTATGATAAAAATTTACGTAAAATTGCGTAAAATTTCGTAATTTTATTTTTTCAATTTTCATTTTAATTTTCAAAAAAAATGAAAAAAATTCCTAAAAATCGCCATTTTTTTATTTTTTTGTTTGCCCTTTTTATGTTTACTAAAATTTTCGTAAAATTACGTAAAAAAAGTTTATCATAGCAGTAATTTAGTAACTAAACTAGTCATTTCGTATTAAACTTGTTAAAATTAAATTAAAAAAACTTAAAAGATAAAAGCAAGCAGAGAATTCAATAGAGTTAAAATCAAAGTCAATTTGAATTTTAAATATTATTTTTTTTTTTGGTCATATAGACCTTTTTTACAAAATTTTTTGATTAAATGAATTTAAATGTGAATAAATTAACTTTTTAAAAACTGGTAAACAAAACCCAAAAATATCAAATAAAATTTAAAACATATTGTCATTTAAGATTTTATATTAAGCAAGCAATTAAATCAAAAATATTTATTTAATTTTATATCTTTAAAATGGTAACTTTCAGAACTTTTTTTCTTATTTTAAATAAATTTTAAATAAGATTTATTTTTTTTGTTTAGGATAATTCTGAATGTGAACAAAAAAAATTGTGTGACAATTATTGTGATCAAATTAATGAAATAATACAAGGTAACTATTTTTTAATAAAACAATTGATTAATCACAATTAATTTTATTATATTAGAAGATGAAATAATTATATTTTATTAAATTAAATTTATTAATACAAAAAATTAAATCAGAAAATTACTTTAATATTTGGAACTCTTTTGTGCAATCAGGAGATGATTAAAGTCAAAGTTGAGAAGATATTTCTTTAAAGGCTTAGTTTTTTGGTAGCAGCTAATTATATTTTATAGTATCTAATTTTTAGTAGATAAAAATAATGTAGAAAATTATTTTTCTTAGTAGCAAAATAAATTGATTAGCAGATTATTGTATTCTTCAGTATATAAATGTTGTCAATAACATTTAATTTAATTACAAGAAAATTTTTGAAATAAAGAATAAAATGACATTCAAGAGTCAAATCAACCCAAAAGTTTGCCCCTAGTTATTTCATAAACATTAAATAATATTGAAGAGGCTGTTGAAAATTCAACACCTGCTCCTCTAAGTATAACTGATCAAGTAGCATGACAAGTGGATTTCTGGTAATTTTACGTTAATTTACGTAAAAAATAGTAAAACTGAAAAGGCCAAAAAAAGCTCAATCTTTGAATTTTTTATTATTTTTTAATAAACTTTGAAAAAATTAGTTCCTATTTATATGTTTATATTTTCATGGATAGACAATGAATTTAAATAATTAAAAAAACGTTTTCCTTTCTGTACTTTTTGTACTTTTTCTAATTTATTTATTTGGCCCTGTTACTTTTTGTACTTTCTGTACTTTTTGTACTTTTTCTAATTAATTTATTTGGCCGTTTTACTTTCTGTACTTTTTATACTTTATCAATATTTTAATTATCAAATTAAATTTAACGGGGTCCGGGGCGGAGCCCTGGTTTAGGGATTCGGGTATGTAAAAGATAAGAGAAATTTTAGTTAAAATAAAATTAATAATTAAAATTTTAATTTTTTGTAATGTTTTTTTTTTAATTGGATAAAGTACAGAAAGTACAAAAAGTAACAGGGCCAAATAAAATAATTAGAAAAAGTACAAAAAGTACAGAAAGTACAAAAAGTAAAAAAAGGATTTACTTTTAAATATTTTCATTGTCTATACCTCTATATTTTACCAATAGTTACTTCTTATTTCTTATTTACTAATTTTTACGTAAATTTAGGAAAAAATGGAAAATAATAAAAAATTCAAAAAATTGAGCTTTTTTTTGGCCTTTTAATTTTTACTAATTTCTACGTGAAATTACCAGAAATCCACTTTTCAAATCGGCACTGTATCTTGGATTTTGTTTTTTTGTTTTTTTCATGTGATTTAATTAGCTGCTACCAAAAAACAAATATATGCTTATAAAAATAAATATCTTTTTTCTCAAATAATTTATCTTTTTTCATAATTAATATTAGATACGAAAGAATATAATTAGCTGCTACCAAAAAATACATTCTTTCTTTAAATGGTAGTAGTTCAAAATAAATCAATTAAATAGCCAATTTATAAAATAGCTTGTTCATTATAACTATACAGAAATAGACTGTCAAAAAATAAAAAAAGCCAATGAAATGGCCAATTGAGCTATTTTTTAATTGATAAATTGCTTTTATTGAAAAAAATACAGAAATATTAAAAATTTCAATTATTAATAATTTAATATTTTAAAATAAGTGAAATTATATCAAAAAAATCATCAAATTTTGCTTTATTATATTCATTAATTATTGCTCTCCGTCTTTCATCTAACAAAACGCTTTCACTTATTCTATTGATTACAGGTCCCGTTTATGCTTTGATTAAATTATTTTCAATTTTTTGTTTTTTCAACTTTTCTAATTTTACAGAATCAGATGCGTGATTGTGTGTTCGAGCCTCGTCAATTATTACTCGATAATGTTCGCAAATTTTGTCTCCATTTATTGTGCACCCCACATTACAGCCCCGGTAAATACAGCGCCATACTGTTAGAGTTTGTTGAAGCAATTCTATAGAAGGAGTTTTGATGGCATAATTGAGGTTTTTCCTTTTGTGACAACGATGCAATCCCATCTGATTCTGAAGATAACTGAAATGAACTAAAATTAGAGTTTAAAATTTCTAAATTCACTGTTGCAACAAAAAATGATAATAACTGAATAGAAAAAAGTGTTTAAAAAGCAATTATGAACAAGCTTTTTTTATAAAAATAATAATAATAGGGGGGGGGAGGATTTTAGACGGACTGGTTGGAAGAGAGCTACTTCTTTTCAGTCCCCTTTCGAGATTGTGTCTTTTTGATTAAATAGAATTAAATAAAAATAAAACAGAATAAAAAAAAAAAATTAATTTTAAATGTTTTAATGAATTAAGTTTTTAGTTTTCTTTTCATTTCTTCGCTCTAACTTGCTTTTTTTTATAAAAAAAAAGAGAAAGCTATTTTGATATAGAGCTCTTTAAATTAAAATTTTAGTTTTAATGTTTAATTTTTTATTTAAGATAGCGTTAGTTTAGATTTTTTTATGGATATTTGGACAACAAGAATAGACCTTTCAATATGTAATGAAGGAAAAAAGGAAAGAAATTGTCCTTGTTCAATTCTTTGAAATTAATGTGAACAAATGTTTAAGCAAATACATATTAACTCTTAAATCAGATGATTTTTCAAATTATTTAAATTTAAAAATTTCAATAAAACTCACAATTAATAAACTATGCAGACAAAAAATTTACTTCTTCATTAAAAATTCATCCATATTATTTGTTAATATGTTTTAATGTTTTTTTAGTTAAAAATATTAAAAATAGTGTTGGCAATCGACTCCAATCGATTGACAAATTTAATAAATCGATTAATTTTTTTTAGTCGATTATTAAATCGATTAATTTTTTTTAGTCGATTATTAAATCGATTAATTTTTTTTAGTCGATTATTTAATCGATTAATTTTTATTAGTCGACTATTAAATCGATTATTTTTTTTTAGTCGACTATTTAATCGATTATTTTTTTTTAGTCGACTATTTAATCGATTATTTTTTTTTAGTCGACTATTTAATCGATTAATTTTTTTTAGTCGATTATTAAATCGATTAATTTTTTTTAGTCGACTATTAAATCGATTATTTTTTTTTAGTCGACTATTAAATCGATTAAATTTTTTTAGTCGATTTTTAAATCGATTATTATTTTTTAGTCGACTATTTAATCGATTAATTTTTTTTAGTCGACTATTAAATCGATTAATTTTTTTAAGTCGACTATTAAATCGACTCAATTTTTTTAATCGACTATTAAATCGATTAAATTTTTTCAGTTGACTATTAAATCGACCAATTTTTTTTAGTCGATTATTATTTTAGTCGACTATTAAATCGAATTATTTTTTCTAGATGACTATAATACTTCTAATTTATCTCGAAATTAAAATTTAGGAGGGAAAAAAATATTATTTTTTAATAAAAAAGGTTTTTAATTGATTTAAAATTATAGATTTAAAGCAAAATAAAAATAATTCGATTTAAAAGTCGACTAAAATAATAATCGACTAAAAAAAATAAATCGATTTAATAATCGACTAAAAAAAATTAATCGATTTAATAATCGACTAAAAAAAATTAATCGATTTAATAATCGATTAAAAAAATTTAATCGATTTAATAATCGACTAATAAAAATTAATCGATTAAATAATCGATTAAAAAAAATTAATCGATTTAATAATCGACTAAAAAAATTTAATTGATTAAATAATCGACTAAAAAAATTTAATTGATTAAATAATCGACTAAAATAATTTAATTGATTAAATAATCGATTAAAAAAAAATAGTCGATTTAAAGTTAGTCGATTATTGAATCGATTATTGATAATCGATTGCCAACACTAATTAAAAAGTATTAAAGAAAATTTTTCATGATTTGGAAGCTTCTTTTATTCACATGTAAATATTAAATTTAGATTTTGTTTAAAATTGTATTTTCAAGCATTTAAATTTAGAAGAAAATATGCAAAAATTATTTTATATTGACTTTTAAAACATCAAAACTTCTCCAATTTTTCAATATAAAAAAATTAAGCTTAGCCATTAAGACTGCTTTAGAATAGAGGTTTTGATTTGTTTATTAAAAAATTTCAATATTCTATCCATAGCAAATTTAAAAAACGAAAACCACGATTTTTACAAAAGAATCAAAAATAAAGGTATTTTTTATCATTTAAATTTTTCTTTTAATTTCTTTTTGAAATATTTTGAGATATTTTCTGATAATTTTTAGCTCTTTTTATTTTTTAGTTCATAACTTATATGGCTATTTACATTACCTTAAATGGTCAAAATATTATTTAATCAAATGGATTGAGAAAAATCTTTCCAGGAAATGCGATTAGAATACGATATTAAAATTCGTAACAGTATAGGAAAAAATATAATAAAAAATGGTAAAAAATTCAGAAACAAAATCTACCAAAATAGAATTGGCAAATCATGTGCATCATGATTTGGAATTTCTAATACAATAATTGACTTTTAAACAAAATATTTGTCATAAATTTTATGCTAAAATCCATTTGAATAACAAAATAAAATCTTTTTTTAAGTGTGTCATTGTGAATTTTGGTACAAAAATCAAAAAAGTATTAAAAGTACCAAATCTTAAGTTCTGAAGGACCAAAATATGTTCTGTAAATTGTAGCAACTGATACATCCTTTGTACTACCAATATACTAATTCTACGTGACTCTGCAAAATTCAGAACATTGTGAATTTTAGTACAAAAAACAAAACAAAAATCTAAAAAAACGCTAGAGCTTTAATCTGAACCGATTAAAACATGTTCTGTAAATTGTAGCAATTGATCCTTGCTTTGCACCACCACTTAAAGTTGAGTTGGATTTTTAATATGATATAATATCCAAAATTTACAATTTTCTGAGTTTTGCAGAATCAGTATATTGGTGGTACAAAGGATGGATCAGTTGCTACAAATTACAGAAAATGTTTTGGTCCATCATAATTTAAGCTTTGACATTTTTAATATTTTGTTTTTGTACCAAAATTCACAATGCCTTTAAGTGTGACAAATTTCCTTTTTTTCAAATTCTACCAATTTAAAATAAATATCATTATTCGTGCTAAAATTATATTTTTAAAAAGTAAAGCAGAATAATCGGCAATATTCTAAATTGCCCAACTTGACAAAATCCTACTGATAATAATAAAATATTATTAGTCATATTATTGGATTAAGGTTTTGTGAGATTCAGTACAAAATGATAAAAAGAACACAAAATAATGTAAAAAAATTGAAATACTTTTTTTCTAAATGTTTAAACTTAATTCTGAAAATGCAACATAGTGCAACATTCAAAGTTGCATCAAATATCAAAGTCTGCTAAATTTGCAGAGTTTAGCAGAAATTAAATTTTAATATAATCGAGCGTAGGGCATTTTGCAGAGATTTTACACATAATTAGCAGACTTTTACAGTTGATGCAACTTTGAATTAATTTTAAACTTTTAGAAAAAAAATTAATTAATTTTTTTACAATTTTTTCTGTTCTTTTGTACTGAATTTCAAACAAACCCTGGATTAAATAAAATCCAATTGATATCTTAATTTTATTTAATTTGTGATATTAAAATTAAATCAATTATTATAATTGGTTACTTTTAAAAAAAGCAGAGTTCAGATAAAGATTGATATAAATATTCAGATAAAAATATTCAGATAAAGATTGATTGCTAGAAAAAGCTTATTAAAATAAAGTTGAAGAAAGGTTAGTTTTTTTTTAAATTTAAATTTTAAATAAAATTGTAAAATCAAGCATTAAAATTTTATTATCAATAATTTTTTCTCTGATTAGCATCTACATTCATAAAGAAAGGTGCAAAAAATTTGATAAGCGTAAGTTCAAATTTCTGGAGATCGAAAAATTTTTTTTTCCACTTTATATTAATAATAATTTTTTCATTATTAATCTCCATTTAATAAATTCGACAAATCAATTTAGTCTAAATTCAAGGATTTGATTTATTATATTTTTTGACAAAATAGAACTTTAACAATTTCCTACTGAATCAAATTATGGTGACAAAAGTATTCAAAACCAAATCATCGATATAGGTAAGAAAAATTTTCATTAAAATTTTTTTTTTAAAAATTATTTGAAAAATTTTGATTTGAAAAAATAAACAAAGATCTTAAACAAAAAATCTATTTATTTATTTAAAATTCGAACGATTTTTAATCATCTTTTTCTTTCGAATTAATGCGTCCACTAAATGGTAATTCTATAAAAGATGACGACTGATGGGTTTCGTAAGGATTTTTCAAAAAATCATTGTTCCGACAAAATTCTATTATCCAAATTAAAACAAAATTGAAACACAAAATTAGTAACTAATTTACTTTCATATTTTTCAGGATCGTAGTTATTAAGTATTGGAAATTGAGCTAAAATAATTAACATTAAAAATAAAAAATATTTCAACTTAATTTTAAGGATTACCTTTTTGCCCTTCCTGGTGTTTTTCAAGGTGCTTCATAGCTTCCGATAATTCTAAATGAAAAAAAAATATTTGATTAAATTCTTTTTTTAAATATTTTAAACAAACCATTTCTAATTACGAAAATATACAACAAAATTTCATCAATTTTATTAGTAACTAAATTAGTCATTTTGTTTTGAAACTTGCTTAAAATTAATTGTTTAAAAAAAGTATAAAAGCTTAAAAGATAAAAGAAAACTAAAAATTTAATTGAATCAAAATCAATGTCATTGCGAATTTTAAATATTATTTTTTTGGTCATCTAGACTAAAAATTTTAATTAAACGAATTAAAATCAGAATATATTAACTTTCTAATTAGTACAAAAAAAACATGAAAATATTCAAAAATTTAAAAACATAATTTAATTTTAGATTGGATCAAGAAAATCATTAAATTTAAAAATATTTATTTTATTTATTATTTATAAATGGTAATCTTTGAATTTTTTTTCAATTTAGATCAGCTTTTAATTTTTTTTATTTTTTTTGTTCAGGAAAATTCCGAATGTGAACAAAAAAAATTATGCGATAATTATTGTGACCAAATCAACGAAATAATACAAGGTAATTTTTATTAACAAAACAATAAATCTATTCCAATTTATTTATTTATTAATTTATCAGAAATGAAAATTTTTTATATCTTTATCACTAGAAGCACATAATAATTATCAAGATTTTAAGGCTAAAATATTTAAAAAAAAATTAAAGAAATTTTATTGATTTTTTAACTTTTTTCAATGGAAAAGTATATAAAATTTTTTATAAATTTTTTTAAAATGATTTAAAATGATTCATATGGTGCTTTAATTGTTGCCTTACAATAAGACCTTAAATTCTTTTTTATATATCTTTAAATTCTAATTCTGAAATAAAATCATTTAAATTCAATTTCAAAATGTGAAATGAGTGTTAAACATGTTGTGCAAATTTTAGCTATTTTTTTTAATTTTATTTTTTTTTAAATGAAAGATACGACCTGTAATGCTCGTATTTTTAACATATGGGCAAATAACATACAATCGACTCTAGAGATAGAGGGAGAAGCTGGTATTATTGACATAGTTAGAAACTGCTCTTGTCAAATTCTTTGAGAAAAACTGAACAAACAATTCAGCATTAATTTTTGATAGAATATTTATATACTCTAATGATATATTCAAAGGTTTTGGCAACTGAATATCATGATTGAGTAAATTTTTAAAATAGTTAATATTAAATTTTGAAATTATAAATTTAAAAAAATAGAATAAAGTATTTTTTATTTAAATTTTTAAGCAAAAAAAAAATTTAGAAAAAAATTGGATAGACCTTCCAATATGCAATGAAAGATGATTGGAAAGAAATTTCTCTTGTTTAATTTGAAATGATTGTTTCAATTTTTTATTAGTTTATTTTAATATTTTTTTAATTAAAAATAATAAATAGTTTTAAAAAAAATTTTTACTGATGATTTAGAAGTTTCTCTTGTTCTTAAAGAAATTTTAGATCAAGATTTTGTTATAAATTTTAGTTTCAATATTAAGAAGATTTAATAATATATGCACATTATATTTATATAAGTAAAACAATGTCAAAATAAATTTTTATTTTGACATTTAATACAATTTTATATTAACTTTTAGATTAAATAAAAAAGTACTTTAACCTTTTTTTAAAATAATTAACAAATAAAAATGTGTGTTCCTATTTAAATAAAATCAAGTCATCATTTCCGAAGATATATTCTTTGCTAATTTCAATTTTTTTTAAATTTCTTTTTTTAATTTATCAAGAGAAATTTTATGAAAATGTATACTTTCGAAAATGCTGAAGCTGAGACATTTCATTCTCTTGAAAAAGGAAAAAATGGTATTTGATTTAAATCAAAAAATTAAAAGAATATTTCAATTTTTTTTTTTAAGAATTAGAAAGATCAATTCAGAAGCTAGATGAAATAGAAAATGACATCAAAAGTAAAGAAACAAATCTAAGATATCCAAATCATCAAAACTTCTACAATTTTTCAATTTCAAAAACTTTAACCAAGGCTTTTTTAGACTAGAGGCTTTGATTTTTCATTTATTTAATAGATAGCTTAACATATATTTTTTATCAAAAGTAAATTTCAAAAAAGAATACGATGATTTTTACAAAAGGACAAAAAATAAAGGTATTTTTTATTATCTTTAAATTTTTCTTTTGAATTATTTTCTGATAATTTTAAGCTCTTTTTATTTTTTAATCATTTTTAAATATAGAAAAACACAATTTCTTTTAATTTTTTTTAATAAAAGAAATAGGGGAATTGAAAATATACTGGGAAAAAAAATATGTTTACGGTATGTTTACCAATGAAGAAGATAAAATTTATAATCAGCAATTTGAATTCAACAAAAAAAGTAAGGTTTTTTAATTATTTAGATAATATTTTAAGATAAAATTAATTTTTTTAAGACAAGCTTGCGAAAACACAGAGTAAGTTCCTTAAACTCCAAGGATTTTTTATTATAAATCTATAAATTTAAGCTTTTATTTTCAAATTAGTTTTTGACAAAGAAGAAAATATTTAATTTTATAATCTACATAACATTTAAAGCATATCACATGAAAATTATTTTTTTTAATTCAAATATTAATTTTAATATCTTAAGATAAACTCATTGAATTTTAATGAAATTTTTAATTGATCATCAACTTCAAAATGCCCCTTTTTTGATAAATTAAAATTAAATATAATAAAACCAATTTAAAAAATACTGCAACATTCTTTGTTTCACTTTATGTAAAAATACCGTTAACATGAGTTTACGGTATGTTTTATTATCTTTTACTTAAATGTATTTAAAAAAATAAAAAAGTTTAATTTGTATTTGTATTTCACAAAACCAGGAACTATATTAAAAAATATTTTTATTTAATTTTAGTAATTATATAAATGAAATTAATATAAAAATCTATAAAATCTTAAATTTTAAAAAATAATAAAAAGTTAAACTAAAAATTTTTTTGACTTGGTTAAATATTAGTTGGATAAGAAAATAATTTAATTTAAAATACTTTTATAAAAGTCTTCTAGGGAACACTGGCCTTCTAATTTACATAAATTTTCTAAGTTTTATTTGATTAAATTCGATCAAATTAAATGTTTCTTGTAATTGTTTTCTGTCAATAAAGTAAAATATACATTGTATAATGGCTAAATTTGGACTTTATTAGTACTCATACCCCAAATTTTTAATTTTTTACCCCAAATTTATTAGAATAACACCAAAAACAAAAGAAAAAAATAAAAATATAAAATGACACTATTTTTTCACATTATCACCTAATTTAGTAAAAATACACCAAATTTATTAAAAAAAAAATTTTTTTCAATTTTACCACAAAAATTTAAATTTTTCCACATTTGTTTGAGCAACCCAATATCTTCTTTTAATCATTTTTGCACCACATTTATCACACAACTTTTCTTCAGCTTGTATGTTTGAAACAATTCTCGGTCTTTTGGATACATTTTCTTCAATTGGATTACTTTCATCATTATCATCTGAATCAATGCCTTTTGGTGCTAAATTGATTTTTTGCAACCTTTCTTTTGAAATTTACAATCGAATGCATGCTTATCGGAATCGGCTAATTTATTTGTGCCATGAAAGCTCCATGATACGTTGTCGAAATGTAAATTTTTGATCAATTTTTTGAATTCTTCAAAAGATTCACAGTCTTCAACAAAATCGTAGGCTTTAGCTTTGCTTCGTTTGGTTTTTGGGAATTCTTCAGCGTCATTCACTGTATCGTTGAAATTATTTTCGAGATTACTCGCAGAACTAGACATTTTGATTTGATGAAATGAAGTTTATTTATTTATTTTATTTATTTGTTTTCTGTACCGAGCTAGAG